>CM063508.1:5532077-5567077 GCA_032207245.1 Pardosa pseudoannulata | reverse complement strand
AACTCATGTAATAGAACTAATTCGTCGTGGTTTGGTTCGTTAGATTTCCATTAAAGTCAATTAAGAAAGACCTGCCTTAAACACACACGCATGACTTCATTTAGAAATGAATAACCGTGGCGTTGATCCACAGAGAAATCTAAATTTAAACCTCTTTTGCATTTAGATGACAGTGAAATTGTGATATGTAAGTTTATAAATCTCTAATTCCTTAACGATCGCAAAAAGTTTGAGGAAAACTGTCATAAAAAAAGTTTTTTTTAATTCAAGAAAATTGCATACAATTATGTGTATGTATAATATAGGTATTCATTTTTAACTTGAAATAATTTTTTTTGGAAAAGAGAACATTAAGGGTATTATAACTGAATGTTTGCTTACCAGCTAATACAATAAATTAAAAACTAATGTTTTTAAACATTAATAGAGAATTTTATTACTTTCAAGAGTAATATAAATAAATATTAGTAATTTTTTTCTGGTGTAATAAATTTCAAAGCGTGAGATGCAATGTCAGCATAACAATAAGGGTAGTAAATCCAGTTTCCTTCCTGTATCTCTTACTGTTTTCATCTCTTTTTGAACAACAAACTTTGCACTCGCCTCATGATTGCAGTTTCTTATCAGAGGAAGACATATATCTAATAAAATGCTTTTAATTCAAATGCTTGAGGTTATTATTTCCGGTTATCTGGCCTTTTGTAACGGTGTCTGAAATGCTGCTTTTTGCAAATAAGGTACTAATTCAAAATATTTATATCAAACACAGTAAAATTGGTCTGGTACTGTCATAGGGTGTATAGACTGAGAAATAAACAAGATTCCGGGAATAAGAAATATAGATACTTTTAATATTATGTCGCTTTACTTTTGAACGATCCAGATCTTAAATATCACAGGCTCGAAAAATAGAGGGCAAAACGTCACCCCGTCACTTTTTTGGGAGCGTAAAGAAAGGGATAATATATAAAGTCCATAAAATGCATGAGTTACTATTTCAATGCATGTAAAAAAATGGTTTTCTATTAAAATTGGTGGATTTAACAGTTTGAGTTTATTATTTTTATTTAAACATACAGTACTGCTAGGAACAAACTAAATAGCCCTGTTTTCGGTTTCGATAATAAATAGTTCTTGTAAGTAATCTGTAAAGCTATTGTGATACTGTATTAACACTGTAGTGAAACAGGTAATATTACAGATTAAATGATCGTCTTATAGTGGATTCTTTCTCAGTGTGGCATCCTCAGAAACAAAATGCAGGTGATTTGGCCCAATTGGCATGTCACATTATTCAAGTTTTACATGACCGGCTTAGTTACAAGTTAGTATTATCAAATATGAATATGCAGTAGACTTGAAAGGGATTCTTTCTCAGTATCACATCATCAGAAACGAAATGGGAGGCGAGTTGGGTCAATTGGCATTTCATATTATTCAAGTTTTATATGACCAGCTTAGTTATAAGTCAGTATCTTCAAATATCAGTGTTAAATACCGAATGATCGTCGAGGCCAACCGCACGTGTTAGTGAAATCTCCGTGAGAAATTACAAATTTAAACGAATAGTCAAATTACAAATTTGACTCTATTTCATCCTGTGGAATTTTTTTTAATTTGAAATATAAGTAAGGGTAAGAATAACAATGCTAACTAGGCCATAATCCCAGAGGGACTATACTTGATTGAAGATCCGTCCAGCATGCGTCTGATAAAAAGAAAAATGATGAGAAAAACTGCCAAAGATTTTCATTTGCACACTCCTTCTTCTTCCTTGCTCTGTTTCAGAGGGGGCCCACAGATCTCTCTAAAAAGTCTATTGTACAGCGTTGCCTGGGCCGAAGATGGCTACTCCAAGGTTTAACAACCCTCTTGACCAATGGGATCGAAGGAGGGTCACTGATACAATTTTCGCCTTTAGGTGAAACTCTTGGGTAGGCGTTGTAGAAGTGTAAATCTTTGTTACAATCAATATGACAATCAAGACCAAGCAGCAATTAGAATCAAAAGAAAGAACGAAAGGTAAATTATTCAAAATTGCATTTCTTTTATTAATAGTTATAATCTTCCAAACTACCTCAGGAGTATCCTTTCGTCTATCTACAATGTATGATTGCTTATACATACATCTTGATTACAAATTGTTGATGTTCTTGCCGGCATGTTACTTGTTATTATTCCCTGCATGTAAAAAATGCTACTATAATATTCAAACTAGTAAAATTAAATGTCTTTTGCTACTTAACCAGAAATTATTGTGGAAAACAAACTAAATAAGTGTCACTGTCTACGGTTGGATAGTAAATTTTCTTGTAAAATATAATGTGGTCTTGCGATAAAAGACACTATGGTAGAACTGATAATATTAAAGATTAAAAAAAAAACTTGCAGTGGATTCTTTATCATTGTGGCATCCCAGGATACGAAAATGCAGATAGGTTAGCCAAGAGGGGATATCATATTATTAAAGTTTGAAATAAACGGTTTTATGTAGTTGGTTACGAATATATATCGAGAAAAATCAATATAACATTAGCCAAGAACAGGTGGATTTAAAAGAGAAAACAAATTATAAATTCTTCGAAAGTATCACCTATAACCTCTCAGACTATACCAGAAGCAGCTATGTAGTTGCCTTTTGTCTAGCTACTATGCATGATTGCTTATGTGCACATCTTCCCAGATTCCAAATTGTTGATGTTCCTGCCTTCAACATTTGCTCAATGTTGCAGCTATGAAAGCTGTACATCTCCTCATTAACTTAGTCTTCTCTCCGATCAATGTTTTTTCTAGATACTGGAGATCCAGACATCTTTTAAAAATTCTACTTATATTTAAAATCTTTTAAAAACATAATACTACTCTATGCTTTAAATTATGTACTTTTTAATACCTACATTCCTTCTTTGTATTGTTTTCTTGTGTAATTTTGCTGTAGTTTACATTCTATTGTATTATTGTTTTGCTTTATAGTTATTTTGAATTAAGATACTTATTTGTATTGCAAACTGCATTAGAAATAAACATAAAACAGGTGAAAAGAGGTTTAGAGACTTATATATTAAATTAAAAATAACTAGCACTTTTGTGCTGCATAAACTAGTGTTAATGGTTATTGTTCATAGAAGAATGTTGAATAGTAAAAAAAATTAGAACAGTTTCATAATCTGAAACATTTTGTGATTTATGCCCGACTGTCACTCGGGTTACCGTTTTTGTCAAAATGAACTAAGCCCAAGTAGCTATTGTAAAGTAGAAATTGTAATTATCTGAGTTATATAATTCCAACAAATATCTGTCATAGTGCTTTTAAGAAAGTATCTATTAGCCATGTGTATAGAAATAAGCTTATAGAGTTTGAATCGGTGAATCAGAGGTAAAAATTCAAATTGATCTCAAGCCATGTGGTATTTGTATTTGTACGAACTTGTACTTTGAAATGTAGTACGCGAAAGCAAATTTTACTAAAATATTGTTTCTGACAAACTAAAACAATTTTCTTTGTATAGGCTTTCGATAAGAATTCATTCAATTCTATTTAAAATTATACATTAAAAAATATGTTTAATTTTCAGGAAATATTTTTTTACCTTTAAATTTGTATTTTTAATATTTACTGATTAAATATTTATTCTTAGTAACCTTAAACAGTTCCTGAATTAGGAATAAAATCAGTTTAAAATTACATATAAAATAAATTTTATATTAACATTTCAAACACTTCTATTTGAAGTATTTTAATGATTTGTAAAAATATTTCAAAAGCATTTGGTAGCTGTATAAAGTATTAATAAGTTCACAACACAAAATCTAAGTACACATTCAAGAATTTTTCAATCTATGGTTAAGTTAGAATACATTGTAAAATAGTAGATATTTGCAGTATAATTAGATTTGTCAAGTTTCATTAGTATATGCTTTTCTATTTTATTCTTAAAATTTCTTTTATTTAATTCTATTTAATTCTTTAAATGCCAGGAAATAAACCGAAAACTAAAAGAAATATATAAATGTGTTTTTCTTTTGAAACAAATAAACTCATTTTCTCACTTCTAAATAAAATGTTAGTATAAAACCCTCTGTAAGTTAAGGTTTATTTTTGAGGTAGTTTTACATTGACCTTGAAGATCCCCTAAATCTGCGAATGTTTACCTTCAGGCTTAATTAAAAGTTTCTCCTCTGTTACCCATGACAGAAAGTTTACAACAGTTTTCAAAACCTCAGCATTTTTTGTGTGCATTTCTTAAATTCCAGTTGCAAAGAATGCTGTTTTTTTATACTGAGATAACAAATTTTGTTTCTTTCAAGTTTAAGCGTTGTACAGTTTGTTTCTGAAGTTTTACATAATGAATGTAAGTTAAAAATGTGAATTTAAATCATAGATTTCATATAACTCCTTGTATTTATAATTATGAATTTACGTTTTTTAATTTAAGTGTTAAAAGATACCAGTTTAACGAAAATCATCATGAATTTATATTTTAATTTACTTTATCAAATTATGTTATAACACAATTATTTAACAAAATTGTTATTTTTTCTTACTCTTTGATATCCTACTCTGTTCTGTCGAATATATGCACTATAGCGTCACTATATGCACTATAGCGCATATGACCATATATGAAATATATGGTCAATGATGACGGAGCATTGGTGAATTTAGACGTTTAGTTGAATATGTAGAAAAATGCACGTGAAATTAACTTGAAACCTTAGCTACGTAAATAACGAGGAAAATGGTATTTATTTCCCTGAAGTTGTTTTTTCTCAAAGCTACATAGGAGGCCGTTAAGTTTGGTTTGGTTTGGTTTGGTTTTGGAGTGCTACGGTCTACTTTTTGCAACACGAGGGCTAATGAGACCGGGACCTACTGCTTAACGCCGATTCCGAACGGCTACGAACATCCATGCCATAGTGGGATTCGAACCCACGAACTCCGGTTCCGAATGTCAGCACCCTAACCACTCGGCCATCGTTCGGCAGGAGGCCGTTAAGATACTGAAGATAAAAGAATAAAAATATCCCTGTAATACCGAAAGTTTGAAAAGCGTTGAAAATTTAGCAACAGATAAGGAGTATTCGTGCATTAATCTGTGGGTATTTTTATGAGAATATCAAGTCTATTAGTGGAAAAAAATGTCATCAAGTGTTTTGTTTATAATTTGAAGAGTTCTCAATAAAAAACTTTATGAAGCATGATGGCATTGTACGCAATAGCCTATAACCATAGTGTAGACAGCACAGGTTCTTGAAGTACTTTTCTAGACATAGTTACCTGCCCTCTAATTTCTGAGAAATCGTTCGTTACTTCAAAATAATTTTTATGGTTCTGGCAGGTAACATGTTCAACACCCATCCACGTTTTTGTGTGGCTCTGTACCTGGTGTTAGGTTTAGGAATAATATCTGGCTGACATATGTTTTTTTTTCTCTTTCGGCAAGCAGTTAATTCTGATATCTCCTATTAGCTCTTATATCCCCTACATAATAATAGCCTAAGTAATCTGTCCGTCTGTCCTCGAATTTATGAAGTGGTTGGACCCGGAATGGATAGAGGCATCCATGTTGAATTCTTGAGGAGTTAGGGTTAGCAAAATCCAAAGGAAGTAAAGTTTAAAACGAATTACTATTAGTCAGCTTAATTGTAACAATATGGAACAATATTTATTAAATATAAAAGGGGAAATGATTACACATACAGTCGTTTCAATAGTTGGGGACGCGACATGTTTATTTCGATCGCTTTTGTATCTTTGAAATGTGACAGCCTTTTAGCAGTGAACCGGAATGACTTGTAATCGGGATCTTCAATCTGGAAGATTCTTTAATCCAATCAATGTACATTGAACTATGGGGGGCATTCAAACAGCCCCATCGCTGATTGTTTATCACTGATCTAGCTCTCTCGCTCGCTGTTTGGGATTTAACTGTACCCCTCGCTATTGGGCATTGCTTTCTGAGTACAGCTGTTGAACTTCGGAAAAACTTCGGAAGATTTTCCCCAAACCCACATCTTTGAACCAATTACATTCTGCGGTGGTCAACTATCCTTCTAAACGAGTTCAACGTGATTCTAAACTGCATTCACAGTATCGGGAGACTTTAGAGGAGTATGAAGATAAACAAATTATTGAGCGTGTACCAGATAATTCTCAGCCAAAAAACAAACCATTATTTACTTGATTCATAGAATACGCTACAATTCTAAGAAAATAAAAAAAATTATTGATCCCGTTATATGACGGGCTATATGCTGGTATATACATATTGAATGAAAGATGCAAGAATGAGTGAATGCAACATATAGTATGCTAATAATATTTTAGCTGAATGTATACAGCAACTTTTGTGAAACTCCAAAAAGCATATCTTGAAAATTCTGAAAGTAATCGTTGATAGAATGAGCTCGAAGTTTAATGTTTGTTTAGTGTCCACATAAAGTTTAGTATTTTTTATATGTGTAAAATATAGATAAAGTATATTGTGGGCAGCTAACTGTATCAATGTTTGATCTTAGAGAAAGTAAGAGTTAGGTACATTCACAAAAGATTCTGTATACATTTAGTTAAAAAGTTATGAGAGAAACGATATCCGAATGGGTAGAATGCTGCTCTTAAGCTATCCGTCAATGTTCGGAGAACTTTCTTCTTTAAAAGTAGAAATTAGTTCATGTTTTTACATTTTTAAACTTATTTTTTATATTATCATAGATACCTTTATTATATACTAGACTGGTGAATCATTTAAAATCTTTTCTTAATTTACATTCAGTAAAACATTTTGATCCTTCAAAATCATACACATTGAGTTTTTAACGAATTTTCATTACCTCTATATCTAATTATGAGTGTAACATCATTAAAAATTATCCAAATTTAAAATTTTTAGGTCATTCATTAGTAAATACTATCAAAAGCATTCATAACAATTTTCATCAAAATATTTTAAGAACTTTTTGAGAAATTACACTTTAAGTTTCAACATTTTAAAAAATACCGTTCTGAGAAAAACGCATTTGAAGTTAATTAAATCAACTTTAACTGTTAGAAAATTAAAATACATGTTTAAAATTCTCCACACTTTCTTGCTTCAAAACTTTCTAATTGCCAAGTTGTTAATTATTAAAAATACTAGAAAAATGTTTAAACTTCCTTAAAATTTTAAAAAGTATTGTACAAAAAATGCTCTTTCAAAGGATTTAAATTCACAACTTCCGGTTCCGAAGTCGCTACTTCCGTTTTGTTTTGACAGCTGTCACTGATGTTTAAATAGCTGTAACTTTCCTTTAAAATGCCGTAGAGTCAAAACAAAAACAGATTTAGAAGCCTAAATGTTGAAATTTTACAATAAAGAAATTAAAGAAACTTTTGATTTTTGGCAAAAAATGACGTTTTTAACGTAGACGGATACCTTAAGTTCTGCATTTTGTGGGTACACACGTAGTTTATACCCGTTCCGAATCGGCTATAAGTAGTAGGTCAACGGCTCAATGGCCTTTGGTTTGGAGCGCTACGGTCTACTTTTTGCAACACGAGGGCTAATGAGACCAGGACCTACTTCTTAAAGCCGATTCCGAACGGCTACGAACATCCATGCCACAGTGGGACTCGAACCCACAAACTCTGGTTCCGAAGGCCAGCACCCTAACCAATAGGCCATCGTTCGGCCAATGGCCTTTGTTTAGCAAAACAATAGATTGTAGCACTCCAAACCAAATCCAGAGTTTTGCGAGCTGTTTTTATAGTACTTTGTGATGTAATAAGAGTTCACTCCATCTTCTTTTTATAACTCTATGGTAACTGTGGTTCTACACAGCTACATGCAAAAACTCCACTTATACTAGCTGTTTTCAAGTTATTACGGCTCGAGGTCTACATTGGTAAAATTTATGCATGTTTACAAACCGAATTTAATAACTGGGAAACTTTCGGAAACTTCTGCAAGATAGAAATGTTAGAATGAAATAATATGCATAATACAATTAAATAATGTTATTTAATCATTGTAGCTGATTAAAACATTACGAAACTCCTGTGTTATAAAATGCATATCTAGGTCTCATGACTGCTCATACACTTTAATTGTAAGAACACATATAAGAGAGACTGAAAAATTTTATAAAATAACTCATTTTAAAGCTCTTATATAACTTATTATTTTATAGAGATAAACATTGTAGAACTAAAATAAGAATAAATCTACTTTACTCGAAACAATTGAATATTTTAAGACGCATGATGTTGTGACGCATAAGACGTATGATGCATTTCATGAACTGTATACTGCATAACTATTGTATCTGTGTAGCATACATGTTTTGAACAACTGTGCCACTAGATGGCGAGACTGCTACTTAAGTGTAAAAGTCTAGACAAAATACATGTGAGATGTTAGTACATTGGTTTGAACTTTCCAAGTTCCATTCCCGACATGGATAAATTTGACGTCTGTCGTTTATTCTTTTTACTGTTTATTTTATTTTAGTATTTTCTCATTTATGTAAATATTTGTTAACAACTATGTAGCAACTAATAAACCTTTATTAGTATGACAGTTCCATGTTTTTGAGTCTTACATCTGTTTATACCAATCTCAAGATAAAAAGGAAAAACTCATTTGCGAGTCAAGTTCTGATTTTTAATGTATTTCATCCAAGAAATTAATACATGGCTATATACTTCTACTTTCAAAAAGCAAGCTACGGTTCCTTCGCTAAGTGTCGATATCATGAACAGAAGGTTGTGACTCGATCTGTGTCTCTTGAACTTCGGTTGAGACTCGAGCCGAAGATCCGCCATATTTATTAATCGCGGATGTTACACATAAAATTATTTCATGATTGCAATCCCAACCACCAATGCTCAAAAGATACATATAGATATGAGAGTTCAAGCCTTAGGGGTCTTTTCATCGATCTTTATTTCTAAATTACCAGAATCTAGTGGGGATAATGTTGTTATTGTCTGATGCCACTTGGTCAAACCAAGCACGATTTGAGACGGAGGGTACTCTCGTATTAAGACCAAGGGGTGCTCTTCTCGTTTTAAGGATCACCGCAAGGGTGAAAGTGCGACTTTGCTCAAATGGGATCTCATAATTTTGAAGCAGGGACCAAACAGAAGACTCCCAGGGTTGGCCTGCTACCCCAGAGGTATTGATACAGAACTTAGAGTCCATTGTAACCACGGATCTATTTTTCTTGCCCAGACACCTTTAAAGAACAGGGCGGATGTTAGGACAGCTCAGGTTCCGAACCCGCAACTCTCCAGTTACGAGAACGTTGCCTTTGCCGACTGAGCTACCGCGGCTTTATTTATATCATTAAAAGAGTATAATAATTAATAATTTTTGATCAATAAATAGTACAACACTCTCTCATTTTTCTATACGTCGTTATTGTTACTCATTCTCCCTGGTGTAAGAAAATCTACACCAGGACCAGTAGACGTGTTCGCGATATGTTGCTAGTCCATGGTTAATGGTAATATAGTAGAGGTGTGACTTGGTTAGTAAACGCCTTGCCCACCGCTCACCTTCATTGAATCGTAGTCGGGTTCGAACCCCGACGAATGCAAAATTTCCAAATCTAAAAAATTAAAATTCTTAAAAATTGTTTTTGTACTTGCTTCGGCAAAACGTATACTAAAATTGGAACGATACAGAGAAGATTAGCATGGCCCCTGCGCAAGGATGACACGCAAAATCGTGAAGCGTTCCACATTTTTCTTTCACCGAACTCGTGTAACCTTCCCTACTGTTCTACTTTAACTTGTAATCCTTAATTACTCTGAACTTAATGTTAGCATTTTTGGTCCTCATTTTCGTTAACTTATTATCTGATATTTCATCACTTCCATGCTACTAGAAACTCTGGCTTAGAGGGCTTGGCCCAGGAAAGCCAGAAAAGAACTCCAGTGCGATGCGATGTCCAGTGCGAATGGTAATATTCATTTTCACTTCGAAAGAGGAAACATTGGGTTCAAACAAGAAAAGCTATATCTTTATGTCATAGTAAGTAGACTAGAGAACATGAAGGGAAAACTGTTTTCAAACAGTTCAACGTTGATGTAAAAAACTACAGTTTGATGTTTCATATAAAATTTGAAAATAGTCGGATTTTATGCTTTTAAAAAGTTGCACTGACCGCACATTTGTTTAATGACGATATATGCAATGAAATTTTTATTATATTGCCGCATAAAGTAACTTTGCCAACGATATCAGTGTCCCAATGGTCGGAGCAGGAGATCCAGACCCAAAGTTTCTGTGTTCGGTTCTCGACATGACGGTTTTTCCAAAGTATGGACTCTTAATTTAAAAATGTTATTTATTATTGCATAATGTTCTCTAACATTCTAGATCTTTATTTATTACGTAAATTAGTAATTTCTCGAATATTCTATTCAGGAATAAAAGCAGATACCCACTAGTTCTAGGCAACTCTTCAATATTTCTTGACAGTTTTGAAAGAAAAAAATAATTATAGTCACATATAAATTTCTGGTTGGTGAGCAGTTAATGTTCCAGTATTGCTTAGTTTTATTTTACCTTTAAACATTAATTAAATATTAATAAAAGAGGGAAATGAATATAAGAAATGTTCAGACAATAAATAGTGCCCTTGGCATTGCAGAGTGGATGTATGCCATGGTTTGAGAGATGCAGGCTCAGTAATGACATGCCATGTACGAAAAAGAATGGAGGAGTAATCTCATCAATACTTACGAAGAAAATCCAACCCCATTTTGCTTATATTAAAAATGTCTTTATCCTGATTTTCATTTCTATTGTTGGTTTTCAGTGACTTTTACGAGTAGATGGGCATATTTCTGTATATTATTATAAAACCTATGTTTCATTTAACAGCTCAGAAAATTTTACGGTTTCAACGTGATATATAATAAAGTATGAATCATTAAAATTAAACCAGTTAAAATCTATTTTTATAATGTTTATTAAAATGATGGTTATAAAATTGATACATAATTTTCCGGCTAGTTATTTCCTGTTATAATTTAGTATGCTGTATAATTGTTACAACTTTTTTTTAGATTTTCAAAGTAAATCCTCGTTAGGTAAGCTCTCTTATTTCTATAAAGAACTCAAAAGCTCATGAAAGAGACATAAAAGTTTTTAACAGCAAAAAAGAGATTACTCGGCAAATTAATTCACTACCTTAATTATACATCCCATTTTAATTACGTATTTGATACTTCTGTCCTCTTTTTTCCTCATTTTTAGAAAAACTTTGAAAAGGCTTAATTGGATAAAACCAACTTAGAAAAACGTAACTTCTAAATTAAAATAATGCAAATGCATATAACTTTGTAAAGTAATAAAAAACTGAAGGTGGAAGAAATTTGGACAAAGATTACATATTCTTCTCACAATATAAATAAAGAACTAATTTCGTAACTCTGTTGCATGGTTTTATTCGATTATACTGCTGGCCATTTTGAATAATTTTGACGAAAAGTTTTGAGGAAAGTTTATTATTTTTTTGTTCTGATGAATTCGAATTTATTTTGCGTTTTTTCAGATTTGCAGTTGTAATATTGTTTTTAAATTAAGATAACCGACAGGTTTCTAGTACCATTATCTTTGAAAGTCTGCTAGCATTTATGTACAATAAATGCTTGTAGAAATATTAATTTCTCTACAATATTTGCACATACAAAAACAACTGAAAATGAAATATTTTTGAATAAAATTCTCAGAATATTTTTTCTCAGATGTGTGTGAAAAAATTCAGGACTTTGTATACTTGTCACAATATAAATAAAGTATTGTGATTTTGTATACTTGTTAATATTTTTATGTTATACACTCAAGAGCCAAAACATTATGACCACCAGTCAATAACGAGTTGGCAGATTTTTGGTGCGCAACACAGCTTCAACTCTCCTTGGCATGGATGCCACAAGTGCTTGGTAGATGGCCGGAGACAGATTATACCAGATGTTTAAGCAACGGTTAAGCAAATCCGAGATATTGCGAATTGGAGGTCTTAGAACTCTGAGTTGCCGTTCCATGACGTCCCAAATGTATTCTAACGGATTCAGATCCGGTGAGTTAGGCGGCCAGAACATTAAATGGAATTCAGCATCATGTTTCATGAACTATTCCAACACAATTTTAGCCTTGTGACACGGGGCGTTGTCCTGTTTGAACATCGAAGTATCGGTCTGTGTATGGCTTACTGTACATTGAGTGAGCAAGTGTTCTCCTGGAAGACGGCGTAACCTAACACAGCCATCTGCGCGATGAATGACAAACCGTGATTCATCTGACCAGGCAACACTCTCCCACTGATCCATGGACCAGTCGTGATGTTCCCGGGCCAAGCAAAGGCACACGAGTGGCGTAGCCTCATATCCAACAGTGTCCACTGAACAGTGTGCTCCGATACTATTCTACTTGGCCCTGCATTGTATTGGGTTGTCTGGTGAGCCACTGTCTGTCTTCGGTTTTGCTTCAGCATGCGAGACAGTCTCCGACGACCATTTTCTTTGATATCGTATGGACATCCAACACCATGTCATCTTTCTGCTGGTTTTACCGTCATTCATCCACTTTGCATAAGTACTAACAACTGTAGATCGCGAAAAACCTACGAGTCGTAAGGTATCGGAAATACTTTTTCCGAGCCTTCGAGCCATTAAAATCTGCCTTCTATCAAAATCACTTAGATCCGCAGCCTTTCCCATTGCACACAGAAGTAAATGAAAGAATGATTCTTCAGACTATCCAGCAGCAGTTCCACTTCCACTTAATCACGTGCCCTCCACGTCATCCAGGCGAGTTCATTGCAAAATGTAGGGGTGGTCATAATGTGTTGGCTCTATAACATCTAAATCACCAAAAATATAAAGAAAATAGATACTGGTGCAATATTAACGTTTGCAAAACATATTCAGTATAGAAGTGACAATTTAACTATTCTATTCAAAATTCCCTCATATTATTTCATGCATACATTTCGAATTTTCCAATATTGGTTTTGAAACTCAGAATTTTAATTCCATACATCACAATTTTATGTAAATAATCTGTTACAAGTTAAAACTACTATAATAACTTTTTTTTTATTATTAGCACGTTTATACTGAGGAATAAAAAGTCATACTCTAGGGTCTCAGAAAGTGCTTTCAAAGTTTTGTTGCAGAAAAATATTTATAAAAGATCTGTTACAGTTACTGAGCAAAATTTTATTAAAAACATTCAAAGATTTATTTTCAAATAAAATCCAATTAAACTTTAACTTGCGGTTATTTAAATGACACTTCTAGATTATTCATCTAAAACAAAATATGTCATAACTTTTATTTCAATCGTTAAGACAATATAATATACTTGCAAAAAGCTTAAACTATGCTCATTTATATATATCAATAAGATAAATTTCAATTTTTTTAAACAAAAAAAATCTTATAAACCTGGATAGATACTTTAAATTGACATAAGAACTATTGAAACTTAAAATCTTCAATACAACAGCTTCTATTTGAAAATCATAAAAAGTTCTGTTACTTTTAAAATGAATTTTATACACGTTTTATAATAACACTCTAACTTTGAAATATCTATTTAATTTTTTCAAGGATATGTTTTATATTACGTAATAAAAATACACCAAATGGAAAAATAGAATCCATTTTATTAGCAAGGTATTTTTTTAAATATGTATACTATAAATAAATTTTATATCCTATTAATATAAAATATATTATTTTGTAAAATGAAAAGTAATTTTATATTCTTTCGAGAGAAGCAATTTTTTGGGAGGGGGAGTTAACTGCAGAACATTTCCATTGTACAACGTGAAAATATCACTTTCTAAACATTATTGGAAATATATTTGAACATGTAAAAATAATGTTACGTTGGCCTAGTGTTTGAGAAAGAAGAAATTAATACTCATTAATAAACACATGGACAAATATGTCTTGATTAAATGAATTTATACAATTAAATAAATGCCTAAGGAATACAACTGGAATCAACTTATCATTTGTAGATATCGAAGACTGCTCTCGAGTCGGCGCCGGCCTAAAAAAACAATATGGCGATGATTTTTCTCAAAAGGTCTATCCCGCAAATCGCGGATGCCAGCAGCGTTCACCTTCTACTCTTCTCTGGTCACAAGCTTGTCCTCTAAAAAAATGAGACAGTCTCGTGTAGAAAAAACAGGGGTCCATTCCAGAACGATGGGGGTGGTCAGAATCCCCCAAACCAACTGACCCTTCTATTGGTTGGGAGACGTCCGAAGTTTCTTTCTAATTCAAATCGATCCTGTTCTGGTATGTGTTTGACGATGACTCACAGGAAGAGGTAAAAAGAGCTGAACCTAATGTAACTTATTGTTACAGAACAACAAATAATTAATATTAAAATAATGTTATAGATAAAGAGCTAAATGAATTATAAGACTTTTTTGAAGGGGTTATTTTTATTTGGATTCATAAGGGAAAAAACAAATACTTGTTTTACTAAGTGAAGCTTTATTTAACTCAAATAAAGAGAAAACTAAGTTATGCATTGTGCGACCATATACTACTGGTTTAAAGAGAAAAAAAATATATGAAAAAAGGAAATTTCCTTTATGGCCATTTCACAGAAACGAGTGGGATACACTGAACTACTTTTTATCACTTTTCTATAAAGAATATAATATTTAATATATATATATATATATATATATATATATATATATATATATATATATATATATATATATGTAATAATATCAATATCTAAACCCTAAAGCGTATTCCAAAATTATCCCTTTTCACCATTCATTATTTTAGATCTTAATTTCTTCTCTTTATATTAACCATATTTCCCAGCCATCCAATTTAAACGAGGATGTTTTCAATCCTTCAGCGTAACTCTGAAATTCTTTCTATGATTCCCAAGACAGAAAATGATATGGCTAGCATTTTAATTAGGAATTTATAACTTTCCCATGAAAATTTGTAACGATCAGCAATAATGCTCCTCTAAGACGCCACACTTTGCAGATAGCTCCAGTCAAAGGTTACTTTCTATAAGCAAATAACACGTGCATCAGCATTTTTCCCACGTCAGAAAAAAAACACACGGGTTTTAGCCGTCTCTCGCAGAAGGTTGGCATTACAATTACTTAGAGAGAGAGCGTTCTGACACCGTCACGTTCAGACGTCTCTGGATTG
The DNA here is from genome assembly GCA_032207245.1 of Pardosa pseudoannulata. Classification (NCBI taxonomy): domain Eukaryota; kingdom Metazoa; phylum Arthropoda; class Arachnida; order Araneae; family Lycosidae; genus Pardosa; species Pardosa pseudoannulata. Next base: position 5,551,884 of record CM063508.1, on the reverse strand, counting down.
TGTGCAATTTTTATAGGATGAAATAAAAGTTAAGTTCGGCCACGACAGATGATGTGCTTCTTTGTAACGGACGGTTAGCGGGACATTTGGCAGCCCAGCATGCCCGGGCTGAGGAAAATAATAGAAGCAAATTTCAAAAGAAGTTTTTCAAGTGTAAAGTTCAGGGATAGTTGGTCCCTGGATGGTATATATATATATATATATATATATATATATATATATATATATATATATATATATATATATATATATATATATATATATATATATATATATATATATATATATATATATATATATATATATATATATTGTGAAGCAGTTATAGCATTTAAGGACAAAATTTGCAAAAAGTAAAAAAGTTCCACTTCTTCTTTATATGTTTAAAAAATTAAAAATATGCTGTTATATGTGTGACATTTATGTCACTCTCCTAACAGCACACTTGTATGTCACAACCATAATAGCACACCTGTATGTCACACCGTAACAGCATATTTATTTTTTGCAAGTATCTACTTTACATGTTATAATGGCTTCAAAAAATGAGTATTTGAAATATTATATTCTTTATAGAAAGGCTCTAAAATAAAGTAGTTTCTATGGAATGACTGTTTATTTGTTTTTAAAAAGAAGAGGAGAAAAAATATTGAAAATATGGGTTTTCCTATAAAACTACTGAACGTTTAAGGTTTAAAGATCTGAATTATTTTATTATATTTTCAATAGAAATTAGTTAAATAAAGTTCATCTAAAAGTGTGTCAAATTTAATTGGAGTCAAGGAAATCATACTTGCCGCATCAGTTTTTTTAGCAATAAATATTTATTTTTTATTAAAAAGTTTTAAAATTTTTTTTATACTAGAATATAGCCCATGATATGAAGGGATCAGCAAAGTTTTTAATTTTTCAGAATTGTGAAGCACCCTATAAGGCAGATAAAAAAATGGTTTGTTTTTTATCTGAGAATTATCTGGTACACGCTCAATAATTTGTTTATCTTCACAGTCCTCTAAGGTCTTCCGATACTGTGAATGCAGTTTAGAATCATGTTGAATTCATTTAGAAAAAAATTCAAAGTTTTCTTTTGCCACTGTATTCAATGGATGTAAAGGCATAAAACTCCAGTACACCCTGGAGGTAGATGGAACTTGTTGTTAATAACGTTGATAAAATTTTCATTTCATCAAAAAATAATCGATGATTAAATTTAAAATTATCACATATGTACCTAATCTATTATTTAAGCCAAATATAAAAGAAAAATTATTTACGTAATGTCTAGTGGCTCTATGGCTTATGCCAGGACAGCACAGGAATTCCAATTACGTAAAATCTAAATTCAGTTATAAAAAGTATAAAAATAATGCAGCCGATATTTATATAATTTAAAATAAGAAATGATTAAATTAGATAGTTAAAGGAATGACGTCATACTGCTAAAAAATGATATTTTTACCTATTTAATATGCAATAATTGCCTCCTCTTAACCGGGGAAAATAAGGTTTGAAATAATGACATTAAATGTTAGAAAAGTGGGGAAGGGGTGGATTTTGAACGTTGCTAACCCTAACTCATTGAGAATCCAATATGGATGCTTTTATCCATTCCAGACCTCTTCATAAATTCGAGGACAGACAGATAACTTAGGCTATTATTATATAGGTGATTTTTAAAATAATGTATCTTAATCGAGTAAATAATTATTAATTCAAGGTAGTTAAATCAGTGAACTGAATATCAGTTTTGGGAAAGAAAGATATTGGTAAAGAAAGATGCTAGATACTGATAAAAATATATTTTGCATTATTGAATTTTGAAAAAAAAACATACGTTGTTTTCAGCGATAATATTTTTATATGATGAAAAATTCTGAACATTTCGTAAAGAAAGGATTAAAGTGGAGAAATATTTCATTCAAATGGGAATAAACATAGAATAAAATACGAATAATTGAATACGAGTAAATAGTTTAATCTTTCATTATAAAATATTAGAGCTAAAAGTCCAGTGCTTCGCTTCTAATTACATATTTAATCCCTGCAATGCTCTATCAAACTATAGTTGTCACTGTGCTAAATTTTAAACGGAAGGTTTACGCAAAAGGAATGAATTACGCTTCATTCTGTGAAACATTAATTCCACGTATTAATGATCCTACGAATTTAACTTCATTAAAATGTTTGCACTCCTAGAGATATTGACATTTTTATTACTCATCAATTAATTCCTGTTTGCGACAGAGGAAAGACTTGATCTTTAAGATTTCATTTAATGTAACAGAATTGATTAGCAACAGTTTTCATTCAATTAAAATAAAGTAATATGTTATGTGAATTTTCGGTGTTCAGTTTAAACATGAAAGCAATAATGATTTTTCATAATGATTCCTCAATTTTTTATGAGGAATGGGGATATATATATATACAAATATTATAAAGAAGTAATTTGTATTTGTATACAGACAGTGATCTCGGTAACTTTTAATCCATACTATTAAACGATATCTACACTATATCTGAGTAATATAGTCTATATTAATAGAAATAAGTTTTCAGCTCGAAATCTTAGTGTTTGTACATCAAACCGGAGGAAAATGATTTATTGGTGGGACTTGAATGGTTATACGTGAAAATAATAAGCTTAAAAATTATTACTCATCGGTGCATCAAAATAAAATGAGTGGCATAATAATCCTACATTTTATATTTAAGCCATAATATAGTTTTCTGTGTTAAAAAAATGTAGATTATATGATGATCTTAAAGCATATTTATATATCCCCTGGAAAATTTCACAATATAAAATTTTCCCTTTGAGATATTCCCTAAAACCAATGTTTCTTTAAAAAAAATTAAAGATTAAACATTTTTTTGGTTTAGTTTCGAGTGCTATGGTCTACTTTTTGCAACACGAGGGATAATGAGACTGGGACTTACAGCTTAATTACGACTGGCATCAGCTACGAAAATACATGCCCCTGTGGGATTCGAAACCACGAATTTTGATACCGAAGGCCAGAATCCCAACCAATCGGCCATCGTTCGGCCTAAAGTTTAAACATAGTACACAGAATACATCACTACATCATGTACAAGTTATCTTCCTGGTTGAATAGAACAATACTGATATTATTTAAAATATACTTGTACGTTGTTTCCAGTTAAATGATTTCAACTATTACAATGAGTGTTTTTTTTTTTGTTTTAGAAAAAAAATAATTTTGTTGTTATTGTTTCTAATTCCACATGAACAAACAAAGCCCGAAAGAACCATAGGCTACTCGTATTGAGGCAAAGGGGGCGAGCCTTTCGTTTTAATCAGCGCCATTAAGGTGATAGAACGACTTTGCTCAAGTGAGTCTTCGTAATTTTGAAACAGGGACAAAACAGAAAACACGTAGACTTAGTCTGCCACCACAAGCGGTATTGATTTACAACTTGGAGGACACTGTGATCACGAACAGCTGCTCGGGCTCTGAACCCGCAACCTCTTAGTTACGTGATCGTTGCCTTTGCCGAATGAGCTACAGTGGGTTAAGAACTTTCTAAAAGGTTGAAATGGGATTGGAAGATTATGCGAAAGTCCACTCGAAAGATATAGCTATCACAGCTAGTACTAGAAAATTCATGACAAAATGAATCACAAAACTTATAGATCTACAAATTTGACTATTTCGTATGGCGTTTCTTTTAAATTTGCTGTACCATAAAAATATTTAAAATAAATATGGAAGTTTCCTGTATGTTTAGTGATATTTAAAAGATATTAAGTACTTTCTAAGATGTGAAATTCTAAAAAAAATGAAATGTAATAATAGAGTTTTAAAACATTTTCTACACTGTCTTTCTTGTTAATTTTAAAAGTAATCATATTTTATCCTCCGATGCAAAGCCATAGAGTACAGATATGTAGATGTTGTAAAACTAAAAGAAAGGGCACACTCCCATTTGAGCCTTAAATTGTTGAAAACTCTGCATTTTGTGTTCTAAAAACAAACATATATTCATTGGTTGCCAAAATCATGTGGTATTAAAAGTGTTAAAAAAACTTCATATCAGGAGTTAAACTTTAGCTCTTCTATAATTGGATATATCTTCAACAAAATCACTTCTTATTGCAAATGTCTGAAAGCATTTTTATCTTCTATTTTGTTAACGACTGTATCTAAATCAACAATGATTGTTTCTGTCACTGATTGGCATATAATTCCCTCACTTTTTACCTCCCATGTCTGCTATAGTCTTTATATAAACTTTTAAAGAGTACATTAATAGTTAATTCTTAAATGATACAGACGAGGTGTAAACGATTACATACAACACTAAATTCGTCTGTTAAGAAAATTAAAAACCGATTTTTACCTTTCTTTTGTAAAAAAATTATGATTTGTAAAAAATATTACTTTTAGTGATTAATTATAATTGTTTAATAATATTATCTTTTGTACAGCATTAGCTATACATGTAGGAAGAGTGATCTTGTGTATACTCTTGTGTATCTTGGTTATACTGTGGAAATGAAGTGAAATAAAATATATATCGATTGTTTTATTTGGCATACTACGGTCTGTTTTTTTATTTTTTACTTATTTATTTATTTATTTTTTTGCTATCGGAGAAGTAATGAGACCGAAATTTACTGCTTACATACGATTCCGAATGACTGCAAACATCCCTACCAATAATGGGATGAGAGCTGTTGAACCACAGTACACGACAGTAGCACGATACCCATTTACCCGTCGTTGCACGTGAATAAAGAGGTTAAATAAGACTTTTACAGGCCATTCCAAAGGGAAAAAAAACAACAAAAATGTTAGAACTAAGGTGGAGCAAAATGTATGATTATGTGAAAAACGTGTTTTGCTCCTTTATCAATTGCAATTTTCATTTTTGCCATGAAGTAGATTTTATAAGCTAATAAACTAAATTTCTTAAATTTTTCGTTATATCTCATTAAGAGTACTGCATCATATTTTACCTCGAGTTAAAATACCTCAACAAAAATTTTAACTCGATTTGCACAGTTCCCGTTGATATGACTAAAAATAAACTCTCAATAGAAAAGGAAAATATTCCCAAATCCATTTATGCCATATAATATTACCCATACCATGAATTTTCACCTCTCTTTGAAAGATAGAATCTACGTCTCAAGAAAAATATTTTCACTGTTATAAACATGTCCCCAGGGGAGCAATATTTTTACTATCCTCACCCTTTCGAAATTTTGAGCCGAATCCCTTTTTAAATCTCAACCGTTAAATTTTTATTACGCAAATCACAACGGAAAAGTGGAAAAAAATTCACACGTTGTACGCCCCTCCCCAGCAGTATAAATCACCAACACCAGCGCACTTTTGAAATAGTATTTTAAGGTCACGTGCACGATTTTTCCCTTACAGATCCACCCCACCCCATCACGGTAGGAGTCGTATAAAAGAGTTATCAATCATTCATCTTTTTTTATGCTCGAGAGAATATTTGTAACTCAATATATCTCTGGAAATAGTGAGGCAGAAATTTCCTCACCTTAGAAATTTGGATGGAGGAACAGAGGTATTAGTTCTTAACATGCAGAAAAATTGGAAAACGTAAGATTTTAATTCCGTATGTCTTTTGTTGTGGAAAATTAGAATGAATTTTAACCACAAATCCTGAATAAGGGAAATAATGAATATAAAATAACTTGAAAACTACTGATTTTCATTTTTCCCAATATAGTACGTGGAATAAACAAATACTATGATATTGTCACGATGATTCGAATAAACACACCGTTTAACGTAACAGAAGAATTTATTGAAGCTAAGTAGCAACTCGCAACTTTACAAGACCGGGAAGTTGCCTACAACTAGTGGGTATCAGCTTTTATACCCGAACAGAATATTCGAGAAATAAATAATTTACATATTAAAGAAAGATCTAGAAATTTCAAGAACATAAGGAAACATAAGGAAACAATAAATAACATTTTTAAATTAAAAATCCGTACTATGGATAAACAGCCACGGCAAGGATCGAACCCACAATCTTCGGGTCTGGATCGCGTGCTTTGACCATTTGGCCACTAAGCTTCTTCATGCGGCAGAGCTGCTAAGCTTATTTATGCGGCATTGCTCCTTTCTCAAAAAGACAGCGTCTCGCTGCTATTTAGATCTGGAACCTGTCAAAGGTCCCTTGTAAATTTATTTTGACTTCTCTTAGGGAAGAACGACACCTGGATTTCGTCCATCTTCACTTTCGGTCTGCTTCGTCGGATCATGGTATGGCTTCATACGTAAAACATGGACAACGTCTTTTGGTTTTCTTTTTCGGGAGGCAGGATCGAAATCTTGCACTTCATAGGTAACGTCAGATAAACGGCGTAACACTTGATAGGGACCAAAATACCTCCTTAAGAGCTTCTCTGAAAGCCCGACCTTTCTGACCGGGGTATAAACCCATACGAGGTCTCCAGGACTATAAAACACCATTCGGTGCTTCGAGTCATAACGTCGACGGTCTTTATCTTGCGCTCTCAGAGTATGCGTTCTAGCCAACTGTCTCGACTCTTCTGCTCTGGAAATAGTCTTGGCTATGTAATCGTTAGTTGCATCATCAGGGCAGAATGGAAACATCGTGTCCAGAGTCGTTTCGGCTTCACGTCCATGGACTAGGTAGAACGGTGTGAATCCTGTTGACTCCTGCTTGGCAGTGTTATAGGCGAAAGTCACAAATGGTAGAATTTCGTCCCAGTTTTTCTGTTCGGTGTCAACATACATGGACAGCATATCGGCTAGAGTTTTGTTAAGGCGCTCCGTCAAACCATTTGTCTGGGGATGATACGCAGTCGTCATGCGATGATCGATATTGCACAATTCGACGAGAGCGGAAACGAGTCTGGATTGAAAAACGGCACCACGATCTGTAATAATGACTCGAGGAGCTCCATGTTTTAGAAGAATCTCTTCGAGCAGGAACTTGGCTACTTCTTCCGCTTCAGCAGTTGGTAAAGCTTTAGTTATTGCATAGCGTGTACAATAATCGGTGCAAACTGCGATCCATTTATTACCATGGGCAGATTTAGGAAATCTCCCAAGCAGATCTATCCCAATTCGATGAAAAGGTGTGACAGCAGGAGGGATAGAAACCAAGCGTCCAGGTGGTATTTGAGGAACTGATTTTTTCCTTTGGCATTCTCGGCAGTGCATGACATATCTAACAACATTTCGGTACATCCCCGGCCAATAAAATCTTTTACGGATCCTGTCGTACGTTTTCGCAAAGCCAAGATGCCCTGCGGTAGGTGCGTCGTGAAAATGCTTCAGTATGTCTGCTCTCAGATGTTTGGGAATGACGGGCAACCATGTCTTTCCATCTGGATCAAAATTCTTTCTGCACAGGACTCCGTCAATTAACTCAAATTTATTTTCGGTGGATGAGCCGATCTTCGGAAGGATCATTTTTGCTATGTCTGGATCTTTCTTCTGCTCGACAGCGAGGTCTATACTCGTGGTTACAGCTAAAAATTGATCTCGCGTCCCAATCTCTTCGTCTACTGGATTCCTCGAGAGAGCGTCGGCATCGTTATGCTTCCTACCGGATTTGTATTTTATTGAAAAATTATGTTCTTGGAGTCGAAGAGCCCACCTTGCCAGTCTGCCTGAGGGATCCTTGAGATTCATAAGCCAACACAATGAATGGTGATCTGTCACAACCGTAAAATGTCTTCCAAACAGGTATGGCCGGAATTTATTGATAGCCCATACGACGGCAAGGCATTCCCGTTCTGTAGTAGAATAATTTTTTTTTGGCCTTTGTCAGGATCCTAGAAGCGTACGCTATGACCTTTTCGACTCCATTCTGAAATTTGAACCAGAACTGCTCCAATACCATATCCGCTGGCGTCTGTATGAATTTCTGTAGGGCATCTTTCGTCGAATATCCCCAATACTGGATCAGATGTAAGCGCCTTCTTCAGGTTGTCAAAAGACTTTACCTCTTTAGAACCCCAATGAAATTTCGCATCGCCTTTCAAAAGCACCTGCAGGGGCTCGGCGAGATAGCAAAAGCCCTTAATAAACCTTCCAAAGTAGGAGCAAAGTCCAAGAAACGTACGTCATGTAAGTTCTGCGGAGTAGGGAAATTGGTCACGGCTTTCACTTTGTCAGGATCTGGACGGACACCGCTACTGGATACGAGATGGCCTAGTATTTTTACTTCTTGAGCAGCAAAAAGGCACTTCTTAGGGTTAAGTATGAGTCCAGCTTCTTGAATGCATTTCAGAACTGTCCTTAACCGGATAAGGTGGTCTTCATAGTTATCGGAGAAAACTACTATGTCGTCCAGGTAACATAGGCACATAGTCCATTTAAGATGGCGTAGCAAATTGTCCATCATTCTTTCAAAAGTCGCCGGTGCATTGCAAAGTCCAAACGGCATGACTTTAAATTCGTATAAACCTTCTGGAGTAATAAATGCCGTCTTTTCACGATCTGCTTCGTCCACTTCTATCTGCCAGTAACCAGATCGGAGATCCATGGAAGAAAAGAACTTTGCGCCTTTTAAACAGTCTAGAGTATCGTCAATACGGGGCAGAGGATAAACATCTTTCTTCGTGATTCTATTCAGTTTGCGATAGTCCACGCAAAAGCGCCAGCTTCCATCTTTTTTCCTGATGAGTACGACGGGAGATGACAACGGACTCTCAGATGGCTGGACAATACCTTGGTCAAGCATTTTCTGAACTTCTTCGCGAATTATGCGTCTTTCAGTAGGTGAAACTCGGTAAGCCCTTTGGTAGATTGGAGTATGGTCACCCGTATTGATCCTGTGTTTCACATTTGTCTTTGCGGCTGTCGACTTGTTGGCTTTTGTAAAAATTTCCGAAAAGGTTTGTAAGAGCTCGACTAATTTACGTCTTCTTTCACTGCTCAACTCAGGGGATATCATCAATGCATAATCTGTATTGGAATTCGTCGGCTCCTGCAGAGTACTTGTACTTTTTGTTGTTTCCGCAATCTCGCATATATGTCCTTCATCCAATAGCTCAGCTTCGCCTACGTACATTCCTTTAGGAATCACTTGATCTTTGGCTTGCATGTTGGCAACCCAAATTTCACTTCGTCCATTATGGTATAAGGATACCATAGATGGTATAGCAAGGTTTCTTTCAAGTAGCAAGTGTCTATTGCCGTCCACGATTACGCTTATGTTTCTTCCGACATCTAATCCTGATACTGCTATTCTTGTCACTGAACGTCGTTTAAGTTTGTAGTTCTTTGTGGCATACACTTTCCAAGCGTCTAGTGCTTTGGTTTCTTGGCCAGTATCTTCTAACAACAGTTCACTTCTGCCACAGTCTATCACAGCTTGAGAAGCTTCCAAAAAGTCCCAGCCGAGGATTACGTCGTGACTACAATGCTGTAGGACTATGAATTCAACAGGCAGCTCTCGTCTATTTATAACGACACGCAGAACACATTTTCCCAGTGGCCTAACAAAATTGCCATTAGCGACTTTCAGCATAGTGTTCTTGGCGTCAGCGAACATAACTTTCTTTAAGGATCGACGAAACTTATCGGAGACGACAGAAAACGAGGCTCCAGAATCTACTAGAGCACGGATCGGCTGATTATTTACTAGAACATCGAGGTGGTTTACCCGTCATCCTTGCGGCCGATGGAGGATTTTCATTACATGCGGCCTCACCTCCTCGAAAGGTCGCTCTACTTAGTTTTCCTCGTTTCGGCGGCTTGGAGATTGACCTGATCGACGATATGGCGACGGCGATCGGGAACGACGGGTTGGTGATCGGCCTCTAGTAGGACTAGCAAAAGAACGGCGTTCGGGGCTTGGTCGGCGAAACTCAGCGTCAGCGTCATCGAAGTTCTGTCGGCGGGCTCGATAATCGTCAAATATAGCCTTCCTCTCACGGCAGTAGCGTACGACATGTCCAGGGCGTCCACAGTGGAAACACACTGGCCTGTTGTCAGTCGTTCTCCATAGGTCCGTTTTCCTGGGCTGCGGTGCTGATCTCTGGACAGGACTTCTGGGTTTTCTCGTCACAGCGGCTGCATACGTGGGACGTCGTTGGGTGTCTGCAGACTTTGCGACAACTGGCGCTAAAGCTCTTTCTACTTCGTCTTGGATGACGGTCTGTAGCGGCTGGGAATAGGGGTCCGGAAACTCGTCGGCTTGATTAACTATTCTATTGACCTCTTCTCGTACAATCCTGCGGATAAGAGACACTAAATCCGATTCGTCCTCCATGGCTGCAACTGGTACGACGTTTGGTAGTCTCTCAAATCTTCGGCCAATTCTTTTTTGTCTCATTTCTTCAATGTAGTTGCACCACTTGATGAAGTCAGCTGTAGTCTTCACTTCTTTCATCAAGAGCACTTGGTACATGTCTTCAGCAACTCCTTTCATTAAGTGAGATACTTTCTCGTCGTCGGACATTGAAGGATTGATTTCTTGACAAAGCCCTAATACACTCTGAATGTAGGACTGAGTACTCTCTCCTGCCCTTTGAGCTCTACATTTTAGTTGTTCTTCGGCCTTTCTTGTGTACTTGAGGCGATCGCCCAAAAGTTCATTCAAACCCCTCTTGAATGCGTCCCAGGAGTCCAAGGTATCTTCATTATTTATGTACCACTGTTTGGCCGTACCGTCTAGGAAAAAATAGACGTTTGCGAGACACATCATTTCATCCCATTTGTTGAACTTTGCCACTCGATCGTATTCTGCAAGCCATTTCCGAGGGTCATCTCCAGGTTCCCCACGGAAGGTTGAAGGGTTTCTTAGTTGCGGGTAGGTAGGAGTTACCACGACAGGCTTTGTATCTTCGGGCATTATCTGCTTCTTTCTATTTTCTGGGTTGTAAAGGCCAAATTCCGGAGGTAATCCTCTTAAACGGAGACTTCTGCGAACACTGTCAGAATTATCCACAATGGCGAAATCGTTACCCGGCGCCTCCACCAAATTTGTCACGATGATTCGAATAAACACACCGTTTAACGTAACAGAAGAATTTATTGAAGCTAAGTAGCAACTCGCAACTTTACAAGACCGGGAAGTTGCCTACAACTAGTGGGTATCAGCTTTTATACCCGAACAGAATATTCGAGAAATAAATAATTTACATATTAAAGAAAGATCTAGAAAGTTCAAGAACATAAGGAAACAATAAATAACATTTTTAAATTAAAAATCCGTACTATGGATAAACAGCCACGGCAAGGATCGAACCCACAGTCTTCGGGTCTGGATCGCGTGCTTTGACCATTCGGCCACTTAGCTCGTTGGCTAAGCTTCTTTATGCGGCAATATACACAGATCGTATACACAAATATCAGTTCTCGACTGTAAATATGTTACTTATTAAACATCATCGGAAAACCAAGTGTAGTTTAAAGAATGACATTGATGAGAATTACACTGCTATTACTTACTTACCTCTTCGTGCCAGGCTGGCACATAACGCCTCCAGTTTCTTTTTCCGTGCAACCCTGTCCTGGGCAAAACTTCTTGGCTCAACCAGCTAGACATGTGCATGTTTAAAGTCCCCCTCTTTGATCGGAGGTAATGTAATTCGAATGTCGTCTCACCATAATCGTTTAATGGCTAACCATGACCTATTGCGCCAACTAATGATGGGACTTCGTTTAAACAGAGATTAATCGGGGTTAGCCGTTAAACGACTTGTAGAGCCGGCCCTACATCCACCCCACCCCATCACGGTAGGAGTCGTATAAAAGGGTTATCAATAATTCATCTTTTTTTATGCTCGAGAGAATATTTGTAACTCAATATATCTCCTGGAAATAGTGAGACAGAAATTTCCCCACCTTAGAAATTTGGATGGAAGAACAGAAGTATTAGTTCTTAGTATTTCGAAGAATTGGAAAACTTAAGATCTTAATTCATTATGTTTTTTGTTGTTGAAAATTAGAATGAATTTTGATCACAATTCTTGGATAAGGGAAATAATGGATGTAAAATAACTTGAAAACTGCTGAATATAATTTTTTTTCTACATATCAGGCGGAATAAACTATTAGTAATGCTATACACGGATTGTATACACTTATATCAGTTCTCAACTGCAAAGCTATTACTTTTTCAACACCATCGTAAGACCAAGTATAGCTTAAGGAACAATACCGATTCGAATTACATTGCTATTATTTACTTAGCTCTTCGTGCCAGACTAGCACATAATGTCTCCAGTCTATTTCTTCTCGTAACTATGTTCCGGTCAAAACTTCTTGCCTCCTATTATCCATTTAATTTTACTTTACGCAGATATTGGTGCACGCCTCTTAGCCTAGTAATTCTTGGTCTTCACCGTTTACTTTTTCTGTTAGGTGCCCAAGTAACCTCGATATAGGCAGGACAATCTCGTTTTAAACGAAGGATATATCCAGTGGATATAGCTCGTCTCTTCAAAATTCCTTCGTTAATAGGTATTAATTTTCACTTTTATTTATTAAATCTTTATTTAATATGGTGTTAGAAAAATAATCATTGATAATTTATTTTGGAATGTTTCTAATTTTTCTATTTCAGTTTTAGGTTCCAATGAGCAGCCCAATATAAAAGTATAGTGCGAACGGTAGCTTTAAAAACATTTAATTTTGTTTTGATTTTTTTTTATTTGAAGCTCTCCAAAACTTTTGAAGGCTTCTGAAACATGTTTTAGATTTTATGATTCTTTAACTGATTTCTTTATTCCTACCTCATGCTTATATAATGTTGTTCCAATATATGTGAAGGGATATACTTCAGAATTTATTTTTATCCTATTACTGGATTCTGCATTTATTCTCATGGTTTTTGTTATGTTTTAGCATGCGAATTACATTACCGTCGTCCAAAGAGGGATACTGCAAGCATGCACATCTCTTGCTGGTTGAAGCACTTTGACAGCATGCGTATTGCAAGGCAATATTATCCCTTTAACATCCGAGTACATTCTGCAGATTACATATCAATTCATACAATAATTAAAGAATTAAATATTATCAAATTAGAATTAAATATTATAATTTTATTACCATAATCTACTGATAAAACTGAAATCCATAATCTACTGATGAATACCATAATCTATTGATGAAACAGTCCCAAAATATATACAACTGTCTGATATTCAGCAAGAAAGATGTGAAGAAATTCCTTTTATGACATGACAAAGAAATCCTCCAAGCTCAGTAATGCGAGTGGCGAACAATGCGTGACCTACTCCACTTTAAATTTTCCTCCAGCGTTATTTATTTATTTGTGAATACAAATCATATCGAAAGCGATGAGGAATATGTATGGGGAATGCACGCCCTTCTCCACGAATGTCAACAACCACCCACTGAGTGTCTGAAGCACTTTTATGCGTTCCATCCGTTTGAATGCGGTCTCCCCTTGCGAGGCTCGCATAAAAGTGTTATCAATCAATCATCTCTATTTACTTTCCTCAGTGAAACTATTTCCAGTGAAATATTCATGGAAATGTGTTGCCTAGTATTTGTTACCCTGCAGCGCCAAACTATATTTATAGATATGAAATTGTTGTCTCTTTCAGTAACAAGTTATTGATCTATGTGAGATATGATTAAGCCTAAATCCTTCAGGTATAATCCATTAAAAATAAATGTCGAGGGAATATAATTATAATATACATTATACATAATAATAATAATAATAATAACTATAGATATGAAAGTGTAACTTGATTGAACCTGAATAAATATGTTGAACCTGAATGAATATGTTGAGAAAATATAATTATGTACATAATTATAAAAACTGTAAAAAATGAAGTTTAACGTAGTTCAACTTAAATAAATAGAATATAAATTCGTGTTATGCTTAGAGAATATAATTATATACATAATAATTTTATAAACTATAATAAAATGTAAGTATAACGTAATTGAGCCTAAATAAATAAAAAATAAATGCGTGTTATGTTGAGAAAAGAATATTAAAAATAATAATAATAAAACTATAAAAAATGAAATGCAACTTGATTGGACTTTCGTAAATAAAAATAAATTCGGTTTATGTTGAGAGAATATATTTATGTGCATAATAATATTAAAATCTGTAAAAATTGAAGTGTAACGTAATTGAACCTAAATAAATAAAAAATAAATGCGTGTTATGTTGAGAAAAGAATGTGTACATAATAATATTAAAACTATAAAAAATGAAATGCAACTTGATTGGACTTTCGTAAATAAAAATAAATTCGGTTTATGTTGAAAGAATATATTTATGTGCATAATAATATTAAAATCTGTAAAAACTGAAGTGTAACGTAATTGAACCTAAATAAATAAAAAATAAATTCGTGTTGTGTAGAGAAAATATAATTATATACATAATAATTATAAAATGTATAAAAAAATGAAAGTGTAACGTAATTGAACCTAAATGAAAAAAGTAAAATAGTGTTATATTAAGAGATTATAATTATGTACATAATAATATTAAAAACTATAAAAAAAGGAAATGTAATGTAATTGAACCAAAAAAAATAAATAATAAATTCCTGTTACATTGAGAGAATATAATTAAGTACATAATAATAATATTATTAAAAACTATAAATAAATGAAGTGTAACGTAATTGAACCTAAATAAAAAAAATAAATTGGTGTTATGTTGACAGATTATAATTATGTACATAACAATTATAGAAACTATAAAAAATGAAGTATAAAGTAATTGAAGATAAATAAATAAAATAACAATTTTGTGTTATATATTGGGTTATATTGAGAGATATATACATAATAATCATAAAATCTATAAAAAATGAAAGTGTTAAGAAATGCAATCTAAATAAATAAATATTTTACGATATTGCATATTCCGAATGTATTAGAAAGCTTTTCTGATATGAGTCAATATTTACAGGCAAATACAGCAGAAATCTTAAGCAATATTTAATAATATAGTGAACATGTAAATGACTACAAAGGGTAAGCAATAGCCAAATAAGTAAAGTAAGTAAAGCAATATGGTATAAACAATTGGGAAGTCTAACGGTATACAGAAACAAGTAGTAATTAAATATTAAATTAAATATTTTTTTAACTAATAGTAATTAAATTGAAAACGATAAAGTTCAATACTATAATAGTGATGATCGGTAACAATAATGAAAACAATATTAGTAATGCTTAGTATTCAACAAAATTTCAAAAAATAAAGACCTAATGTAACTAAATGGCTTTTGTGTTTTAACTCAAAATCGGATAAAGATCTAAAATATTTTTAGAAAAAATTTTTTTAATGCAATGTTTAATTGCGTACATGAAATAATGCTTTAAAAGGAAAGTGTAATATACTCGACCCTAAACAAACAAAATCTTCAGCAAAAACCATATGTATGTTTTGTAACTAAATTGCATAGCGAGTCGTAGAAAACACAAATGATAGTTTATCATCAAATACAGCAGTTCTCTCATTTAATGTTTATGTTTGTATTCACTTCGTTTTGTTTTATCCGATCAGATGGTATTGAACGTTTTGTAAACGATAAACTAAGAGCATTTCATTATTACTCTGTTTTGCAGAATGCAGTGTCGGTTAATATTAAAATAAAAGGCAAACACAGCATAACCTAGAAAATTCGTAACTAAATATGAATTTGAATAGATTTGATAACGAAATATTGTACTCGAAAGAAGTGATAATCTGTTACAGATTCTATATGATTAAATGAATGCAATAGTTTATACTTAGTGTTCTGAAGTATAACATCCATAGTTGGAATCAGAGAGAAATTATTGCAGTTAGAATAACTTACAATAGTTTATTACGTAACTACACATGTGCGTTACCTTTGTGCTCACATATTTTGTGATATACCCATATATCATTTTAAAGTTCACGGAATTGATTAACAAATATTAATTTACAGTACCGAAATTATCATATAGAATTATCATATAGAATCATGTAGAATATGTTACAGATTCTATATGATTAAATGAATGCAATAGTTTATACATAGTATCTGAAGTATAACATCCAAAGTTGGAATCAGAGAGAAATTATAGCAGTTAGAATAACTTACAATAATTTATTACGTAACTACGCATGTGCGTTACCTTTGTGCTCACATATTTTGTGATATACCCTTATATCATTTAAAAGTTCGAGAAATTAATTAACAAATATTAATTTACAGTACCGAAATTATCATATAGAATTATAATGTAGAATCATATAGAATCCGACAGATTCTATATGATTAAATGAATGCAATAGTTTATACTTAGTGTTTTGAAGTATAACATCCAAAGTTGGAATCAGAGAGAAATTATAGCAGTTAGAATAACTTACAATAGTTTATTACGTAACTACGCATGTGCGTTACCTTTGTGCTCACATATTTTGTGATATACCATTATATTATTTAAATATTCATGAAATTGTTTAATAAATATTAATTTAGAGTACTGAAAATAATATAAACTACAATGTATTCAAAATAATCATTTTAGAAGTTTACTGACTCATTTTAATGTTGTTGTTGTAGTTTATGTCACTTGGTCCGACCAAGCATGATTGAGCCGGAGACTACTCATATTAAGGGAAGGGGAACGCCTCTTGTTTTAACGAGCACCTCAAGAGTGAAAATACAACTTATAATCAAGTGGGTCCTCTTAATTTTGAAGCAGGAACCCAAACAGAAGATCCATAGTCTTAACCTGCCACCCCCAGAAGTATTGATTGAGAATTTGGAGGACTTTGTGACCATGAACCTATTTTACGTGCCCCAGTCATATTTAACGAACACCGTAAATCTTAGGCTGGCTTGGGCTCCAAACCCGCACCCCTCCAGTTACAAGAACGTTGCCTTTACCGACTGAGCTACCGTGGATCACTTACTTTAATGTTACTACAATAGTTGAAAGTAGTCTTGGAGTTATTAATTAGAGAATACATCTTTAGTCATCTCGTTGTAATTTTTGCAATGTCTTTTGAAAGCATTAAAAATTCTGCCATATTCTTCATTTTCAATATAAAAAATTAAAGTATGTTCCTATTCGATGTGTTTGCTTTGTTCTAGATGGTCTTGATTTTCATTCAGCTATAAATATTTCAAGACATTTTAAAGCGAATACCATATGTTTCAGACAGTCACAGAGTGTTTAAAAAAATTGATTTCTGCATCTGTCATTGGTATAAAATGCAGGAAAATTACTCAAGAAATTTGGTAGTCATTGACATGATAGAAAATTTGGAAGATATTACTTCAGAAATCATGTGCAAACAAACATACCGTTATACACGATTCTTTAACACTAAAAGGCCCAAAGAAGTCATTTTGACTGCTTTTTAATTTCAGTTAGAAAAGCAATTATGTATAAAATGACACAATTTCTTAGAATTTTGTTACTGTTTGTACAGCATATAAAACGTTTATTAATATGGTGTACAAAAAGTTACAAAATTCTATAAAATTGTGTCATTATATACGTAGTTGTTTTTCTAATTGAAATTAATATATATATATATTTTTACGTAATTGATATATTTATAATTGTTTTTCTAATTGAAATTAAACCATGTGCAAACAAACCATTTTACATCGTTCTTTAACACCAGATTGCCTAGGGGAAGTCATTTTGAATGCTTTTTAATTTTAATTAGAAAAATAATTATGTGTATAATGACACAAAATTCTTCTCATTCTCGTCAGATATTGGGTCATTATATACATAATTGTTTTTTTAATTGAAATTAATTGAAATTAAAAAGCCGTCAAAATGACTTCCTTTGGCAATCTTGTGTTAAATATGAAACGTGTTTAATATGTCATAAAGAAGGCTGTAAATTTCTTGTGGTATTCAGATCCAATTTCGTCAATTTTTAGTTATGTTTCAATAATGGTTGGGGAAGAACGATCTATGTGAGGAATATTTTCAGCACTTGAAAGAAACGATTATGTCTTTCGAACCCTTGCAATTTTCTTATTTTTAATTTTACTTTACATAAGGTTCAATTAAAAAATGAAGAGTCTGAAAAGAAAAGGGATTTTAATAACATATCAAATAATTTAATATTTACATCGGTGTTAATAATTATAAATTTCAAAATCTAACGATAAAACATAACCTGTGCAGATGAACTCCCTACTACATTCAATGATGTGATATGAACTGATATATATATATATATATATATATATATATATATATATATATATATATATATATATATATATATATATATATATATATATATATATATATATATATATATATATAATATATATATATATATATATATATATATATATATATATATATATATATATATATATATATATACATATATATATATACATATATATATATATATATACATATATATATATATACATATATATATATATATATATATATATATATATATATATATATACATATATATATATATATATATATATATATATATATATATATATATATATATATATATATATATATATATATATATATATATATATATATATATATATATATATATATATATATATATATATATATATATATATATATATATATATATATACATATATATATATATATATATATATATATATATATATATATATATATATATATATATATATATATATATATATATATATATATATATATATATACATATATATATATTATATATATATATATACATATATATATATATATATATATGTATATATATATATATATATATATATATATATATATATATATATATATATATATATATATATATATATATATATATATATATATATATATATATATATATATATATATATATATATATATATATATACACACTGTCTAATAATAAATATTTAGACACCTATGCAAATGACGATATCTGCGGTCCTGAGGTAAATCACAGCCTCTGCCTGTATGCATCGTGTAGGACACAGCCTCGGTATTAGTCGCAAGATGCCGAGCAGTTCGGAGCTCTCTGATTTCGAGAAAGGTATAATTTCCTGTTATCACAAATGTTGCCGATCCCTAAGGGACAAAAAATTCTAAAGTACCCAAAATCGATAATGGCATATGTAAATAAGAAGTGGAAGGTGAGCGGTGATTGTCGGACTGTGCCCCGAGTCTACAGACCGAAGAAACTGGGAGATAGAGACAGACGAGTGCTGTTCAGAGAAATTCGGAAGAACCTCACCCAACCGATGGCCCTAATCCACAAGGAGTTTCAGCAGACATCCGGGTGTATTGTTGCAATGAATACCATCTGAAAGGAAGCACATCTGCTTGGTTTTCATGGTCGTGCTACTGCCCATAAGCCTTTGGTCACAAAATCCAACCACGCTGTTCGGTTAATGTGGTGCAAACACATAGAAATTGGACCGTAGGTTAGTGGAAACGGGATCTTTGAAGCGACGAATCAAGGCTCACCCTTTACCGTTCTGATGGCGGGGTCTGGATCTGGCGTCTGCCTGGAAAACATCGGCCAAAATGCATTGTTGCAACAGTCAAGTTCGACGGGGGTGGAATTATGGTCTGGGGGTGTTTCTCCTGGTATGAACTGGACCCTTGTTCCCCATTCATAGTCAGCTCAACGCCGATACCTACTGCACTATTTTGGATGACAACGTGCGTCCAACGTTGTGTCAGTTTTACGTGTTGGACCCCTGTTACTTTAACACTTTGACTGCCAAGCCAAAATTTCAAATGTTCACAACGGGGCCAAACTTTTTTTTGTATAATTTGTATTTTTTCAACATAAAACTATATATAAAAACAATATTTCAAAACAAACA
>CM063508.1:5522077-5527077 GCA_032207245.1 Pardosa pseudoannulata | reverse complement strand
TAGAATCTGATAAATCTGACTTTTTTTCAGTTTTCTATGGTTTTATCCAACGGGGAAACTGCAAATAACAGAATTCGATTAATAAAAAGTAATGTATTTCTCTTTCGAAATAGTTTGACTATGCATTCGATTTACAATGTTGTTAAAATTCAAATTCCGAGACCGAAGTTAAGTGTACTACTCATACGTTTCAGAACGGAGTTTCACAAAAGATTATATGCTGAATCATTTCTAAAGTATATATATTTCTTTTATATAAATTGTATTTAACGAAATTCAAATTTCCCACCTACTTTTATTTTTTATTAATCCAAATGTACTGTAAAAATATAAAAAGAAAAGCATTAGCTACTGTACAGTGCAATAGCTATAATTTATTAGAAGATTTTGGTCTATTGATGAGAAAAAACAAATGTAAATCTAAGACTTAAAGCTTTAAATGCAAAGTTCTAAATCTTAGAGCTTCAAAATTTATTTAACGCTAGGTATTAAAGTTAAAACACATTTGTGTATTAAATACATTTAATGAAACGAAATAAATATAAAATAATAATCCACGTAAACATACATATTTCAGTTTTATGCATCTTTAAGATATATTAGCTGCTTTTTTGATTCTTCAGCATTTATTTGTCTCTAATTATGTAGTAATAATATCATATTATGCATATAAAAAAGACATCTATAAATGTACTAAATTGTAAAAAATCTATTAACCGTATTATGGGCATTATAAAACATATTATTATATAATCCAGAATAACTGCTCTATATTATCATTAACTTATGAACATATCATCGCTTAATTACTGAACTAACTGCTAAGCTCATTATATATAGTGTAAGGTATAACTCACTGAATGTATTAGACATTTGGTGTTATCTGAATGTTCTAGATTTATAGGTAATATATTTAGGGTGTAAAATTTCAGCAAGACTAGTCTTTAAATGCATTTTGTTTTAGCAAAATGCATTTTTATGCAATGTAAATATTTCCAAAATAAAATACTATATACACATAACTTAAAGGAGAACCTTTGAATGAGTTTATCAGATATTTTATTTGCCTGTGTTTTAATAGTTTTGGTTAAGCTTGAATAGATATGTTTGTTCTAAATTAGCTTACTTAAATAACTGACTTAAATGCATAAATTGAAGCATTAGTGTATTTGAAAAATACAGATTTTAAATTAATGCTTCAATTTATTTAGATGTAAACTATTAATACTACTAGCATATACTCCGTCACATGCCGGGATCAGTAAAATGTTTAATTTTTGATAATTATAAAGTACACTATGAAGCAGGTTAAAAAATGATTTGTGTTTTGGATGAGAATTACCTGGTACAAACTTCATAATTTGTTTATCTTGATACTCCTCTAAAGTCTCCCAACACTGTGAATGCAGTGTAGAATCACACTGAATTCATTTAGAAAGATCGTTCAAATTTTCTTAGCTAAGCCGAAATTATCGTTAAGTTTTTCACAACTATTTACTACAGTAATTAATGGAAGTAAAGGAATTAAACTATCAGAATAGTTAGTTAGACTAGATAGAATAGATATAATAGTTAGACTTGATAGATTAGATAGAATAATTAGACTAGATAGACTAGATAGAATAATTAGACTAGATAGATTAAATAGAATAATTAGACTAGATAGACTAGAGTAGACATAATAGTTAGACTAGATTTAATTTGTTGTTAATGTGATAAAATTTTAATTTCAACAAAAAATAATCAATGATTAAATTTAAAATTATCACATATGTACCTATTCTATTATTTAAACCAAATATAAGAGAAAATTATTTACGTCATATCTAAGTTCAGTGATAAAACGAATAATGCAGACAATATTTAAATAATTTAAGATAAGAAATGATTAAATGTCATGGTTAAAAAAATGACGTTAGAATGCTAGAAAAATGTTATTTTTGCCTTTTATTATGTGACAAATAGATAAATTTAATTGCCTGCTCTTAAACGGGGAAAATAGGGCTTGAAATAATGACATTAAATGCTAGAAAAAGGGGAAAAGGGTTGAATTTCGAGCGCTTCTAACCCTAACTCATCAAATCATCATCATCATGCCTCTATTCATTCCAGGTTCAACCGCTTCATAAATTCGAAGACAGATGGACAAATAACTTAGGCTATTTTTATATAGGGGTTATTTACAAGAATTTATTGTTATGCAAGATTTAAAGATTAGATTTTCGTGGACTTATCTTCCATCAGATTGTCAATCATGTTGTATGTTATGAAAACTTTATATAAGGAATATAGAATTTCCATTTATAATATGAAAATATTCAGCTTTGAAAATTAAAACGCATCTCTTTACCTAACGGTAACTCCCTGTTTTTGTTGACATTAAATATACTGAAACTATCAGCATGTGCTTTTTTCATAAGTAGCTTTTCATGAAATACTCAATACTTATATCTGGCTACGTCGCCCTGCTTCGATATAATTCGATATCGAAAAGTTACTTTCTTCCATCCCTTTCACCTATAAGCTCCTATGACAGGCATAAAATGTTATCAATCATTTATTTTTAACGTGCCTGAAAAAGGTATTTCACGCAGAATATTCGCGGAGAAATTGTCTCATATAAAGGGGATCTATCTCGGATTATATCGGTAAACGAAGAAAACTACCGGATTTTTCAGCTTTATTTTTCTGCAGGGAAACGTATTTTTTCTCCTCCTTTTATCGAAGAAACGAGTACTTTCGGAAAAAATAGTAACTTTTAAAAATAACTCTAACGAACGCTGCTAAAACTTTTGTTAATTTTTTTTTCGAATCAGTTTATAATTCATTATTTGATTTGATTTGAATCAAGGATTTAAAGTTAAATGACTAATTTAGTTTTTTGGGTGATCTAAGCATGCTCATGTTAAATATAAAGTCATAACACAACTAGCCTTAATTCTTATTGAGGTGTCAGATTTTGTTAAATTTAACAGTTAATTAAAATTTACGGATTTCAACCAATGATTTATAGTTAAATGAAAATATAAATATTAACAAATTTAGTGATCAGGGATCAAAAATCAAGGATTGTAATCAAGGATTTTATGTTAAATGCCTAATTTAGGGATTTGGGATGCCGAGACATGTTCATGTGAAGTACGGAGTTATAATACAACTAGAATTAATTCATATAGAAGTTTCAAGTTTTGTTAAATTTAAGAATTAATTAAAAATCAATGATTTATAGTTAAAGGAAAACATAAATAATAAAATATTTAGTTATCAGGACTGTAGAGCAATATTCATGTTAAGAATGGAATCGTATAGAGGTTTTTGATTTTGTCACAAGTAGGAATTAATCAAAATCAAGAATTTCAATCAAGGATTTAATGGTGAATATCTAATTTAGTAATCTGGGCTGACGAGGCATATTAATGCTAAGTGTTAAGTCACAATACAACTAGTCTTAAATATTAGAAATGTATTAGATTTTGTTAAAGGTAGGAATTAATTAAAATCAAGAACTGCACTCAAGAATTTTATGTTAAATGCCTAATTTAGTGATCTGGGCTGACGAGACATGTTAAGTATGGAGTCATAATATAACTAGAATTAATTCATATAGAGGTTTCGGATTTTGTTAAATTTAAGAATTAATTAAAAAATCAATGATTTCAACCAATGATTTATACTTAAAGAAAAAATATAAATAATAAAAAATTTAGTGATCAGGGCTGTCGACGAATATTCAAGCTAAAAGCGGAATAGTATAGGGATTTTTGATTTTGTCATAAGTAGGAATTAATCGAAATCAAGAATTTAAATCAAGGATATAATGTTAAATATCTAATTTAGTGATCTGATCTCTAGAAGTCTGTTTATGTTAAGTATGTAGTCACAATGCAATTAGCCTTAAATAGCAGAAATGTTTTAAATTTTGTTAAAAGTAGGAATTAATAAAAAATCAAGAATTGCAATCAAGAATTTTAAGTTAAAATTTACTTTAATGATTTGGGCTGTCGAAGTATGTTGATATTAAATATGGAGTCATAATACAACTAGCCTTAATTCATATAGAGGTTTCATATTTTGTTAAATTTAAGAATTAAAAAAATCAGACTTCAACCAATGATTTATAGTTAAAAGAAAATATAAATAATACAAAATTTAGTGATCAGGGCCGTCCAGGAATATTCATCTTAAGAATGTAATCATAATACAACTGGTCTTCAATCGTATAGAATTAATCAAGGATTTTATGTTAAGTATATAATTTAGTAATCTGATCTGACGAGGCATATTTATGCTAAGTCTCAAGTTAGAATACAACTAGTCTTAAATAGTTGAAATGTTTTAGATTTTTTTCAAAGTAGAAATTAATCAAAAATCAAGGACTGCAATCAAGGATTTTAAGTTAAAATTTCTTTTAGTGATCTGGGCTGTAGAAGCATACTCATATTAAGTATGGAGTTATAATACAACTAGTATTAATTCGAATGGAGGTTTTATATTTTGTTAAATTTAGGAATTAATTAAAAATCAAGGATTTCAATTGATGATTTATATTTAAAAGTTTAATTTAGTAGTCAAGGCTGTCTAGTAATATTCATGTTAAAAATGGAGTCATAATACAACTAGCCTTAAATCGTATAAAGGTTTACAATTTGTTTAAGCAGAAATTAATAAAAATCAAGGATTTAAAATTAAATATCTAATTTCTTAACAGAGAAATGTTTCCTACAGAGAAATGTTCATGTTAATAATGAAGACATAACACAACAAGTCTTAAATTGTACAGCATTTTCAAATATTGCTACGTATAGGAGCTAATTAATTACAAAACAAAATCAAAACTCTGAGAGAAAGGATTAAAGAATATATATTTTACAATTAATATTATCTTTTAGCATCGATTCATTTAAATTATATACATGTATTTAAAATATATTCAAAATTGTAGGCAGACCTGGTCAAAGAATTCAACCCAATGTAAGTAATAACTTTAAAAAATTAAATTA
>CM063508.1:5487077-5517077 GCA_032207245.1 Pardosa pseudoannulata | reverse complement strand
ATATAATGTATAAATGTTTTTAAATATATATAAAAATATTATAAAAAATTTTATAATATAAAATGTATATAGATATATATTTAAAAAAAAATTACATTATAAAATATGTATATATGTATAAAAAATTATATTCATATAAAACATTTTAAAAAATAAATTCAATATTATATATAAAAATATATATATAATAATTTAAATATTTAATTAAGGGACTTATATTCAAAAAATAATGACTCATTCGACATTAAAAAAATTTGTAAAAAACAAAAGGGGAATAAACAAAAAATGACGCGAAGTCAAATTTTTGATCAGCAATAAAAAATTTTATAATACATAAATTAATTTTTTAAATATAAAACAAAATTTTAAATTAGCTATGTAGAAATTACAATAAAGAATTTTATAAGAAATAAATGGTTTAGCACTAAATATTTAAAGCTTATCTATATATATATATATATATATTATATAATATATATATATATATATATTATATATATATATTATAAGATAGAATAAAGACAAGAATATACAAACATTTAGGAGAAGTAACTATGTAAAGTTGTCCAGAATTGCTAAAAGTCATAGTTTTGGTAAAAAATTAGAAGTCGGGCATAACATCCCACGCTTTTCGTGGCAAAGTTCAAATTTTCTATTATATTAATATTAAAATTACTAATAAGGTTTTTAATATTTAAAAATAAAATATTATATATATATATATATATATATATATATATATATATATATATATAATATATATATATATAATATTATATATATATATATATATATATATGTATTATGTGTGTGTGTGTGTTGTGTGTATACGTGAGTATAATTTATAATAATATTTTTTTGTAATCGTTATTTAAAAATACACTATAGAGTATTTTAGTCCATTTATATATTCATTTATCAGATATAAAACAGACCATATTTATATTGAATGCAACAATAGTTATAACAGAATATGATTTAATAAAGTAAAAAATAGTATGTTATCCGTGTGAAATATATGTCTTTTTATAGCGACATATAAATTAAAAATCATTATTCATTAAATACTTTCATTTTATAACAATATAATTAGCAATATTAAATATATAAAGTAAAGTATGTTTAATTCCATGTGTGGAATTGGTGTTCTTTTTCAATTCCAGACATTAATCAAATTACCAAAATACACTTATTTCATTAAACTACTTTCATTTTCGCCAGAGTAACACAGTATAATTAGCAAGTATTAAGCGAGTATATAAAATAAAAAAGCATGTTTAAGTTCATTTGCGGAAGATTAATGATATACTGTTTTTCGATTTCCAGACTTTGTTTAAATTACAGTATAATTAATTCATTAAACTACTTTCATTTTCGCCAGATTAACAGATTATAATTCGCAAGTGTGAAGTAATTGCAGAAAGTATAAAGATCATGATTAAGGCCATGCATGGAGGTTTAATAAAATGCTGTTGTTTTCCAATACCAAACATTAATTAAATTACGGTAATACAAATATTACCTTACACTACTTTTATTTTCTCCAGAGTAACAGAGTATAATTAGCAAGTGCAAGTGTATAAGTAAAAGTAAGTATAAAGATGTTAAGTTCAGTATAAGTTTAATGATATGCTGTTCTTTTTCAATTTCAGATGTTAATAAAATTAACAAGATCCACTCATTAAACTACTTTCATTTTCGCCAGAGTAACAGAGTATAATTAGAAAGTGCAAGTAAATGTATGAAGTAAAAATCGAATACTTGTTTTTGTTGTTGTTTCTGTTGCAACTTGGATAAACCAAGCACGATCGAGTGATAAATAGCTTACTTAAGTTCATGTGTGGAAGTTTAATGATATGCTGTTCTTTTTCAATTTCAGATGTTAATAAAATTAACAAGATCCACTCATTAAACTACTTTCATTTTCGCCAGAGTAACAGAGTATAATTAGAAAGTGTCACGTAAATATATGAAGTAAAAACCGAATACTTGTTTTTGTGCTTGTTTCTGTTGCAACTTGGATAAACCAAGCACGATCGAGTGATAAATAGCTTACTTAAGTTCATGTGTGGAAGTTTAATGATATGCTGTTGTTTTCCAATTTCAGACCTTAATTAAATTACCAAATTATACTTATTAAACTATTTTCATTTTCGTCAGACTAACAGAGTATAATTAGAAAGTGCAAGTAAATGTATGAAGTAACAATCGAATATTTGTTGTTGTTGTTGTTTCTGTTTTAACTTGGATAAACCAAGCCCAATTAAGTGATAAATAGCTCACTTCAGTTTATGTGTGGATGTTTAATGATATGCTGTTTTTTTCCAATTTCTGACCTTAATCAAATTACCAAATTTTACTTATTAAACTACTTTTATTTTCTCCAGAGTAGCAGAGTATAATTAGAAAGTGTCAAGTAAATGTATGAAGTAAAAATCTAATACTTGTTGTTTCTGTTGCAACTTGGATAAACCATGCACGATTGAGTGATAAATAGCTTACTTAAATTCATGTGTGGAAGTTTAATGATATGCTGTTGTTTTCCAATTTCAGACCTTAATTAAATTACCAAATTATACTTATTAAAATACTTTCATTTTCGTCAGAGTAACAGTGTATAATTAGAAAATGTCAAGTAAATGTATAAAGTAAAAGTAGCATGCTTCATTTCCTGAGGGGAAGTTTAATGATATTTTGTTTTTTTTCAATTCCAGACAATAATTATATTACTAAGTTACGTTTGATTCAATACTAATTCATTCTAATACTTGTTTGTAACTAAAATCATTACTCTAGGAATATCACGATACAAATCCTGTTACATTTTCTGTGTTAAATCTGAAATATTGTAAATTCCAAATTCACATAAGAAACCAAAAATATTTTGTTGTTTTATATTATTAAACTTTTAAAAGAAGAAAATGGCTTTTAATTTTATTACAGTACTTGTTTTATTTATCTAAAGAAAGACCTCAAATTATGTTTACCTTTCGGTCGATTTTATCATATTTACAATAATTTTAAAATAATTTGACACGTGAGATAATTAAATATTTACCTTAATTATTTGCATACTAAATAATACTTCTATGCATAGCAACTGGTAAAAATTCGATAAGGATAAAATGTCTTTTCATTTTTTTTGTTTAGTTTTTTCTAGCGATGCGGAATTAATTTTGATCGAAGTTGGTAACATCCTGCCATTAAGTGTATAAATGAATTAGTCTCCATTTTCTCGCCCTTAATGCAGATTTCTTCCAAAGTCAAGCACATTTTTACATTCCAGTGTTTATAAATATGTCACCAGATGTTTAAGTGAGTCAAAAAATCTTTTGCCATGGACACTAAATTTTTTTTTTCATATTTTGAAATAAAGTATTTTAAAAACTAAAAGTATTTTTAAGAGAATGAAAGTATTTATTGTTTGAATTCCTTTAATTACTGATTAAGTTTATTTTATGGAAATTTAATTCTGTAGCTTTCAAATTTAAGATATAAATTTGACAATAAAAATAAGAGTATTTCTTTAATTTAATTTTTTTTAAGATTATTCGTAATATATAAAAACAATAACACCTAAAATACACACACACACACACACACACACACACACACACATATATATATATATATATATATATATATATATATATATATATATATATATATATATATATATGTATGTATATGTATATATGTATGTATGTACGTGTAAAATGTAAGAAAAACAAGGGTCCTCTGATTTTAAATGCATTTTACCTATCTCTCAAAGCTAATGCTGGAACAAATGCTAATTTTCTATCAACTGCCCACATTTTCAGCTGACGCATTAAAATGGAATTACCTTTGTAATAATTAAACCTCTGTTTATGTGTTTCTTAGCTAGCTTAAATGATCAAGGAATCACTCTTGGTTATCGATACGCGCTGATCCATCTTAAGTCTTATTGTAACAAATCCACGTGACTCTCTAACTGTGGGGTCGACATCGATAGCAAATGTGAATATTCTTAGAGAATTCTATGCAGGGCCGTTTCTTTATAAAATGAGGCCTTTTGATTCTGAATAACTGAGAAGTTCTACAATGTTAGACATTATATTCTGGTACCATGACTGCAGCTGAGTCACAGTGCCAGACAATCCTAAGCAAGTAAATATATTTTCTATTTCTCCCATGCAGTCGGTAACATTTATACTCACTGGATACATATATATTCATTAAATAACAGTACTTTATGAGATTGGAATAACTACTGCTCTTTGTGTAAAAATGTACAACATGTAAAGTCCAGATTCACAAAAGAACATGTAAAGTTTCTAAGATTACTGGTAGTCAGGTTTTAAAAGAAATAAATGCCAGTGAATTTTATACAATACATGTCTTATTTATCTACAAAAATATCTTCATCATAACTTACCTTGTAGATAATCTCAGCTTATTTACACAAATTCTAAAAATGCACACGAGATAAATAAAGATTTCTACTTTCTATATCTGCTTAATCAAGAGTGCTTCTAAGGGATATTTAGTATATAATGATAAATCATTCTGTTTTACTTCATTTAAATTTTTGAATTTATATTTTCGCAACACTATGTCATTATATGACAAGGTTTAAATCTGTTTATAAATGAATTAATTTTAGCGCTTACAGTAGATTTTTTTCAATGCTGAGCTGACTTTTACACGCGTAATAATAAAGCGTCAGATTAATCCAAGATCAATTCAAGATAAAGAATCCGAGTTCCACATTCCAAGAACTGGATTCTGAAATTCAGATAAAAGCTTAATTAAGAAATATATGTATTTCTATTTCTTACTCCCTTTTTTTCTTAAAATATTCTGCATAATAAAAATTGATAAGTTGGAGATTTTAAAGTGTATTTCGCATTTATTTTTAAAAAGACTTAAAATATTGTAAATTTGAAATTCACAAAAGAACATTTAAATCATTTTTACGATTTCAGATAGTGAGGTTTTCATAAAAGAGATAGTAAGTTTAATTTCATTACTGACTTACATAATTTTTTTTAGTACGTATAAAAAGTCTACCTCAAGTTATACTTATCTTTCTATTTCCTCACATTTACATTAATTTTAAAATGAAATTAAACTGGATATAATTAAGTTTTTACTTTCTTTACCAGCATCTTAAATAATACTTTAAAGTATTCAGACATAGAAAAAATAGATAAAGATAACACGAAAGATTTAGCAGCGATACGTAATTAATTTTATTTGACTATCGTTAACACCCTTCTGTTAAGTATATAAATAAATTAGTCTATTTTCTCGCGCTTACTGAAAATTCTTTCAAAATCTAAAGCGTTTTTAAAATTTAGTGTTTTAAATACGTCGCCAGGTTGTTAAGAATCAAAAAGAGGTATTATTTAAAAATAAAATAATTGGTTTTGTCATGAACACTAATTTTATTTCAAATGAAAAGCTAAGAAAAGTGAGCTTGAATTATTTTTTAAAAATTAAACATCTTTTTATCGAGAGTAGGAAATCCTTAATATTTAAATACTTAAATTAATTCAGTTATGTACATGTATTTATTTATTTATGATTTATTTGAATTTAATTCATAAAAAGACATTCATATATATTTTAACATGAAAAAGTTGTAATTAAAAACTCCTGAGTTAATGAAAAAATTTATTCAACATCTTCTCACAGTTGGTTAGGTAAAAAAAAATGTAAAGTCCTAAACAAATGCAAAGTTCATGTGTTTTTCTTCTATAGTTTTAAACTCTTTCAAAGTTATTAATGTCAGGTGTATTTAGAAAGTGGTTTAATTTGATTTGTAATGCTTCAACTCGTATACACAGAGCAAAGTGTATTGTATCGATACCAATGTAAAAACCAATTTTATATACAGTGTTATGTATTTGTAGTGAATCCGGTAGGTTGTATGATGTATGGATGTTGCTTGCAGAGAAAAACATTGCCAGCTGACGACATACAGTAGAACTAAGGGTGGTCATAAAGAAGCATTGACAGCATCTGCACTTCTAGAGTCCGTTCAGGTTAATCGATCAAAATAAGATTACAAATAGATCTATTCGGAGATATGCGCTCGAGATTCTGTTGAATGGCAACACAGTGGTGCTCACGGTTACGGTTATAGTTACAGAAACTCAAAAATGTCGAATAGCAACAGCCACTTTTTCCTGTTGCAAAATGTTCAGCGCATGAGAAAACCTTAAATAGCGCTGAGACGGTACTGATATGTCCAAAAATGGATCTGTTATGGATACACAAAAAAGAGTTCTGAAAACCGGTCAATGAAACACTATCTGGGAGAACGCATAAAAATTTGCATATGATAGAGGCACAATACCGATCACAGAACGCCGTTCGCCAGGTATTCAGTGTAAGAAACCGACAAAATGCCAGGCGGGTATGTGAACTTGGCGACGTAATGATTCTCTGAAGCAGTTTGTGATGAGTTGATAAAACTGTATTTTAAAAATGAATAAACGCCTTGGAAGCCTTGTATCACTGAAATCATCTCTAACGACGTGGTCCATGTACTTAGCAAGATCTGCATAACTTAGTGCACAAAGTAATTTAATGCAAAGATACAGGTTGCACCTGTGATAAATCTGATTGAAATCACCATGCTTCGGCAATTTTGTGACCTACTGGATACAGGACCATGGATCAAGGATTGAGCCTGCCTAAGATCATTGTTCACTATTTGTGGCTTGGGCACCGAAAATAGATTCGTTGACTTAATGTTTTCCAATTTCCAGAACGATACCTCTGTAGGTGGTAAGACAAGACTTGGGGGGAGATTTCATCCATGGTCACTGTTTCTAAACTACGAAGATTCATTCATGAAGTAAAGCAAGTCTTGGGCCCTCGTGTTTCTTCGATGAGGTGAAACTGCATATTACTCTTACCCATTTGACAGTTACATATTGCGATGGGGTATATTAGACATAATGTTGGTTTTCATACACCAATAACAGATAACAGATAACAATAACAGATTTTTATAGGTTATACTAAATATTGGTATCATTACTCTGGAAACACTTCATATTTTCTCCTGGTACGACACAATGCAAGAAGAATGCATTTCTGTAGAATCTGATGTGGTCTGGTTTGAACTGATACGGTCTACTTTTCTGGTTCACAACTGGACATCACAGAACTATTAAAAATAATGTTGAAAGAATGTATGTAATAGTAAAGTAAGTAGTAAATACAAATTCAAAAAGCAAAAAGTACATGTAATTAGTAAATAAAAATTTTCAACACATTACGGGACATTGTTTTATTTTTATGCAGCACAAATAAATACATACCTAAGTAAATTGGTCAAGAGGAAGCTAGTTAAAAGTAAATAAGAACTGGTTAAAACGAATTTTTAAAGTCCCAAAATTAATGTTTTATTTTATGACAATCAGACATAATCTGAATTTTATCGAACTTCTTCAGACAGGGTCAAAAAGAGTAATTCCGTTGAAATCTAAACACTGAATATTTTCGTTAGTCCAATACTTCCTTTAATTCGGAAAAGGAATAAAAGTAGGATATTTATTTTATCAATCGGTATATTTATTTTAAACATAATTTCTATAAATTCCGTTATGGATCGCAAACTCACACTTAATTGGTCATTGTTTCTCCTTGGTTTATCATAAAATATATCAAACTTGAATTATTATAAACAGTATTTTATATTCAAATGTTTTAATTATATATTTATTTTACATGTCTACATCTAGTAAACAAATCAGTGGTTTACAATTTTATTTGCACTCTGTTTCTCTTGCAAGAATACATCCTTTCTAAGGTATCAAGATACTTCATGCTACATAACTTTCCTTAATAATCACTCTAACTATCTCACTCGGCTCGGAGAAATGATGTACTGATATCATAACCTCGAGATAGAAATTGTTTGTGTATGTTATGATATACTGATACCATGTGGCATTAAGAGGGAAAATGATCATTTGTTGGAAGGATGAACAGAAATCATTGCAGAATTAATTCAGATGTGATTTATATTACTACAGACTGTTATTCGTTTTTATTTGTTATACGTTTGCAGGTAAGGTAGGAAGTGGGATTAGAGAACTCTAGTTTTATCTTACTGAGGTTTGACGGGCGTAGATATTTATAATCTGAATCCATTTTGTTATATTATCAGACTATTATATTCTGTTAAAGAAAATAATCTATAGTTTTAAGCATTAAAATATAAATCCTGCAAATTAGAAATCTCTTGATTTAAAAATAACATTTAAATCTTTATATTTTTTGCAAAAATCTTTTATGGAACTCTTTACCCAGATTAAAATAATTATAAATCAGTTAAAGTGAGTTAAAATTATTTGAGTTTTAATATGATATTTAGTTTTTAATTTTTTAGTTGTTCATACTTCGCCGTTGAGATATATAGATCTTTCTGAATAAAAGCATTTATAATATTTTGCAAGCTGAAGAGATGGATATCTGATAAAACTTAGATTTTAGACATAAAAAAATTCCCCAATAGAAGAACTTTCTAGTTTTAAAATAAAGTATAAAGTTTAGAACACATGCTTAGAGAAGTTGAGATTTAGCTACAATAAACAAATTTTATTCCAATATAAAATAAATTTTGATATATATAACCGTTTTACACACGACATTCCAGGTTTGATGCTTAATCAATGAGAAGAGTAAGAAAAACATATTAAGAATAAAAATTCAAATATTTGCCCGAATAACTGGTTTATATTGGAAAAAAATGATAACAGTTGAACAAAAAGGTTGTTGCATCTTGGACCTAAGCTATTATTCAACAAAGGAGCGAGTTTAATATACAAAAGTTAGATTGTACAAGTTTTTTTATTTACGATTGGTTGAGTATAGAGTTAGCACTGCAAGGTGTATGATTAATAGATTAGTAAATAGTACCTGGTTTACCGAAAAGTAACATTGTAGGTAAAACGTACTTTGCTTCCTTCTACGGAAAGAACGGATTTTGAGCTTCTTCTATCGGTGATCACTTTCATAATTTTCAAGCTGTGTTTTTGGGACTTTCACAAAAGTTGCTCTATACATTATCTAATATATTATGCACATTATATTTTGATTGCGTTCGCACATTTGCAGTGAAACTTTATTTAGTAAACCTACTCATTTCTAATCCAGTATTTATTATTTTTTAATTCTGATTGCAGGTTGTACAATGATGTTTAACAAGCGTACTGAAAAAAAAACATTATTTTATATTAAAAACTCTGCAAACTAAAAGCAAAACACTTGGTGAAATTTGGGATAGTTTTTACAAAAACCTTAATTTCTCCACGAGTATACATGCTATCCTCATACCAGTGAACACAGATTATTAAAAAACCTTTTTAATCCTGTGCTAAAGTTCCAACGCTTTTAATAAATTCACTTTTACAGGATTATCTATAACATATTCTTTTTTTTCAATTTGTTGACGGTCATGTATGGGGTTTTGGTAAAAATTCTTTGCTGAAATATATGACGTCTACCATCCTGTTTACACTCATGTGGTTTCAGATCAATTCCTCTTGTATTTTTCTACATATTCAACAAAATGTCTAAAATCGCAAGTGAGCGAGTTATACAGTGTTTCAGGAACTGTTTTTAATTTGCGTTTCACAGTATTAAATTCTTTTTAAATCAAGAAAATGTTTGGATATATAAAAACACATAATCCGTATTTTAATAAGCACATAAACAGACTATCTTTAGACTTCTGAGTTAAAATAAGTAATGAACCTGAAATATTTTGTAGTTCTAGTTCAAAATAATAATATCAAATCATGAAATATATTTTAAATATTTAAAATAAGGGTTTTTAATAAACATTTTTCATTTAAAATAACTATATTTAGCCAGAAAGGATTTTTAATACTAAAGTATAATAAATGCAATTGCGATTTTTTTAAATAAAAAATAAATAGTTTTATACTTTAGGTCGAATTTTCTATTTTTTTGTTGTTCATTAAAGGTTCCTAGCCCTCTGAGAAATAAGAATGTTGAAATTATTTTCTTAATAAATAAATAATTATGAAAAATAATAAATAAATAAATAATAAGTAAAATAATAAAAAGATAACAAATATAATAAAATAATAAATAATAAATAAAATAATAAATAAATAATAAAATAATAAATAAATAATAAAATAATAAAAAATAATAAATAAAATAATAAATAAATAAATATATATATATATATCTTATTAATAAATCATTAATAATTAATGCTGGTTATGCTTTTCTAAATTGTCTCTCTTGCAACAATACGGCCTGCAAGTTTACTAACGATGCCGCTTACTATCATTTGCTGCAGCTGAGTGAATAAATAAAGCCAGATTTCTTTCGTAATTAATTACTTCTTTTCCATATTTTGGAAGACGCACGCCTCCCGAGAACAACGACTGCCCTTAATAAAAAGATATTTTGAAGCAGAAAAGTCTCTTTTTTGTGGCGTTGGTTGTGCGTACGTGATTCTTCCTTAAGTAGTGTAAATGATTAGCTCATAAAGTTTTGTTGTTGTTTCGGAATCTTATTAACTTGCCTCCTGACAGCCTCGGAAGTTAATAAATTGCAATCAGTTTTCTTATCATCTTACGGTCTAGGAGGTACATACATTGTTTATTAAACAAGCCACGAATCGAAGACAAAGAGTTAGCGAAAGTTCAAATTTTATAACTTGAGGATATGCTAGTTAACACATTTACACACATTTGCAAGGAGAATGTTTTTGCATTTCTAATAGAGAGTACCATAGAAAATTAGGAAAATTTAAAAACCATGTGCAATGAACTTTTATATGATAAACTTTTATATGAACTTTTATTTGATAAAAGTGCAATGAACTTTTGATATGACAGGGTTTAACCTCAAGTATGATATGATTTTTTATGAAAAAATTAATATAGTTTAAGATATATCATCGAAATATGTATTCGCACTTATACTTGGTGACTTGGCGTTTTGGCTGCTTATTATTATTTAAGTATTAGCTTTCTCGGACATAGGTTTTCTTGAGTTGGTCCTTTTTTTTCATTGCTTGCGTTTGATTAATTTTGTCTTGTGCCTGTAATTCGATTGGTTGGGCTCAGGATCTTTATAAAACTATAAAAACAAAATGTACCTCGTATTTTTGTATTATTATTATTATCATCATTATTACTATTATGGTGCCTTTAATAAAATGTTTTTTTTGTGATCAGCGGCTCTTTTATTATGCTTCAACACACCCCGAGTATGATATGACGTTTTCTAAAAAAAATAAGTTAGTATACGATTCATTATCAAAAGAATTTTTTTTCGAATATGATTGTTTTACTTCACGGAAACCGGTTTTTATATCTTGAGGATTTTATAGGTTGGTTGGTTGATTGAAGTTTAGTGGCGCTAAATTCCCTAGGGACAAATTGAGCCAAACAAGATGTGGAAATAAACTAAAGGCGAAATTTAGATAAAAAATTTTTGAGAAAAAATAAAATGAAAGATTCTAAAACGGATTAAAGTAACAATACAAATAAACATTCAACACAAAACACGTATAAAATTGAGTAATGTACAAATAAATAAGAACTGAAAATTAAGTGAAGAATTAAGAACTTAAGTTATTTAAAAAACTTAAAATTGAAAGATTAAACATTGATTATTAGAAAATTGAAAAATAAATCAAATTTCCAAGTAAAAACCAGTTACAGGAGGATATGTTAGCCAACAAATTCGAAGACGCAATCTTTGAATTTGTAACACAGAGTGGCATAGATAAAAAAGTTTGGAGCTGAATCGTAGAAATAGCTAATAGAAATTTAAATATCTGTTTATTAAGGTGGTAACAGATCTTCCAAATGACATATTTTGACAAGAAATAAGAAATTATATTTTCTGTTCTGAAGAGTTGAAGTTAGGTATATTCTTCATTACCAAAAGACATTTTATTCCTAGTAATACTACATAGACTCCCGGATTTAGTTATACATTTTCATTTGAAACTTTTTTCAAATATTCTGTTTCAAATCGATGTTTTTTAAATTGAATTAGCCATTTCTAAATATTTCAGGTACATTGTTTTTATAATCTCTTATTCAAAATTTTGGAGCTTATCTATTAAAGTTTTTTCAAATAACTAGTTATCTATTTAAAAATATCGTAAGGTATTTTCTTGTGTTATAAAAAATTAATATCATAAAGCAGTGAGAACAGTTCCTAAAACATTGCACAAGATGACTATAATTAAACTTCCCTAGTTTAAAATTGGCTACAGACGTAGCTATTTTTTAGAAAAACGGGAAAATTTTGCAGGATATAATAAAGGGATAGAAATATGAGCTAATAAAAATATTTCAAAATTTTACTTCCAGAGGGATTTTAGTGAATTATACATTTCTCCAACATATACTCAGGTTAACAGAAGAGTTGAAATTCTAACCTAAATCAGTAGTTAATAAAACCTTAACTTGTTTCTATTGCAGTATATATTTGCGTGCAAGATTCCCAACGAAAATGTTCTATATCTTTTGCTGCAGCAGAGTGAATAAATCTAGATTTCTTTCTTAATTATTTCTTTTCCATATTTTCCAACACGCACGCCTTAGGAGAGCATCGGCTGTCCCCAATAAAAAGATATTA
Source organism: Pardosa pseudoannulata (assembly GCA_032207245.1). NCBI lineage: Eukaryota > Metazoa > Arthropoda > Arachnida > Araneae > Lycosidae > Pardosa > Pardosa pseudoannulata. Next base: position 5,504,441 of record CM063508.1, on the reverse strand, counting down.
TGAAGCAGAAAACTATCTTTTCTGTGGCGTTGGTTGTGTATAAGTAAATTTTTCTTAAGTAGCGTAATGATTAGCTCATAACCTCGTGTTGCTGTTTCGGAATCTTATTAACAGGCCTCCTGACAGTCTCCGCTATTAATAAATTGCAATCAGTTTTCTTATCATTTTACAAATCGAAGAGAAGGAGTCAGCGGATGTCCAAACTTCATAACTTGAGGATATACTGGTTAACAAATTTAATACATTTCCAAGTGGAATGTTTTATACATTTCTAATAGAGAGTACCATATAAAATTAGGAAATTTTAAAAACCAATAAGGATGCAAGGAAATTTTGAAATGTCAGACTTTGAACACAAGTATGATATGCTTTTTTCTGAAAAAATTAAGTTACTATACGATTCATTATCGAAAGAATTTTTTTTTCGAATGATATGATTATTTTACTTCACGGAAACTGGTTTTTATATCTTGAGGAAATGTTAGTCAACAAATTCGAAAACTCAATCTTTGAATTTGTAACACAGAGTAGCATAGAAAAAAATAAAAGTTTGGAGATGGTTCATACAAATAACTAATAGAAATTTAAATATCTGTTTATTAAGGTGATAACAGACCTTCCAAATGACATATTTTGACAAGGAATAAAAAATTTGTTTTGTTCAGAAAAGTTGAAGTCAGGTACACGTTTCATTAGTAAAAGACAATATTTTCCAAATATTACTACATAGAATCCTGGTTTTAGTCATACATTGTTATTTGAAACTTTTTTAAATATTATGTTTCAGTTTGATATATTTTTAATTGAATTAGGAATATCAAAAGATTTCTCGTGCATTATATTTATATATCTCTTATTAAAATTTTTGGAGTTTACCTACTAAAGATTTTCTCATATAACTGGCTGTGCTTTTTAAAAATCTCAGGGTATTTTCTCGTTTTATAAAAATTAATATCATAAAGCAGCGAGAAAAGTTCCTAAAACATTGTACAGGATGTCTATAGTTAAAATTTTCGACTTTAAAATTGTATACAGATGTAGCTATTTTTTAGAAAAATTTGAAATTTTGTGCAGGACATAATAAAGGGATAGAAATCTGAGCTAATAAAAAATATTTCATAATTTCCCTTCCAGGGAGACTTTAGTGAATTATACATTTATCCAACATATACTCGGGTTAACAGAAGAGTTGAAAGTTTAAGCTACATGTATAAGTAATTAATAAAACCTTAACTTGTTTATATTGCAGTATAATACCGTGCAAGTTTTCCAACGATAACGTTTTACATCTTTTGCTGCAGCAGAATGAATAAAACCATATTTCTTTCGTAATGAATTACTTATTTTCCATATTTTGGAACACGAACGCCTTGCGAGAGCATCGACTATCCCTAGTAAAAAGATATTATGAAGCAGAAAACTCTCTTTTCTGTGGCGTTGGTTGTGTGTAAGTAAATCTTCCTTAAGTAGCGTAAATGATTAGCTTATAACCTCTTGTTGTTGTTTCGGAATCTTATTAACTTACCTCCTGACAGTCTCGGATGTTAATAAATTGCAATCTGTTTTCTTATCATCTTACAGTCTAAGAGATCCATACATTGTTACTTAAACAAATCGAAGACAAGGAGTTAGCGGAAGTCCACATTTCATAACTTGAGGATATACTAGTTAACACATTTAATACATTTCCAAGTGAAATGTTTTATGCATTTTTAATAGAGAGTACCTTAAAAAATTATGAAATGTTAAACCTAGTTCTTGCAAATAACCAAACGAAAATTTGAAAACCTCTAAGGGGATAATTAAATTTTGAAATGACAGACTTTAACCAGAACTATTTTATATTTTTTCTAAAAAAATTAAGTTAGTATACGATTCATTATTGAAAGAATTTTTGTCGAATGATTAATTATTTTACATTACCTAAATCGTTTTTTATATCTTGAGTATATGTTAGTCAAATTCGAAAACGCATTATTGAATTTATAACACAGAGTAGTATTAAAAAAAAGTTTGGAGCGGGTTCGTACACATAACTAATTGAAATTTAAATATTTGTTTATTAAGGGCATAACATATCTTCCAAATGACGTATTTTAACAAGGAATAAGACATGATTTTGTTTTGTTCTGCAAAATTGAAGTTAGGTTTATGCTTCATTACTAAAATACATTTCATTTGGAATAATACTACATAGACACCTGGTTTTAGTAATTTTTATTTGAAAATTTTTAAAATATTAAGTTTCAAATCGATATTTTCTTTAATTGAATTAGGAATTTCAAAATATTTCAGGTCCAATACTTTTATATATACCTCTTATTCAAAATTTTGGAGTTTATCTATTAAAGTTTTTTCATATAACTGGTTATTTATTTTTAAAAAAATCATAAGGTATTTTCTTGTGTTATAAAAAATTAATATCTTAAAGCATCGAGAACAGTTCCTAAAACATTGCACAGAATGACTAATATTAAAATTTCCCTACTTTAAAATTGGCTACAGATGAAACTATTTTTTAGAAAAACGGGAAATTTTGTGAAAGACATAATCAAGGAATAGAAATCTGAGCTAGTAAAAATATTCCAAAATTTCACTTCCAGGGGGATTTTAGAGAATTATACATATAGCCAACATATACTCAGGTTAGAAGAAGAGTTGAAATTCTAAGCCACATAAATAAGTAATTAATAAAAACTTAACTTGTTTCTATTGCAATATAATACCGTACAAGTTTCATAACGATTTTATATCTTTTGCTGCAGCAGAATGAATAAATCCAGATTTCTTTCGTAATTAATTACTTCTTTTTCCATATTTTGGAAGACACACGCCTCCCGAGAACAACGACTGTCCTTAATAAAAAGATATTTTGAAGCAGAAAACTCTCTTTTCTATGGCGTTGGTTGTGCGTACGTGATTCTTCCTAAGTAGCGTAAATGATTAGCTCATAAAGTTTTCTTGTTGTTTCGGAATCTTATTAATTTGCCTCCTGACAGTCTCGGAAGTTAATAAATTGCAATCAGTTTTCTTATCATCTTACGGTCTAGGAGGTCCATACATTGTTTATTAAACAAGCCACGAATCGGAGACAAGGAGTTTGCGAAAGTTCAAATTTTATAACTTGAGGTTTTGCTACTTAACAAATTTACACACATTTGCAAGTAGATTGTTTTTGCATTTCTAATACAGTGTACCATAGATAATTAGGAAATTTTCAAAACCTTGATGGTTTTGAAAATTAATGGTGCAAAGAAAATTATGAAATGACAGACTTTGACTATAAATATAGCATGATTTTTTCTGAAAAAATTAAGATTCTTCAGAATGTGTTTTAAGAATTTTTTTTTCGAATGATATGATTATTTTACTTCACGGAAACCGGTTTTTATATCTTGAGGATATTTTAGTCAACAAATTCGAAAACGCAATCTTTGAATAACACAGAGTAACACAATTTGCAAGGAGAATGTTTTTGTATTTCTAATAGACAGCACCATAGAAAATTAGGAAAATTTAAAAAAAAAACATTAAAGGTGCAATTAAAATTTGAAATAACAGACTTTGAATACAAGCATGATAGGATTGTTTCTGAGAAAATTAAGTTTGTATACGATTCATTATCGAAAGAATGTTTTTTCGAATGATATGATTATTTTTACTTCACGGAAACCGGTTTTTATATATTGAGGATATGTTAGTCAGCAAATTCGAAACCGCATTTTTTCATTTTACAATACAGAGTACTAAAAATAAAAGTATGGAAATTTTGTGCAGGATTTAATAAAAGGATTGAAATCAGAGCTAATAAAAATGTTTCAAAATTTCATTTCCAGAGGGATGTTAGTGTATTATACATTTAGCCAGCATATACTGAAGTTATCAGAAGAGTTGAAATTCTAAGCTACATAAATAAGTAATTAATAAAACCTTAACTTGTCTCTATTGCAATATAATACCGTTCAAGGTTCCCAACGATAACGTTTTATATCTTTTTCTGCAGCAGAATGAATAAAGCCAGATTTCTTTCGTAATTAATTACTTCTTTTCCATATTTTGGAAGATCCACGCCTCCCGAGAACAACGACTATCCTTAATAAAAAGATATTTTGAAGCAGAAAATTATCTTTTCTGTGGCGTTGGCTGTGCGTACGTGATTCTTCCTTAAGTAGCGTAAATGATAAGCTCATAACATTTTGTTGTTTCGGAATCTTATTAACTTGCCTCCTGGCAGTCTCGGAAGTTAATAAATTGCAATCAGTTTTCTTATCATCTTACGGTCTAGGAGGTCCATACGTTGTTTATTAAACAAGCCACGAATCGAAGACAAAGAGTTAGCGAAAGTTCAAATTTTATAACTTGAGCATATGCTACTTAACACATTTACACACATTTGCAAGTAGAAAATTTTATGCATGTGTAATAGAGAGTACTATAGAAAATTAGGAAATTTTGAAAACCTTCAATGGTGCAAAGAAAATTATGAAATGGCAGATTTAGACTATAAATATAACATGATTTTTTTCTGAAAAATTAAGATTTTTTAAGAATTTTTTTTAAAGATTTTTTTTTGATTGATATGATTATTTTACTTCACGAAAACCGGTTTTTATATCTTGAGGATATTTTAGTCAACAAATTCGAAAACGCAATCTTTGGATAACACAGAGTAACACAATTTGCAAGGAGAATGATTTTGCATTTCTAATAGAGAGTGCCATAGAAAATTAGGAAAATTAAAAAAACTTTAAGGGTGCAATTAAATTTTGAAATGACTGCTTTTGAATACAAGCATGATAGAATTTTTTTCTGAGAAAATTAAGTTATTATACGATTCATTATCGAATGTTTTTTCGAATGATATGATTATTTTTACTTTACGGAAACTGGTTTTTATATTGTGAGGATATGTTAGTCAACAAATTCGAAACCGCAATTTTTCATTTTGCAGTACAGAGTACTAAAAATAAAAGTATGGAGCTAACTCTTAGAAATAACTAAAATAATCTTAAAAGTCTGTTTATTAAAGAGATAAAATACCTTCGAAATGACATTTTTTGACGAGGAATAGACGATGTTATTTTTCTGTTCTAAATATTGAAGTTAGGTATATGCTTCATTACCAAAAGAAATTACATTCCAAAGAATACTGCATAGATTCCTGGTTTTAGTTATACATTTTTATTTGAAACTTTTTTAAAATATTATATTTCACTTCGATATTTTTTAAATTGAATTAGCCATTTCAAAATATTTCAGGTACTTTAATTCTATAATCTCTTATTTAAAATTTTGGAGTCTGTCTATTAAAGTGTTTTCATATACTGGTTATGTATTAAAAAATCGTAAGGTATTTTCTTGTTATAAAAATTTAATATCATAAAGTAGGGAGAACGGTTACTAAAACAATGCACAGAGTGACTATAATTAAACTTCCCTACTTTAAAATTGGCTACAATTGGAGTTATTTTTTTAAAGGAATTCTATGCAGGATTTAATAAAAGGATTGAAATCTGAGCTAAAAAAATGTTTCAAAATTTCATTTCCAGAGGGATGTTAGTGTATTATACATTTAGCCAGCATATACTGGAGTTAACAGAAGTGTTGAAATTCTAAGCTACATAAATAAGTAATTAATAAAACATTAACTTTGTTCTATTGCAGTATTATACCGTGCAAGTTTAACAAGGATAACGTTTTATATCTTTTGCTGCAGCAGAATGAATGAATCCAGATTTCTTTCGTAATTAATTACTTCTTTTCCATATTTTGGAAGACGCACGCCTCCCGAGAACAACACTGTCCTTAATAAAAAGATATTTTGAAGCAGAAAACTCTCTTTTCTGTGGCGCTGGTTGTGCGTACGTAATTCTTCCTAAGTAGCGTAAATGATTAGCTCATAACATTTTGTTGTTGTTTCGGAATCTTATTAACTTGCCTCCTGACAATCTCGGAAGTTAATAAATTGAAATTAGTTTTCTTATCCCCTTACGGTCTAGGAGGTCCATACATTGTTTATTAAACAAGCCATGAATCGAAGACAAAGAGTTAGCTAAAGTTCAAATTTTATAACTTGATGATATGCTAGTTAACACATTTACACACATTTTCAAGTGGAATGTTTTTGTATTTCTAATAGAGAGTATCATACAAAATTATAAAATTTTAAAAACCATTAAGGGTGTAAGGAAATTTTAAAATGACAGACTTTGACGATAAATATAGCATGATTATTTTTGAAAAAATTACGTTTTTTAAAGAATTTAAAAATTTTATTTTGATTGATATGATTATTTTACTTCCCGGAAACCGGTTTTTATATCTTAAGGTTATGTTAGTTAACAAATTCGAAACATCAGTTTTTGATTTTGCAATGCAGAGTACTAAAAATAAAAGTATGCAGCTAGTTCGTCAAATAACTAAAATAATTTTAAAAGTCTGTTTATTAAGGAGATAACACACCTAAGAAGTAACATGTGTTGACGAGGAATAGAAAATGTTCTTTTTTGTTCTAAAAATTGAAGCTAGGTATATGTTTCATTACCAAAAGACATTATATTCAAAATAATACTACATAAACTTCTGTATTTAGTTATACATTTTTATTTAAAACTTTTTCAAATATTATGTTTCAAATCAAGATTTTTTAAATAGAATTAGCCATTTTGAAATATTTCAGGTAAATTACTTTTATAATTTCTTATTCAAAATTTTGGAGTTTTTCTATTAAAGTATTTTCATATATCTGGTTATCTATTTAAAAAAAATCGTAAGATATCTTGTTGTGTTATAAAAAATTAATATCATAAAGCGGGGAGATCAGTTCTTAAAATACTGCACAGGGTGACTATAATTAAACTTCCCTACTTTTAATTGGCTAGAGATGGAGTTATTTTTTAGAAAAATATGAAATTTTGTTCAGGAAATAATAAAGTTATAGAAATCTGAACTAATAAAAAATATTTCAGAATTTCACTTCCAGGGCGATTTTTGTGAATTATACATTTAGCCACAAATTATACTCAGGTTAACAGAAGAGTTGAAATTCTAAGCTACATAAATAAGTTATTAATAAAACCTTAACTTGTTTCTATTGTAATATAATACCGTACTAGTTTCCCAACGATAACTTTTTATATCTTTTGTTGCAGCAGAGTGAATAAAGCAAGATTTTTTTCGTAATTAATTACTTCTTTTCCATATTTTGGTACACGCATGCCTTTCGAGAGCATCGACTACCCCTTATAAAGATATTCTGAAGCAGAAAATCTCTTTTCTGTGGCGTTGTGTGTACGTGAATATTTCTTAAGTAGCGTAATGATTAGCTCATAATCTCTTGTTGTTGTTTCGGAATCTTATTAACTTGCCTCCTGACAGTCTCGGAAGTTAATAAATTGCAATCAGTTTTCTTATCATCTTACGGTCTAAGGAATCCATACATTGTTACATATACTAGCCACAAATCGAAGACAAGGAGTAAGCGAAGATCCAAATTTAATAACTTGAGGATATACTAGTTAATACATTTAATACATTTCCAAGTGGAATGCGTTATGCATTTTTAATAGGGAGAACCGTATAAAATTATGAAATTTCAAACCTAGTTCTTGGAAATAACCAAAAGAAAATTTAAAAACCTGTAAGGAGACAAGGAAATTTTGAAATGACAGACTTTGACCAGAACCATTTTTTTTTCTGAAAAATTTAAGTTAGTATACGATTTATTATAGAAAGACATTTTTTTTCGTATGGTATAACTATTTAACTTCACCGAAACTCGTTTTAACCTTGTAATCTTATTTAAAAGTTTTAAAAAAATGATATTTTTTTATAGGATTAGTAGTTTTAAAATGTTTTTAGGCTCATAACTTTATGTATTTCTTATTCAAAATATTAGAGACCATTTATTAAAGTGTTTGTCATGAAACTGAGTTTTTTTTTAAATCACAACTTATATTTCGTGTTATGGGAAATTTATTGCCATGAAACAGGAAAAGCATTTGCTGTAACATTGTATAACTTGAATCTATTGCATTTCATATATAGTATTTGATATATGTGAATACATACGCCCAGTTTACCTTTTAGACATTTCATTAATGACCAGCCTATTAACAAGTAGGGAAACGTTTAGCCCTCAAAACCGCCAGCACCTGGCATGACATTGACTTCGCAAGGTGGTGATAGTCAGTCTGAGGTAACTCGTATCAAGCGATCATCAACTTGTCCTGTAATTTGAGCATGTTGAGAGGAGGTAATGAGGCAACAAGAATCTTGTTTCCCCATGGGACCACAGATGCTCTATTGGATTAATGTCAGGTGAACTTGGAGGCCAAGACATGGCTTGAAATTTACTGAAATGTTCCTCGAACCATTGCCTGGGAATTTTACCGTTACGAATTAGTGCATCATCCCGTTGGTAACCACCATTTCCCCACCGGAAATACTGATTTCATGAATGTGAGAAGAATGTTCAGGTAGAGCAGAGACCATCAGGGATTGTCCTGTAGATATTATGAGTCCTAATGTGCTCCATGAAAATATTACCCACACCCTAATTCATCCAATACCGGCTTGACCAACTATGCCTCTGGGAGCCAGGTCTCCTTCGGAAATCGGTATTTTCATACTTCTGTCGATGTGATGGACCTGAGAACGTAATTCTTAGGACAAAGCAACTTTTTTCTATTCTTCTAAATACCGATGTTTCTTGGTCCGACGCAGCTGGTGAAGAAGAGCAGTCAGTGGAGATACATGATTTGACCTATGGCTTCGTTAGTTCATACGCTGCAGTGTGTGCTGAGAAAATTATTTGGATCGCCACTGTTGTAGCTGGGGGTAATTTTGGCTGTCGTAGCTTTTCGGCCATGGCGAACAATGAGTAGCAATCTCCTTTCTCTTCTGGAATCAATGCGTCGTGTACGACACACCACTGCCTGGTGGATTGTCGTTTCACCATCTATACACAACTTTTGATATGTGTTTACAACAGCATGTGGCCAGACGACTAAACGCACCGTTTCTAATATTAATGTTTCCAGTCATGGAGCAAAACGATTTAACTTTTATCGAATTCCACTAAATCAACTGATATGTTCAGAAAGACAATGCATAGCCTCTTTATATACTCCAACATCAGCCAGGTATGCCGCAGTGTTTTTTTTTCTGGGTCAGCCGACTGCTCCAAATCTAGAGTGGGTCATAATGTAATAGCTCTTTGGTATGATTTCTAAAAATATTATGAAACAATAAAAGTAATTGGTTAATATATTGTGTACTAGCAAAAATTCTTTATGCAACTTGATGGGACGTTTCACATTTTATCAATAGTCTCGTATTAAAGAAAGTTCTTTACTAATATAGTATAGTGACTTTTATTTGTCAAGTACCAAAAATTTTATATTATTGTTATAAAAATATCATTAAATAGTAATAAAAAATATTATAAAAGGAAATTCAGCTTCCTTTTGTTGACATAAACTAGTCTATTTACTTCTTGTTACATCTCTTTGTTGTATTAATGAAAGTTAAAAAAATAAGATCTTATAAAATTAAGTCTCACGTATTTCCGGTATTTGTAAGGAATTATACGCTTTAAAATAATTCAATAATCAATATTAACTTCTCAGTAAATACTTTAACACTTTATAATTTTTCTATTTGGCTACAATAAGAGATGCAAGTTTCTAACGATTTCGGTGTCTTTTCTTAGTAAATAAATTCTTTCATAAATAAATACTTAATTTTCCATGTTTGAATGACTCTCACATATTGGGATGGTTTCGATTTTTCCTAATAAAAAGATATTCATAAGCAAAATATTTGTTTCTCTGGGGCATGTAGTGCATACGTTATTCTACATTAAGTAGCTTAAATGAGTAGCTTATAAAAATTTGCTGCCGTTCGTAATATTATTAACAGCTTTGGAGATTAAATAAAATGCAATTACTTTTCTTATCTTACGGTCTACAGGATACATACATTGTTACTTAAACAAGCCACGAATCGAAGACAAAGAGGAGATCAAATTTTATTTATTTATTCAAAGTTTTAAGGTAGTTTAGTAAACACATTCAGAAGCCGGTTTTTTAACATTTTTAATGCAGAGTAATACCAAAGATAATAAGTATTTAAATCTGGTTCTCTGAATTTACTCAATCAGATTCGAAATTGTCATCCTCAAATGAACTTTAAAGCAGAGTGGCAAGTGCGATGAGTGAAGAAGGCAAATATTACTTCAAAAAAGCACACTGTTTATTAACATGAATTAAATTAAAAACAATAAGCATTATAAACTTTCTCCATGAGGGTTAAAAATAATATGACTATCAAAATACCCACACAGGGGAGATCAAATCCACCGTCCGAGTTAGTTCACTGCAACTACAAACGAGCAGTTTATATAATACTTGGCTGTCCAAATTCAAAAGAAAAAAAATGCATAAAGGGGAAAATAAAATAAATGCAAAAAGTCAAAATGCACACATTAAGTAAATAAATAAAAATTATTACAAATCTTGACCAATACAATTAAAGATATTTGTTTACAATTTTAAAAAGTCAAAAATTGGATACATGTAATAAACTCATACTTAACCACTGGTTAAGCCCAATTAATCCTAACAGAAATTCTGTTTTTTAACTAGTGTTGTGTTATTTGAAGTATATTTAATTAAGATCTAAAAAACTAGACGTGTTATGTATTTTATGCTTTTATTAGGAATTTATAACATTGTTGTTGTTTATGTCACTTGGTCCAAACAAGCACGATTGAGCCAGAGGCTACTCGTATTAAGGCATAGGGGTGCGCCTTTCATTTTTAACAAGCACCACAACGGTGAAAATACGACTTATGCTCAAGTATGTTCTCGTAATTTAGAAGCAGACATTAAGCAGAAAACCCATAGGCTTAGCTTGACACCCCAGAGGTATTGATTGAGAACTTGGAGAGCATTATGACGAAGAAATTATTTTACGTGACCAGTGATCTTTAACGAACACGGCGATCTTAGGCCGGTTCGGGCTTCGAACCCGCAACTCTCTAGTTACGAGAGCATTGCTTTTGCCGACTGAGTTACTGAGGCTTTATTTATATTATTAAAAGTGTATAATGATTAATATTTTTCCCTCAAATAATACAATATTCTCTTACTTTTCTATATGTCATTGTTGTTACTTTTTCCTCCTGGTGTAAGGAAACCTACACCAGAACCATTAGACTTGTTCGTAATATGCTACTAGTCCATGGCTAATGGTAATATTCAGTTTCACTTTGACAGATGAAACATAAGGGCTATAAACTGACTTATCCTTAGAAATAGATCCTCGTACTTTAGAAACTGGGAATAAGTAGAATATTTCTAGACTTCGCCTACCATCTCCAGAGGTTCTATTGGAGAGCTTGGAGGACAATGCGACCACCAACTTATTTTACATTCCCCATTCACCATTAATAAACAGGGCGAAACTTGTCTGCATGAGCCTCAATCCAGCTACCCTCTGGTTACGAGATCACTATCTTTACTGACTCAGATACTTACTTTTCAATATTGCAGCAGTACAAGTTCCTAAAGAATTTGCTTTCCTAAGCCTATAAAGACTTGAAATACTTTCTTGAAATATTATCCCATGCTTGAAAGAGAGACAAATCTTAGGAGGGTTTTGAGAAGATATATCAATACAGAAGAATTTTCTCTCTCGTCGGTTGTACGTATGTGATTCTTGCTGAAGTAGCATAAATGAACAACTTAATAACTATCTTGGAAATTAAATAAATTTAAATTAGTTTAGTTATAAATAATATAATATAATTATTAAAATAAGATGTTAGTTTTTACAACGTAATCATTTTACGTATTTATATGTTATTATTAACATTCAAATAATGTAATAATTAATATTATTTTTCCAATAAATAATGTAATATTTTCTAACTTTTTCATATTGTAAAAATAAGAGGTGCAAGTTTTTAACGATTTTGACTATCAAAATACCCACACAGGGGGGATCAAAAACACCGTACGAGTTAGATCACAGCAACTATAAACAAGCAGTTTATACAATACTGGTCTGTCCAAATTCAAAAAGAAAAAAATTACACGTATTGGAAAAAAAATAAATGCAAAAACTCAAACTGAACATATTAAGTAAATAAAGAATGATCATTACAAATCTTGACCAATACAATAAAAGATATCTGTTTACAATTTTAAAACGTCAAAAATTGGAGACATCTAATAAACTAATACTTAACCACTGGTTATGCCTAATTAATCCTAACAGAAATTCTGTTTTTTAATTAGTCATTTATAATGTTGTGCTACTTGAAGTATATTTAATTAAGATCTAAGAAACTAAACGTGTTATGTATTTTATGCCTTTATTAGGAATTTATAGCAGTCTTGTTGCTGTTGTTGTCTTATGCCACTTAGTCAAAACAAGCACAATTGAGTCAGAGGCTACTCATATTAAGGCAAAGTTCAGTTCCTTTCGTTTTTAACGAGCACCACAAGGGTGAATGTACGATTTATGCTGAAGTGGGTCGTTGTAATTTTGTTGCAGGGACCAAGCAGAAGACCCATAGGCTTGACCTGCCATCCCCATAGGTAATGATGGAGAACTGACCACGAACTATTTTAAGTGCCCAGTCACCTTTAAAGAACACGGCTGATCTTAGGCCGGCTCGGCCTCTAGTTACGAGAGCGTTGACTTTGCTGACTGAGCTACCGAGGCTCTATTTATATCATTTAAAGAGTATAACAATTAATATTTTTTGCTCAATAAATAATACAACACTCTTTTACTTTTCTTTTTAATGTCGTTGTTGTTACTCATTCCCCCTGGTGTAAAAAAACCTACACCAGGGCGAATAGACTTGTTCGAAATATGCTACTAGTTCATGGCTAATGATAATATTCAGTTTCACTTTGACAGAGAAACTATAAGGGAAGAAAACTGATTTATCCTTAGAAATAGATCCTCGTACATTAGAAACTGGGAATAAGCAGAATATTTCTAGACTTCGCCTATCATCTCCAGAGGTTCTATTGGAGAACTTGGAGGACAATGCGATCACCAACTTATTTTACATTCCCCATTCACCATTAATGAACAGGGTGAAACTTGTCTGCTTGAGCCTCAATCCGGCTACCCTCCGGTTACGAGATCACTATCTTTACTGACTCAGATATTTACTTTTCAATATTGCAGCAGTACAAGTTCCTAAAGAATTTGCTTTCCTTAGTCAATAAAGACTTGAAATACTTTCTTGAAATATTATCCCATGCTTGAAAGAGAGACATATCTTAGGAGGGTTTTGAAAAGATATTTCAATACAGAAGAATTTTCTCTCTCGTCGGTTGTACGTATGTGATTCTTCCTGAAATAGCATAAATGAATAACTTGTAAAATTTTACTGCTTTTTCCAAAATTAATATCTATTTTGGAAACTAAATAAATTTAAATTAGTTTAATTATAAACAATATAGTATAATTGTTTAAATAAGATGTTTGTTTTTTACAACGTATGCATTTTAAGTATTTATATGGTATTATTAACAATCAAATAATGTAATAATTAATATTATTTTTCCAGTAAATAATGTGATATTTTCTAACTTTTTCATATTGTAAAAATAAGAGGTGAAAGTTTTTAATGATTTTGCTTTCTACCTCAGTGAATAACCAAGTTTTATTTAAATACTTACTAGTTCATGTTTGAGAGAGAGGTACGTCTTGCGAGGGTTTGAATTTTCTCTAAGAAGATATTTTAAAGCAGAATATTCTTTTTCTGGTGTTGGTGGAACGCATGTGATTCTTCTTTAAGTAGTATAAATGATTAGCCCGTAAAGTGTTAATGCTAGTTTCAATATTATTAACTGGTTTAGAAACTAAATAAATTGCAATAAGTTTAACTATATTTAAGTAAGGTTTAAGAAATTAAACAACATATGCATGTTACGTATTTATGAGGAATTAATAACGTTAAAACAATGTAATAATTAGCATTATTTTCTTAATAAATAATTGAAGAATTTCTAACTTTTCGATGTATAAAAAAATAAGAGGTGCAAGTTTATAACGATTTTGTTTTCCTTCCTGAATTAATATAGAGTTTTTCTTTAAATACTTATTATTCCATGTATAAGAGAGACCCACGCCTTGGGAGGGTTTCGATCTTTTAAAAGAAAGAAATATTTTAAAACGTAATATATTTTTTTCTGTCTTTTGTTGGTCACATGGGATTCTGCTTTAAGTAATATAAATGATTAGTTTATAATGTGTTTCTGCTGGTCCCAATATTATTAACTGTCTTGGATACCAAATAAATTGAAATAAGATTAACTATATTTAAGTAAGATATAAAGAATGAAACAAATTATGCATTTTACGTAATAATAAGAAATTACAAATATTAAACTAACGTAATAATTAGTATTATTTGCGGTTACATTCATTTTTTTAGATTTAGAGCATAGTTTTTATAGATCTTCTACATGCAATGACAAAACTGAATAATTATTTAAAGTTTTAGCCTTGATCATTCAGTCCAACATCTTACTGCTTCACCAGGTTTAACCCTTCAATGATCTGTGTTGCCTTTTGGAAACATACCCAACTTAGTCTCCTAAAATACTATTAGAATAATATTGAAGCTCTAATACTTAATACTACCAATAAAGTACACATTGAAGATATTATTAAGCAAAATTTCAACATATAGACGACACCTATACTTTTTTTAAGAATATAGATTTATTCGTTCATTTTTTTGCTGCATGTTTTTTAGGATTGCAAATACACTATTTTTATTCTGTAGTAATCAAGTAAAGATTATTCACATGAAAACGTAACGTATGTAAGCCTTATTTATGACTTATTTTGGATATTTACTTTGGATATTTTTTGACAGTTGGCAATAATAGGCATAAAACCACTTAGCTTGTATAGAATAAGCAGTGATGGTTCTGTTTTCTTCTGTATTTAATAGAAGTAGTATATTTTTGTAGTAGTTTATAATTGTAATATATTTTTTAGAAATTAATTCAGTTGTATGCCATCCTCAAAGATTGTTATAAAGACTTTTGTGAATATAAGTAGTTTCTTTTTCTAGTAGTTTATAACTGTAGTTAATTTTTTAAATATGTATACAGGCAAAGTTTTGACATCCTCAAAAATTGTGACAAATACTTTTGTAGATAATTTTTAGCCATATTTTTAAGTATCATAAAATAAACTATTTAACATAGATTTTTTGTAACTTTTGGTAATACGATATCTATTTTTAACAATAATTAATTACTTTTAAAAATACATTGTGGAAATTCTTAATCATTATTAAAATTCATGTGTGTTTAAAATTATAATATTTTATCAAGAAAAATTAATATTTTTAATTAAAACACACTGTGTTCCCTATTGGCAAAATACTTTTGTGGATGATTTTTACCCATATTGTCAAGTAGCACAAAATTAACAATTTATTCCTGTTTCAACATACGTTTTTGTAATTTTTGGTAATACAATATCTATTTTTAACAATAATTAATTACTTTTAAAAATACATTGTGGAAATTCCTAATCATTATTAAAATTCATGTGTGTTTAAAATTATCTTTTTATCAAGAAAAATTAATCTTTTTAATTAAAGCCACTGTTCCCAAAATTGGCAAAAATACTTTTGTAGATAATTTTTAGCCATATTTTCAAGTATCATAAAATAAACTATTTAACATAGATTTTTTGTAACTTTTGGTAATACGATATCTATTTTTAACAATAATTAATTACTTTTAAAAATACATTGTGGAAAACCTAATCATAGTTATTAAGATTCACGTGTGTTTAAAATTATAATTTTATCAATAAAAAATTAATTTTTTTAATTAAAACACACTGTTCCCTATTGGCAAAATACTTTTGTGGATGATTTTTACCCATATTGTCAAGTAGCACAAAATTAACAATTTATTCCTGTTTCAACATACGTTTTTGTAATTTTTGGTAATACAATATCTATTTTTAACAATAATTAATTACTTTTAAAAATACATTGTGGAAATTCCTAATCATTATTAAAATTCATGTGTGTTTAAAATTATAACATTTTATGAAGAAAAAATAATTTTTAATTAAATCCTACTGTTGACAATTGTCAACGAACCATTCTTTAAATCATAAACTACACTTAAAACAAAATACGATTTTTAAAGTATTTTCCCATTACATAAGAAAGGAAAGCCGAAAATTTTTCATAGTTAGTTTTTAAAAATCGAGCATACGATGATTAATACACTTCTTTTGTTAAGCTCTTCCTTTTGTTGTTTAAAAAAGTCTGACTGAAATGATCAGACGTTTAATGCAGTGTTCCATCTTAATCACCCATGTATTGGATGTGGATGACCTCTAGGTCGAATTACATAGGAGCACTAAACTTTAAAGACCATTCCACTATGGTGATTTTCAACAGAAAAGCTTCTTCATGCACCTTTTTCATTACCCAAAGAATGCCTACCGGTTTTTAATTCGTCATGCTGTTAAGATGAAGCCGGCTGAGTGCCTAGGGCAGCCGCACGAATAATAGAGTACTCGGAAAAAAATACACAATTGAAAATCTAATTCCTCCTGCTGAATATTATATATTTTTAATATAAATAAAGGTGTAAATAGGATATAAAATGCTATTTAGGCCATAATGGCAAGAGGACCACACTCGGTCGAAGATATGCCAAATATGGCATCTTGGTGAAAAAAAAGAAATAGTGTTAATGTTGGTGCAGAAGAAATTAAGCTCCACACTCCTTCTTCATCGTTCTCTTTCAGGGGGCCTGCAGATCTCCCGGAAAAAGTTCGTAGTTGGAGCATTGCCTTGACCGAACAGGGCTACTCCGCGGTTAGCAACCCCTCTGGACCAATGGGATCAAAGGAGGGTCACTCACTTCGCTTTGACCTAGGGTCACTCACTTCGCTCACCTCAAGGTCAATTTCGCGCTGGCGTTGTGGAAGTGTAAATCTTTGTTACACATACAAAGCAAGATGTAATAAATTTATCCGTTTCTGATGCATTTGTTCCCTATTCAACATTTCCCCATTTTCAGAAGCACTTCAGTGAAAAAAAGCCAAAATAATCGCAAGCACCAATAACAATTTTTATTTCCCGCATCGACAACGGCCTTATTTACACATACACTGCTCCTCATATTTCTGATAATGTAAGACTGCGCGAATTGAAAGAATAGTCCTTAAACGAATAAATAGATATATCTATAAATCATAGAAATCATTCTCCCCTAAACCCTATTTGAATTATTACTTAACGTAATTTTTATAATGACATAAATTGCTTTCAATTTTAATAATAAAGAA
>CM063508.1:5462077-5484577 GCA_032207245.1 Pardosa pseudoannulata | reverse complement strand
TTAATTTAGAGGTTTTGCGTTTGTAAACTGTTAAGAAATTAATTGCCCAAAATATAAATGTCCGCTTTTCAAGTCGTTCCCTTTAACTAAGTAGGAATATATAATTATATTACGATGGCGCACTGTGCATTAATTAAAATCTCCAGAAAAATCAAGAAATACAATGTTTAGATGGATTACCTTTGTGTTTTAGTAAATATCGCCAATATTTTAGCCAAATTTGCCAAGGGGAACCCAATTTTTCAGTACTCCCTATTTGTAAAACCATCAATGTATTCTGTTTATTCACAGATACATACGTATTATACTCAATTTAAAACATTTATTGTATTATTTTTTTCTAAATCGGTTGATGGGAAAATACGTTGAAACAAGCAACAATGTATTGTTGTTTGTTTCAACGTATAAAAATCACAACAGATTGGCATATAACAAACAAAGACAAAATTGGTTCTATTTTTTCCATTCTTCAATTAAACTACTATCAAAACAGTTATATATTGGAGGAATTAATCTTGAAAGATGTGCTAAATAATTAAGAAATATTATGTAATGTAACATGCCTTATGCTAATTCTATTTAACTAAACATTTTTAAAAAATTTTTTTCAGTTATTAAATTTGTTGCTTTTCAGTTGTACAGTGTATATAAACTTTTATAAAAATAGCTTATAAATGGAAAGCAGTTATGAACAATAATTACTTTATATTTTAATTGTTTATTTTGTAACTTTAAATGTTTCTTTCCCCTTTATAAAAGAGGATTGGACTTAAGAATTGAGTTTCCCCGCCAACTTGGCGATAATGGTTTAAGTATGGTCGTCTAACATTTTTTCCTGATTTCACTGTGTCCAAACAATCTGTATCTATATTATAATTTATATAATATTTGCATCCAACTTTCTTTGTGTAACTCTTTTCTTACATAATAAAAGTGAGCAATGCTTAAAAAATTAGATATAACAAATCATTAATGGTTCACCATGGCTGATTTCTAATAATGTGTAGCTGTTGCGTTTGTAAACTGTTAAATGATTAATTGCTCATGAATATAAATGTCTGGTTTTCAAGTCATTTTCTTTAATTAAGCAAGAGTGTATAATTCTATTACGATGGCGCACTGTGCATTAATTAAAGTCGCCAGAAAAAGCAAGAAATACAATGTTTGGATGGATTACCTTTGTGTTTTAGTAAATATTGCCAATATTTTCACCAATTTTGCCAAGGGGAAACCAATTCTTAAGTAGACCCTAAAAGAGTACTTCCTATAAAATCTGTCATACATAAATAATATTATATATTTCAAAAATTTTTCAAATTTTAATTACGTATTTTACGTATTTTAAACAATGTTGGGTATGGTGACTATTTTAAACTGCTACATCTACATTTGAAAAAACTATTAAGTACAGACAGTTTAATAAACAAGTAGATGGAAACTAGGGTTATTTTAAAGCAGCCACATTTCATTTTTTAATACATTCTAAATGGCTACATAGTATTCATGTAATATTATATTAGAAATTGAATTTAATTAATGTGTAAACATATTTTATTCAGGCATTAGATGTTGCGGTAATTTTAGAAACATAAAAACCATTAATTAAATAAAATGAATTAAAAATAAATATTCTAAAATTTTAATAATAAAAATTAATTATAATTAAACAGAATTAAACGTTGCAATATTAACATTAATTTAAATCATTTTAATTTGGCGTAAAATTAGTAGCAGTCATAGCAATTACTCGATATATGATTGGTTAACATCGAACGAAATTTCAACTACACACATATATAATTAAATAAAATATTCTTATCTATATCTTCATAAAACAACAAAATAGAAAGAACTATATATATATGTATATTAAAAAGGGTATATATCAAAAAATCTATAAAGCTTTATATAAACAAAATGATAAAACTAACTTCATATAGTGAAAAACAAAAATATTTCTACACTATCTGAACTAAAACAAATCCATCTTATTGCTTATATATCTACACCTAAAAATATGACAGGTAATTTTAACTATTAACCAGCAAATATAAATATTAATGTATAAATATTTTACAAAATTGGCTTAATTTTGTTTAGATATTAATTATTTAGAAAATCAAAAATTTATGACGTTGAAAAAAATTTCTTATATAAATGATATTTATAGGAAACTATAAATTTTATATGAGAATTAATAACTTCACCGTATGTAGAATAGAAAATATTATATTTTTTCTAAGTACGTATACTGAAGTTTAGATTATAATTTAATTACTATAAGCATTGATCAATTATTTATAATAATTCGAAATGACTTTAAAATTGTATTCTTCTTCACACTTTTATATATATAATGAAATATAAGTAAGAAAAAAGCATTAAAAGTAAATAAATAAATAAATAAATTCTGTATTTGGAATTGTTTTCTCTCAATCGTATTTTTTTCTTTTCCTCATAGAAAGATTCAAAACAAAATATCTATAGCTATTTGACATTTTAGAGACATAAATAGTTCTTCTCGTGGTATGGATTTCTGTACTGGAAAAAAGTTCTTTTGCACGTATTTTCCATTTCCTTTAAGATAAAATTTGGTACATCGTTAAGGATGTTAGAACTCAACGTTAGAAAAGCAGAAGGACGAAAAAGGTATGGTCTGATTTCATAACTGAAGGTACTGGCTGTAAGAACAAAAGATAAAAGAGTCATGATTGAGAAATAACTTTGTAGATTGTGTTTCTTTTTTAAATGAAACCCATACGAAATAAACAAACTTTTGATACGGATTTTATGATCTTGGAGTTTCAGATACATTTTACATGCTAAATGTTTTAGGGAATTCCGAAATATATTTTTAAAGTTTAATTGTACTTCATATAAATATAAGTCCTGATTGTCATATTAATTGACATATGTAACATGTAAATGTATTTAAATAATTAATAAATTCCCTAAGTATTTTGAGGATGAGATGCACTGTCTAAGTGTCTGGACACAGTCATAAAATTGATACTTAATCGTAAGAAATAATGTGAATTACAATGCTTAAGTAATTACCTAATATAAATTTATATAAACTATTTCTATAAACTATAATTTTAGCATAAATTAACTGGTCACCACTAAGATATCTATAAAATTAAATGACTATTATAGAAATTTAAGATAATGGAAAGGATCTTAAATGTACTCTCTATGAATATTTAATGAAGAAAAATAATGTAATCATGTAATCTACAGAAAGTGAAAACAATTACATATTGTAAGCATAGGTGTTAAGTATTGTGTAATTCAATATAATTACTTATTATATTGTGTAACCGTAATATCAGGAATAAAGATTGTATATTAAAGCTAGAAAGGAAGCAAAATTACCATAGAGGCGCTTTCTATCAAGTCTAACGTAATATCAACATAAGGCCTAAAACGAAATTGAGCGCTTTGAATTGGGTTAATATTGCAAAATTAATTATTTCTGAAATATAATTAATATCATACGACAAGAAACGAGATTTTACTTAAAATATCACTCATTAGGAAAATAAATTCAGCTACACAAACGAAATAAAATGATATATAATATGATATATAGTAAGGAATTATATGTTTACAAACTTTCGATATTGAACTAAGAATTACGTAGCAAGAGAAAATAAAAGGAAATATTACCAAAAATGTATAGCGCTTTTAAGTGAGTCAGTTATATTTCCTGTAAAATCAGAGTAGAAATAAGAAGATATAAATGATAAAAACTAAAAAATAAAATTGTTTTCATGCATAATGACTAGGTATGCTCTTTAAAATGCATGAAAGGAAATAAAGCAACGAAATTCTTAATATTTCCAGTGAAAAATTACTCAACACATAAATTTGTGATTTTTAAACTAAAACAAAAGAGGAACATAAGAAAATCTATTTTTCTTCTCGAATACTAAAATCAGCGAGGTTTAATGATCTTCTTCTAAAAAATATTATCGAGAATTTCTCGCATTGTGTGGTTGAGGTAAAATTTTCTTAAATAAAACATCTGTTAAAGAGACAATCGCGTTTGCTCCTTGTCAGATATTTATGTATTTTATTTTCTACACAAACGAAATTTCTTTCGGACTTTGGTAAACCATTTAATTGTAGTTAGTATCTGGTACATTATATGGAAAAAATCTCTCTCTATATATACACTAAAGTATACTATGCATTCTATACTAAGCAAAAGGAAAACCTAACATATTAAAAAAATTACATAAACAGTACAATCACGTAGATTACGAAAATTTGATGTACAAGAACAGATTGTGATATCATGAACTCCGGGTCTGATATATTAATAAATACAATAATAAGTTTGAAAAATATCCGATATTATAAGCTTGAGTTGTTAAAGAATCAATACGTATTTATTGTGACTTAATGATCATCAGACTGTGTAGCGTATTAAATTATTACATTATAAATTTATGTAATGAGTAAATTAACAAGTTTAAATAGGAATTTTGAAATGTTCTTTCAAAAATATATATTTTGAAAAATTAAGAAAACTAATATGAACAAAAATACAGAAATCAATTCTCAAAACATGGAAGAGAATATAAGTCTATGTTCAAGAAATAAATTTTATCGGTGTTACAATGGAAATAAAAAAAAATCAACAGTGAACAAATTAAAAATGTAAAACTGAAGTAAATTATTGGATTATAATTCCTAAAAGAATAAAAAAGAAAAGGAAAGATGCTTAAATGGTTCTAAACTTTAGAAAAGGTTTCTTTTAAATGATTAAGAACTTTTTTTAAAATGCTTATAAATACACGAATTATAACTAGGGTTATTCCTAATATTTCCAATAAAAAATACCCTACGTAAAAAATTGTAAATTTTTTGTTAAAAGAAAAGAGAAGCAAACATCTTCTAGATTTCTTCCGAAATATTACACGGTGGGAGTTTGGATTATTATTTTTTTTTTAAATATTATTAATAAATTACTCAAGTAAGAGGTTGTGGTAATATTTTTTAAATACAATATTATAAACAATTACAAACCGACCTTTAACATTTGTATTAAACCTATTGTATATTTGAATTCTGTGCGGAATAATTTTCTTTGCAACACTAGTAAGTAATTTATATTTTAAAATCTGAAATAGTTTATGAGAAAGATAAAACATGCATCTGTAGCTAGCTAGAGTTTAAAAAAAATATATTTTATAAAAGTACAAATTTTATTAAAAAATTATATATTAAAATTACCTTAAAACGCATCTACTGATCTACAAGATATTTTTTTAAATCAATGTCTTGTCAGAATATCATCAGAATTGTTTTTATGCATAAAAACTAAATATTTTCCTGCAATGTGTAAAAAGAGAGTCAATCTAAGCAGCGATATTACTAAAATTTTCAGTAAGAAATTATGTAACGTACAAATTTCCGTTTATTTATTAAAGGAAAATAATTTATTTTCTTTCTCAATTATTACACGCAGCGAGAATTGCAGTTCTTATTCTGAATATTGTTATACAAAAATTTTCAAAGTTGGAAGTTGGAGTAAATTTTCGTTAAATAAAAGAGTTGCCAGAAATAAAATTCCGATTTTCTACCTTTGAGAAAGATAGTGTATTTATTTTCTATCTTCAATATAAGCCCTTTTTGTTACGTTTTCATATGTGGTACTTTTTGAATAACAGAACTCATATAAGATTTTAGAGTTTTAAAATTACTACAAGGTAATTTAATTTATTAAAAGAGAATGAGTTATGAGGATAAAAAGAAAATTATTTATGTGATTTTTAACTTTTGGTATAGTGGGATATTTTATTGGCTCTGCATGCTATCTCTAATATTGATTTTCCTCAACCCCTAAAATATACAAAATTCTTAATCTTTAACCTTTGTAAAGTTGCTTAAAAAATTTTTTTTTATCATAGACTCTTATTTTAAGATTTAAAAAATATTTAATTGTTTAACACTTCTTTTATTGAACTATAAATTTTAAAATGTTTTAGGTGCTTTATTTATACACCTTTTTATTGAAAATTTTAGAGATTGTCTACTAATGAATTCGTTGTAGATCTATGTTTCATAAAATCCCAATACCTTTTCTCGAAATACAAAGAATTCAATAGCATAAAAGATCAAAAAAGCGGTTATTATAACATTGTATAGATTGAAATTATTTTTCTATAAAAATAATATTTAAAGTAAGTGAAAATCGATACCAGGTTTTGTTTTATATATCTTTTAAAGAGAAAAGGAAAAATTGAAAGTAATCGACTTATATAATGTGCACAAAAACATTTTTATAGAAAACATTTTAACTACACAGAAGGACTCGCTTTTAACAGAAGGTTTTATTAATTATTTTCTATTATTATATTAAATACTTTGTGTAACAGTATTACATGCTCTTATTATAAGAACATCGTTTATATGAAAAATTGTTTTCTATTAGTATCTTATACGTTGTGTAACAACATTATATGCTCTTACTACAAGAACATCATTTATATAAGAAAGTTGGTATCTTATATGTTTTGTTGAACAACATTATATGATCTTATTACAAGAACATTGTTTATATAACAAAAATGTTTTTTTAATTAGTATCCTATATGTTTTGTGTAACAACATTATATGCTCTTATAATAAGAATATTATTTATATAAGAAAATTGTTTTCTATTAGTATATGGCCGAACTCTGGCCGATTGGTTAGGGCGCTGATCGTCGGAACCGGAGTTCGTGGGTTCGAATCCCACTATGGCATGGATGCTCGTAGCCGTTCGGAATCGGCTTAAAGCAGTAGGTCCCGGTCTCATTAGCCCTCGTGTGCAAAACAGTAGACCGTAGCGCTCCAAACCAAACCAAACCAATTTATTAGTATCTGATATATTTTGTGTAACAACATGATATGCTCTTATTATAAGAACGTCGTTTATATAATGAAAACTTTTTCTATTAGTATCTTATATGTACTGTGTAGCAACATCATATGCTCATATTAAAAGAACATAGTTTATATATAAAAATTGTTTTCTGTTAGCATCTTATATGTTTTTTGTAACAACATTATATACTCTTATAACAAGAACATCGTTTGCATAATAAAATTATTTTATATTAGTATCTTATACGTTTTGTATAAAAACATTATATGATCTTATTATAAGAACATCGTTAAAAATTTTGAAATTTTAAAAAAGTGAGATACTTTAAGACACACAGAAAAAAGAAGATATAAACTATTTTGAGAGTAAAAAGTTGTTTTCACGTATAATAACTAGTTGTTCTTTCTAAATGTTTAAAAAGACATCGAAAACGAACCCTAGTATTTTTAATAATACGTCTGAAATATTATCCAGCGTAAAAAATTGAACTTTTTTTGTATTAAACTAAAAGAGGTGCATAAGAAAATGAATTTTTCTTCTCGAATACTACACGCTACGAGTATTAAACTCCTTATCCTGAAAAATGATATCCAGAAATTTTTCCAGGTTTGAGTTTGCGGAAAGTTTTTTTCTTAAATGGAAGAACGTAAAAATGAAAACGTCGTTGTTATTATTTAGTAAAACTAATTTTATATTTTAACTTTTTTTTCTTTCATGAAGTGATTTCATTTGAACATCGGTAAGCCTTTCAGATGAATTTGAAATATGCAATAGTACACTGTTCAATTCAATGAAAGGATATTGTAACACTTGTATAAAATAACGATTATAAGTTAATGTGTTTTGGAGGACAAATGAAGAAATGAATCTTTAATGGAAATATTTTTGTTCCTAAACTTCGTAATATGCATATTTTAAGTTTGACTACAAAAACACTCTTTAGCAACATTGAATGAAAATGAGTATTTAGCTGAAAGAAAATGGGACAAAAAGATCAACGCTCAGTAAATACGTTGCGTTAATTATCGCTATGACTTAACAAAGATTTTTAACCGATTCAGAATCTTGTACAATTGATCGTCAGTTAGAGGAAAGAATAAACACCTACCAAAGTAGCAGAACCCACTCGAGTTTCACAAATTTCTAGGATTTGGAACTACTTTTTGAAGATTGGAAATATAGGCCGAAAACAAAGTAGACGTGAAACAATGCCCAATGATGATTATTATTTAAAACTAACATCCCAGAGGGGCCGAAATATTAACTCCACTCTTCTTTACGACACATTTGTTCTACTACTGGCACCTTAATTTCCACTCAAACTTTCCGAAATCGACTCCATGATGAAGGTCTGTACAATTATTAACCAATGGTATGTGTTACCTGAAGATTATTACATCATCATAACAACAGGTAGTGGCCAACAGAACATTTGAACTCGAGGAAAATCATATGGTGTAACATTCTTTTCTCTGATGTGTGCTGCTTTTTCTGTTCATCCTGATATTAGGCGTATATTCATTTAGTGTGAATGTGGTATTAGAAACCCTGCTATGCTCATGAACAGGTATTTGATATTTGGAGGGAATGGAAATGATGGCCATACTGACATATCGCTATTGCTTGGTGTACCCATCTCTATATTATTCGAAATAATGCTTTGGTCTCCGATATATACATAGAATCCTCAAACACACTATAGTCTCTTAAGCTGTAGTAATTGGAGATTACTTCATGTTAATGAATGAAATTTGCAGACTCCATTGTGATAACTTGATGAATTATTTACTTTTTGGCGAAGAAATCAGACGAATGGAATGGCGAACGTGTTCTCCAGACATAAACCCAATACAGCATATTGGTATATGACAGGCAGGCGAAGTGTTGGCAGCCCATATTCCTTGTAAACTCTCCAAGAAATTAAAAAAATATTTCTTCCTCAGGAGTGGGAAAAATACACCTCTCCCGCATTAATAACCTCATTTGCTCCATACCTCAGAAATGCTTAATGTAGTTATCTGGTTAAAATACATCACCTACTGAAAATGATTTACTTCCAAGGAAACAATTTTTTTCTCTATTCCTTTTTGTCTATTTTTCTTTCGTACTCACACTTCACGTTACGTAATATTAATCACGTTACGTACACAACTGATTAATGATATACATTTTTTTTTCTCTCAAGCGTATGTAACTTTCTTTCATATAGCATTCAACATCTGTGAAAAATGTAAGATCCACCCACAAGCTCAATGTAATTTAATTGTTTTGAGAAACGTATTTTATAAAAATGAACACTATCCGGAAGAGTATAGAAAGATTGGAATTTAAAAAAATATAAAAATGCTCTATAAAAACATAAAAAAATCAACATCAATACTTTGTCTTATAAAAAAACTAAAATAACTCTTTTAAGAACATGTTTAGTGGGATACATTTTGGAATTAATTTGTAAATCAAATTCAGAAATAAATTTTTCGATAATAATTATTGTAAACATCATTCTAAATCTCTCATATTTATAAAGCCATATGATCAAAATAATTTATAGTAATACACAACTGACAAAAAATAAAAATATATTAAAATATTGCAGGCATAAAATGTAACTAGCCCAAAAGATATACCTGTTGTCTCCTAAAACTTGCGGGATTGGTTTTTAAATAATGAAGGTTTTATGACCATATTCTTGCTCTTACAATGAATTAACTCATTTTTCATTAATTAATGTTTCTAACTTAAAATTCAAAAACTCACAACCTCCCTCTCTCCCTCCCTCTGTCTCACACTCTCACATATACATACATACATACATACATGTGAGAGACTCATATTCAGAAAAAATTGTATCCTACAAATTCAGGAATTTATTCCTGGAAATCAATTCTAACAAAAGCTTAATTTGTAGATTCTACCATGTACACATAAATATATATGTATATGTATATATGAATATGTATATATATATATATGTATGTATGTATGTATGTATATATATATATGTATATATATATATGTATATATATATATATGTATGTATATATGTATGTATGTATATATATATATATATATATATATATATATATATATATATATATATATATATATATATATATATATATATATATATATATATAAATATATAAATATATATATATATATATATATATATATATATATATATATATATATATATATATATAATTATATATGCATATATATACATACATACATATATATATATATATATATATATATATATATATATATACATATATATACATATATTTATATATACTTATATATACATATATATATATATATATATATATATATATACATATATATATATATATATATATATATATATATATATATATATATATATATATATATATATATATATATATATATATATACATATATATACATATATTTATATATGTATACATAGATACATATATTTATATATATAAGATAACAAACTTTTCCTTTTTTAAAAGCAAAAATGAACTTGGTCAACTCTGATCTACCTCATATAATTATGCAAAACATACTCTAATTTTTTGTGACGGCCAACTTAACAGATATGTGTTATAGCATGAGGAATAAAAAATAAACAATTCATTAAAATTGATAGCACCTTTCTATTGATTAATAATATTTGTTACGAGAATATATGAGCAAAAAATAAATACATAAATAAACGATTCCGTTGGTGAAAGAAGTAATTTTGTTCATCTGTATTTCTTTAAATAATCGAAATTAATGATGTTCTACTTAAATAAGTTTAAAAAAAATAAGCAATGGCTAACCGTATATTTACAGTAAAAAATCATACAGCAATGCAAAGTAGATTTTTCTGTAAAAAAGCATAGGAAGATATAGTCTTCTTCTCAATTACTACACGCAGTGAGATTTAACGGTCTAGTTATGAAAAAAAATGTTTCGTCAAATTCTCCAAAAGTTTGAAGTTTTTTAAATAGAAGAAAATTGTGGAAAAAAGACACCAAGTTTTTTTTCCTTTTTGAATAATATTTCTATTTTTTATTTTCAACACAGACTAATTTTATTTTAAATATTGGTATTATTACAGGTTAGTTACACTGTAAATAATATATATGAGAAAAAATGCATGTTCAGAAGAGTTGGGGTAAGTAGGAGTTTAAAAAATAGATTTTACGTTTACTCTGTGAAGACTGAACAAGAATCTGACTAAATAGGCTTTTTTGATTAATGGTATGAAGTAGGTAATGAAAAATGCATTGAATCATACACAGAAAATAATTATAAATATAAGTAAAAAGAAAAATGTTGAACTTTGAAAAATATACTAAGCTCTATACTGTAATAATCTTTTTTATTAACTGTAGTTTTGTAATATATACAAATTATTTCACTTTAATATCTCTTTCAAAACCTCTTATCCTATCCTAATTCTTTAAAATTTATTTTCCTAGCCACAAAATGTCTTAATAAAAGAAGTGTAATTTTATGTCCTTCAATTCATACCCCAAAGCTTTCTGTGCTATAGATGTAAATTTTCCATACATTTTCCAGCTGTCCTACACATTTTTTCAACGCATTTCTCAGCTGTCACTTGCAAATGGCTCAGTTTTATCCTTGATCCAACAGTTAAATTCGAACAGGGTACACCTCTGTTCCAGCAAAGTGTCTTTCGTGTCTTTCTATTGTCTGTCGTTGACTAGTAAAGATGTCCCTTTAGCAGCTCCTCAATAAAGATTTAAGTTGTTTTCTAAATTATGCTTCTCTCTAATGTGCAACATTATTCGATTTTCTAGATGTATAGGCTTCTCTTTTGCCCAATAACCCGAGCAAGTAAAAAGAATTGGGAATACATAAATATTGTGTCCGGCAAATATTTACGATGGATTACATATATACAGGTTGTCCCAAAACAACCCCATAAATTCTGCACAGCTAGATTCCTCGTTGGAAATACGTAAAAACTGCCCAAAGATACGTGCCTGTACAATCCACTGTTTACGAGAAAATTTAAGAAAAACAAAGTATGACGTCACTGCCGGTGCAAGGAAAAAAAAAACACTTTATTGGACATAACAACAACAGGATTTGTATATCACTCCATACGATAAAGTTTAAAACGTTTACTCGCATATCGCGTCATGCATGCGCACGCGCCATGGAATGACGCTAATCCGCCGTTGACTGGTATTTAAAAGGTTGCATCTTGCAGCTATCGGTAGTCTTCGTATAGCGACTACTGCGACATGTACCTGATGTATCGCCAATGTAATGTAAATGCCTTAAAAACTGTTAGGGAACATCTGATCTAAATTGTGAATATACTACTGTTCATATGTTCAATAGTGTTTTTCCTTGCACAGGCAGTGACGTCATACTTTGTTTTTCGTATTTTTCTCGCAAACTATGGATCGTATGGGAACGTTCCTTTGGGCAGTTTTTAAGT
Source organism: Pardosa pseudoannulata (assembly GCA_032207245.1). Classification (NCBI taxonomy): domain Eukaryota; kingdom Metazoa; phylum Arthropoda; class Arachnida; order Araneae; family Lycosidae; genus Pardosa; species Pardosa pseudoannulata. The sequence continues at coordinate 5,472,248 of CM063508.1, read as the reverse complement.
ACTCCCAACGAGAAATTTAGCTGTGCAGAGTTTATGCGGCCGTTTTGGGACAATTTGTATATATATTTAATCGACGGGGGACTAACCACCCCAAAATTTACACTTGAGATTAATTTTAAATTCCCCTATTATTTTTCTCATCCCAGCCATGCTGGGCTGCCAAGAGTCCGCTAAACGTCTGTTCGAAAGTAACACATCAGTCGTCGTGGCCGAACATAATCTTTATTTCATCTTCTCAAAATCGGACAAACTCCAGAGGCATCTGAACCGGACGGTGTCAGAACGCTCTCTCTAACTATATGTGGCAACAGCAACCTATAGAGAGGGACGACTAAATACCATGTCTGTTTTAGTGACGTGGGAAAATGCTGAGGCAACAGTTAATTGCTTAGCGAGAGTCACCTTTGATTAAAGACATCTGCCAAAGTGTAGTGTTCCAGATGACTATTATTGCTGATAGTTACAGATTTTCCTGGGAGAGTTATTGCTTCCTCTTTAAAATGCCAACAATATCATTTTATGCTTTGAGAATCAAAGAAAGAATTTGCTTCTATTTGCTTCTATATACATACATATATACATCGTTTAACTTGGATATATATAATATATATATACATATAAGAATATATAAAATTTAGAATATATGAATAAAATATATATAATTTTGGATAATATATATATATATATATATATATATATATATATATATATATATATATATATATATATATATATATATATATATATATATATATATATATATATATATATATATATATATATATATATATATATATATATATATATATATATATATATATATATATATATATATATATATATATATATATATATATATATATATATATATATATATATATATATATATATATATATATATATATATATATATATATATATATATATATATATATATATATATATATATATATATATATATATATATATATATATATATATATATATATATATATATATATATATATATATATATATATATATATATATATATATATATATATATATATATATATATATATATATATATATATATATATATATATATATATATATATATATATATATATATATATATATATACATAAAGAGAGAGAAATCGTGAAAGTAACTGTTTGGCGGGTTGCATATTTAAGGACAGATGAAGTGAGAAAAAAGAAGCAATTGTTTCAGTGAAGAAAATTAATTATTTTTGCAATCGCCAACGGACGGGGCTATAGCTGTGTTTTTCGATTAGGAAAATATAGTTAAATTTTTAAAGCTTATTTAATTGATTGATTTTTTTTAATAAAATGTGTATCTGAATATTTTGATATACGTTAGGTACAAATTGTTTTTCTAAATAAATTCATAAGGTTCGTTATATAATCTAATTTTTTATTCTAAAATCTATTAGAAAGATGCACAATATTGTAATAACGCTTTCAAATGGGTAAATATCTGTCCTTCAGTTTAAGGATAGATGGTTTCATCAAATGAAGGAAAGATGACTATATTAAATCAATATTTCAAAATTACATGAAGTATTTTATCTAAATATAATTACATTTAAATAAGGATATATATTTGATACTTATGGATGAATAATCATTGTCTAGTAGATATGGTTTTGACAACACCAGTGAATGTTAAAAACCGTCGGAAACTTTCCCAGAAAGAGATAAAGAAGTTTAAAAGAGTTAGAATTAAGAATCATACTTATAAATTATCCACAGATTCTAAGGTGCCACAGATTCTAAGGTGATAAAATTTTATGAGAATCACTATTCTATTGGTCGGGAAAAATAATGCAAAAAAACAACCAAAAAGGATACTGGATGCTATGCATAATTTGCATTGCACCCAGTATCCTTTGAAATGGTTCCATGAAATGTTTACAAGTGTGAAGAGAAATATGTAATAGAATTTTATAAAAAGTATTACCGTTTTTTTTTAAATTTTTATTAATGAGAGGAACTGGCCTTTATATGTATTTTACCATTGAAACCACTGTTTTGTGGCCATTTTTACTATGGGAACACCACATACGTAGCGGAACATCGCTCTCTATGAGGGAACAATACACAAATACAACAAATCGTTACTCGGGAATCGAACCCAAACCCACTGGATGGGAGCACAATACAGTAAAAACTTTAGAAGTATGGCAATTTTATTTAATTAAAAATAATGGATTGAAATTATACTTTATTCACTCATTTTTTTATATTGTATTTTTACATATCGTTATCAGTATTTTCAGTATAACATATGAAATTTATCAATCTTTTATCTTATTTTGTTTATTTCACATTTATTTTATTGTACAATATACTAGAATGCTCTTAGGCCATAAAGAGATATATCTATCTTCCATTTTAATTACAAACTAATTTCATCACTTTTTGTTCTCACTATTTAATAGTTTTTGCCTAAAATATGACGAGTAAATTCCTACATAGTTTAAGTATCAATAATCCTTGCATTTGTCATCGACATTTTTTTTCAATATTTATAAATGATTCCATCTATCCTAGAATTATTGTATATTTAAAAATTTCAGTATCAAATATTTTGTTTCAATACCTCCATTGGGATAATAAATAGGAATACAAAAGATAGAAACTATGAAATATAATAAACGAGGGACATAAAAGAAGAAACGATGTGGAAAATAAGAAAAAAAATATTGTTTCCATAACAAGACACAGAAAAAGGGGTGTGAAGGAGGAAAAATGAAATACGCGAGAAAGGCGGTGACAAGTGCTTGTGGCACCGGTTATGGAAAAAGAAATATATAAGTAAATATTTCAGATATTGACACGAGATCGTCCGATTGACCGTTAGAATTTTTACTCTGTAAACATTGAATTTTTTTAGATGTTTTTTTATAATTTTACTTAGTGTACTTTATGATATTTTGTATAAAGTATAAACTCTTTTGAGTTTGCTTTAAAGTATATCATTTAACTGCTGCAAATTTGACAAAATCAACCTTATTTTCCACATTGTAGAACTCAATAATTTATAGAGGCTTTTGATAAATAAAAACATTTATCTTATTTATTTGTTAAAATAAATATTATACTCAATGCTATGTTGTCTTTACAGTGTCAAAATGTGTTATTTATTATTTCAGAGGGTATGCAAAACAAATTTAAATTATATAAAATTTGAATTATCCAATTTCTTGAAAATACTTTAATATACTTCCTATTTTCTTTATTAGGTCTATCTAAAAAAAGTAAAATTGGATAAAAAATCTTAACATCCAAATGCCATTTTTTATATTTACATATTCTTTCTTGTACTTCACTTTATAAAAATATATATAATGATCAAATTATTAATTTACAATATACATATTACTTCAATGTACTTAGAAAATGGGAAAATATTATCTTTAGTATTATTTTTTTTTTCTTCAAAAACTTCTCTTACGCTATGTAACAGATCTATAGCCTCCGATATGGTCAGAACCGCATTTTCATCTTCATCACTGTCTTTATTATAATCCATCAGAAGAACTTATCACTATTTCATTCTTGTCGCTTCGGGCCTAGTCTTCAGTTTCCGTAATTAAAGTTCCCAAATAAAAGTTTTTTCATGCAAATTAGGGTTAATTTTTAGATTTTATTACTGAAACAATATAAGCAATTTCGATATACTAGATATCCGAATAGTTACTAGATATCCGAAATGTGAACTGGTTAATGTTACAAGTGAATAGGGAAAGAGTGCATGTGGATATGGGTTTATTAATTGTTGTATTTTATTATAAAAACATTGGTTTGAAAAAAGAATAAAATTAACTCCAAACTTTGTTATAAGGTGCCCTCCTAATGCCTTTACATCAGGACTTTAAACTGTACTTAGATTAATACTACCAGAGGAAGGAGAAGGGTGGGTGGGGGTCATCAGTCTAGGTCCAAAATATATTTAGGTTGCTGATGTGGGATTATATTATTTACCGTTAAGATTCATTTACAGTTAACGTTGGTTATTTTCGTTCTGTTCTTGAATGGTTATATGCTTGTTACTGTAATCTGGATATTTAATGATATTAAGGTCTTAGATTGTTGGTCTTAGAAGTGAAGGAAACTGAAATGTTAGGAACACACATATCATTGTTCCGCACACAGAATTTGGTTAACAGAACGGAGAACTATAAACACTTCTTGTTGATTATTACTATATTGAAATATGTAGGAACATCGTTACAATAAAGGTTTTAGACATCAGTCCCTGTTTAATCTGAGGAGAGAAATGTGTCATATTCTACCACTATGATCCTAAGAAAATATTACCCCAGGATGCAATACCTTGCAATAAAAATGCCATTTGGCAAATATTAAAACAGAAATAAGCTTTTGTAAAGGCTAACCTACTTATAAAAAAGTGCCCCTTTTATTATATGTGTATGAAAATATAATTTTCCTGTTCCTATACCACACTGTTGATATTTTATGATCTAATTCGAAAAGAAGCTTTTGTTTTAACATCGAGAGTGCTTCGTTTTCCCAAAATAGTTCTGTTACTTATAAATAAAGCTAATCTTTCAGTTTAGAAGTCTTCGTAATCGTTTACTTTTCTGCATAAAAATCTTATCAACCATATAATTTTATGAAAAATAACGATAGAGAGGAAATAGATGTATATAAATTATTTATTTAATATTTTAATTTAAATATAAGTATTTGAATTAATTACTATCGAATTACTAAATATTTTTCCTTAAGTCATAAAATATTGATATTTTTTTGCTATTAGCTAAAAACTCACAAATTCAAAACTAATTTAGCATATCTATGTTTTTTTTTACATTGAAGTATGTTTAAATTTTGTTAATGTGATTTATGTTTGCTAGAGTTTTTATGTGCATATTAATAATGTTACGATTTGTAAAAAAATATCTTAATAGGGTGCATATCATGTTTTTATTTAACAAAAAAAGGATAAATAATATGCATTAAAACTAAAACATAAAAGAGCGTATGAAGGATAAATTTAGTTAAAAGAACCTGTATGAAAATTGAAATGAACTGCTATAGAGAAATTTCGAAAGGAGCTTTTATAGGAAAAGCGCCAGCTGTTATGATTATGCAACTAAAAACGAAAGTGATGGGCGATCAACATATTTATGTGTGTGTATGTGTATGTAATAAGAAGTATTACAAACTATTTGGAATAATTTTTAATAATATAATTAAAACTTATGTGTATTTCCCTCATTTATATTATCTTCCATAAACTATCTTTGAATTAAAAAATATCTGTGTCTAATGTGTTTTCAGCTCACAACATCTATTACTTATTTTATGAGCATTAAATCGTAAGTCTTTCTATCATCAAAATCATTCTCCTGACATTTTTCTTAGTTAAGAACTAATATATATAAAAGATGGCAAGAACTTAACGATAATTTGACCGTAGTTAAGAAAACTTTGATTTATCTTTCTAAAGGAATTCAATGTGATTCTAAACTGCATTCACAGTATCGGGAGACTTTAGAGGACTATGAAGATAAACAAATTATACTAGATAATTCTCCGTCATAAAACCAAACCATTTTTTTTTTGCTAGCCTCAAAGGGTACTTTACAATTTTGGAAATTTAAAAATTTTACTGTTCCTTTCATATGACGGGTTAAATGCTAGTTTATAAAGAGTTCTCATAAAAATGAAGCTATCTTTGAAGCAAATATCAAACATTTAAAGCTTGTTAAACTGGTATATATTGGAAATATTTTTGATATGTATACAGAATAACTCAAAAACTATAAGTAAAATGAAGATGTCTAATGCAAATATTATGCTACTAAACATTTTTTAAATAAATTTTCCCTCAGTTTCCCAGTTTGTTGTGTGTTATTTTGTTGTACAACTTCTAACATTGTATTTATATATTGTTTATAATGTAAATGCAGTCATAAACAATATACTTTTCGACATCATTTATAATTCATAATATAAACTATACATATTATATATAGTTCTAGATTTGAATTACTTTTTTTTATAGTTTTCTATATGATGAATGATTTATAGACTCTGAATGTAGGAAGTCTGTAGTAAACTGCTACATCTATTTCAGAAAAAAATGAATAAAGGCAGTTTAATAAAGAGGAAGTGATTTATAGTTATTTTAGGGTAACACGACTCTTTCTTGATAAATTTTAAACATCAAAACTATTGTTACCTCATACTTAATTTTAAATTCCATTTAAAATATATGATTACATATTCATAGCATTTTAAGCGTTATGTTAATTTTAGAAATACAGAAAAAATTAAGTAAAATGAAGTGATAAGAAAATATACTGAAATTATAATTTTAATATAAACGTAATAAAATGCAGTTGCATACAATGCAATATTTGCATTTGTTCAAATGTGTTTAATTTAGAGTAAAATTTCTTAAACTCTTTTGCAGCAGTTTAATGAAAACATGATTGGTGAACTCTGAGATAAATTAAACATTGAGAACAAAAACGGGAAAAATTTTCTTAATAAGAGCTTCATAAAATATTAAAACAAAACAGCAAAATAATATATAGCATGAAATTTATAAACCTTAATATTATTCATTCCGTAACTAGATTTAGTTAAAACATATAAAAAACAAAATATATATTACTTGTTTAAAATATATGCTCTTTAATGCGTAAATATCTACTGTTTGAAACCCGAAAGGAAGTTTTATTTATTAATTTGCACTTATATCAATGTATAAAATTTTCATAAATTTGCATAGCTATCAATCATAAAGAAATTAAGCAATGTAAGACTGTTTAAAAATTTTGTAATCCTAAATTTTACAGGAAAATATTTATTTTATATGGGAGTTACTTGGATGTAGAACAAATAAATAATTTATTTGTATAAGAGTAAGATAAATAAATAATATATCTGTATACCATATATTTGCATACCTGAAATTTATGTTATTAGTTAATAACTGAAAATTCTTTTGAGTTATTTATAATAATTGTTAGAGCATTTAAAATTGCATTTTTCTTAACAACTTGCATTTTTTAATACAATATAAGTTGGAAAAATATATTTAAAAAAGTAATAAAAAACTCAAAATAAAAATGAATATCAATGTATAAATTTTGAATTAATTTGCATAGCTTTTAATTATTAAGATATTAAGCAATTTACGATATTTTAAACATTTTGTAATCCTACATTTGACAGGAAAACATTTAATTTATATAAGAGTATAATTAATATATTAATAATATATTAATAATTACTTGGATGTAGAACAAATAAACAATATATTTGTATACCAGTAAGATAAATAAATAATATATTTGTATATTATTAGTTAATTGAAAATTCTTTTGAATTATCTAATAATTGATAAAGCATTTAAAATTGCATATTTCTTCACAACTTGTACTTTTTAATGCAATATAAGTTGGAAAAATATATTAAAAAAAAGTAATAAAAACCTCAAAATAAAAATTAATATCAATGTATAAATTTTGTATAAATTTGCATATCTATTAATTGAGAAATCAAGCAATATCGATTTTTTTAAAATTTTGTAATCCTAAATTTGACAGGAAAATATTTATTTTATATAAGAGTTAGTCATTAATGGATGTAAAACAAATAAACAATATATTTGTATACCAGTAAGATAAATAAATAATATATTTGTATAACAATAAGGTAAATAAATAATATATTTGTATCCCATATATTTGTATACTTGAAGTTTATAATAATAGTTAATATATAAAAATTCTATTGAACTATCTATAATAATTGATAGAGCTTTTAAGATTGCATTTTTCTTAACAACTTGTATTTTTTATTCAATATAAGTTGAAAAAATATATTTTGAAAAAAATGTAGTAAAAAACTCCATTCGAAATTGTTTTCTTTCAATCGTATTTTTCTCTTTCCTTGAAAGAAAGTCTCAAAGCAAAATATCTATGGTTGTCTGATATTTTAGAGATATAAATATTTCTTCCGCTACTATAGCTCTCTGTACTGCAAAAAGTCCTTTTGCACGTATTTTCCATTTCTTTTAAGATAAAATCTAGCACATCGTTAGGGATGATACAACACAATTCTACCACAGGACAAAAAAAAATGTATGGTATTTTCTCATAACGGAAGTTACTGGCTGTAAGAATAAAAGATAAATGATTTATAGTTTAGAAATACCTTTGTAGTTTGTGTGGTTCTTCTTTGAATGAAACGCATGCGGAATAAAACTAGATTTTTGCAATGGTTTTGGGGATCTTGGAATTTCAATAACATTTTGTAATGTTAAATTGTTTCAAGAATTCCTAAAATATATTTGTAATGTTTAATTTTACTAAAGCTACATATTGAGACCTGATATTTTTATAGGTTAACTACAACCATACTTAAATAACAAATTTATTTCCTAAACATTTCCATAAGTAATTTTGGAGTTAGATATACAAATTGTTAAGTATCTAGGAAGAGTAGTAAAAATGATTTTATTACTGAGAAATAAACATAAATCATAAAGTTTGAGCAATACCTTTAAAATAAATTTATGTAAAGCATTTCTTTGAACCATTAATTTACGCAGCAGTAGGTGCTCCCAAATCAGGAAATATCTAAAATGAAATGGCTAATATGTAAATGCAACACATTAAAAAGAACTTTAATGCATACTATATGAATATTTCTTGGACAAAATAATGTAGTCATGGAATCTACGGAAAGTACAAATACCGAAATAAGTATAAATATTGAATGAATAAAGGAACTTGCATGCTTATAAAGATTGGTTTAAAAATGCTTATATAGAACTAAAAAAAGAGGCTATAATTTACTAATCCTATGAAAGCTTGGATAATAAAATGTAGTCATGCAATCTATAGGAAGTACAAATGCCTAAATGGTATAAATATTGAAAGAATAAAGGAACTTGAATGCTTATATAAATTTGTTTAAAAATGCTTTTATAGAACCCAATAAAAAAGAGGCTGAAATTTACTAATCTTATGACCGCTTGGATAATAAAATGTAGTCATGGAATATACGGGAAGTACAAATACCTAAATAGTATAAATTTTGAATGAATAGAGGAACATGAATGCTTATATAAATTTGTTTAAAAGTGTTTATATAAAACCTCAAAAAGAGGCTAAAATTTACTAATCTTATGAAAGCTTGGATAATAAAATGCAATCATGAAATCTACGGGAAGTACAAATACCTAAATAGTATAAATATTGAATGATTAAAGGAACCTCAATGCTTATATAAATTTGTTTAAAAATGCTTATATAAAACTCAAAAAAGACCCTGAAATTTACTAATCTTATGAAAGCTTGGATAATAAAATGTAGTCATGGTATATACGGGAAGTGCAAATACCTAAATAGTACAAATATTGAATGAATAAAGAAACTTGAATACCTATATAAATTTGTTTAAAAATGCTTATATAAAACCAATAAAAGAGGATGAAATTTACTAATCTTATGAAAGCTTGGATAATAAAATGTATCTAGCTGTAGTAAAAAAGCTAGAAGAAACATTAATCAGGTGGAATTTTTTTAAAGTCAAACGTGATCGCAATGCAAGATATAAAATGATTTCTACGATTTATAATAGGAGCAGATTCAATCAATGATTAGTAATAAAGTAGGATTATTAACATGCGGCAATCAGTAGTTATTTTATATAAAATATCATTAGGAAAAAGCAAGTACAGTGGAATGAAATATAAAATGTAAAAACAACATATATCATGGAGTGTACAATAAAGGTATTCTATGCATAAGAATTTGAAATAGAGTAAAAAGAACTACAATTTAAAGACAAAAAAAAAGATTATCAATTTAAACGCATTTAAGTCGATTAGTAATACTAGTTGCAAAAGCATTATAGCAGAAAAAAAAGATAAATAATATTAATGCTAAAAACTTGTTTTCATATATAATAACGAGGTTTGCGTAAAAAAGAAATAAAACAACTAAATTCTTAATTTTTTGAGATAAAAATTATTTAACATTTAAATTTATATTTTTTTATCTTAAAAAAGAAGAGCGTTAGAAAACATTTTTCTTTTAGATTATTGCACGCAGATAGAATTAGTTATTCAGAATAAAAATATCCAGAAATTTTCACTATGTGTGGTCGTGACAATATTT
>CM063508.1:5419577-5457077 GCA_032207245.1 Pardosa pseudoannulata | reverse complement strand
TCAGCCCAACTTCGGGTGGGTGGGTGTGTGTGTGTGGGGGGGGGGTTGCATAACCTAAGGTGCCAAACTCCGTTTTTTTAACCAATGCCCCTCGGGTGCGAAGCATATGCTAAGTTTAGGCTGTCAACCTTACGCGAACCCCCCAGTGTTTAGTTCCCCAGTATGTTCGGTGCTGAATTTGTCAACCCACTGCAGGGATGAACGGCTCATTCAACCTTGCCCACTCCATTGAAGGAACTTTGAACCTGTGGCTAAGAGAGCGAAGCACTAACCCCAACGTCACTGGGCGTCAGAAACGTTTTAAAACTTGAAATAATTGTGTTACAAAAGTAATATATAACGTAAGGAATAATTGATACCCAGTTTTGCTTCTATACCAATTACAGTTATAAAATGCTAAATTAAAAGGAATTGATTTGTGTACTAGAATAAATTTTAAGGGGAATAGTTGAAAAATTCGTTTTTTATCAAAAAATAACAACTTAACCCTTTAACGGACAGTGGTTTCGAAGCGAAACCACCTGTTAAATTCTTTCTCTGCTTTTGAAAGACGTAGGATCCACTTTTTAGGTTTTCTATGTTTATGACATGTCCAACTCAAATCAGAGAGTATAAAAGAAGTCTATACTTCATTTGAAATATACGTGGTTAAACTTACTTTACCTGGAAAAGTCAGTAATTTGATTTTTTTAAACCCAAATATATGTCTAGCCAAACAACATTCCCTCTAAAACAACAACAACAACAACCTCAAACAAGTTGTTTATATATATATATATATATATATATATATATATATATATATATATATATATATATCGGTCTACTGTCTTCCCACAAGGGTGAATAAGATCGAGACCTACAACTCAAGGCCAATTCGACATTGCTACGAATATCCATACCTGCGGTGGGATTTTAACCCATGAATTCCGGTACCTAAAAGCAATGCTATACTATATGGCCATCTTTCAGTTGTAAATTGGTTAGTTTTTTTTATCATACCCTTTTAGATAATAATTATTGTTCCCGCAGCATTATTAAACCTTTAGAAAAGTATTTTCACTCTGTACAAGAATATGGATTTTGCATTTCAACCCCCCTCAAATTCCACCCCCCCTCAAAAAATGTAAGAAACAAATTATGCCTTTACATTTATAAAGTTCATAGATACCATTTATGAACTAATTTCATTAAATCCCAAAGAATTTATAATAATGACCTTTAAAGTGTTGAAGAAAAATATTTTCTAATAGATTTTATTGTCTTATATGTTTCTTGTAACAAAATTATATAGTTTCATTATAATTATATACTTATAATTTTGTTAATTAAAAACCCAGATTTATCATCCTTTCTACCGTTCAGTAGCAACTAACGTACTCGATATTAATTTTTAATAAAAAAAAACACAAAAAAATTTTAATCAAGAGATTTATTCAGATAAGTTATTTCAAGGATAAAAAATGTGTTTTCTCGTTTAATAACTAACTTTACGTGTAACATCAATAATCCGTTTAGCTGAATTTTAAATTTGCTATATAATTTCGTATAAACAGCATGTGTATATAGATGTAAACAGGGTTTACACTTAAAAAAAATACAAAAATGCATTATAAAAATATTCTTAAAAATTCAAAAGGAATTATTTACATGAATAAAAAGAAACTAAATTCCTATTTTTGAGAAAATTTGATATAGATGGATAGATATCAGAATTTGTAAATAAACTTAGAATTGTATTTTATCATAATCATTATAATAAAAATTATTTTGAATCTTAAACATTTATAAAGATTGCGAATATATAGATTCGTAATTATTCACAATGAAACAAAGTTGAAGGATAAAAAATACATTAAAACATCACAGCCTTAATATACATTTTGTAATCAATCTTTTAAGCAATTGTGATTTGAATTTTTAGAGAATTTTAAAATACTATTTGAAAAATCTTTAAACAGTTAATACTGCCAATTTTCTTAATGATGATCCAAAATAAACAAAGTCCATTTAAAAAAAATGTGAAGGAACTGTGAAAATATTTAAGATCATAATTAATTACTGGAATTAAAAAACTAATTTTAGGAAAAACAGTAGGATATTTTCTAATATGTGAATAGGATTACACATATGAAAAAAAATGTTATTGACTCTAGTAAACGATTTCGGTTTATAAAGGAAGAAATAAATTTGGTTGTTTGTGAGTCCCGCATATGATTATACGGCCTATCAGTTAGGGAGCTGATCTTAGGTACACGAACTCTTAGGTACGAATGACATTAGCCTTCGTGTTGCAGAAAAGTAGAGTGTAGAGCTCCAAACCAAATTGAAACCAAACCATCGGATTGAACAAAGCGGAAAATATAATATAGTAATATATAAGTTCATGTAATCCACAATAGGATATTACAACATAAAAAATAAATAAAGAATTTATCAATATTAAAAGAATCTTACTTGGAAATATTTCTTAATTAGACAATCTTAAAGTAAATATAAACGTAAGCAAATATAAACGATTTCCAAAGCTAAAAATATTTTCCGTGTAAAATAACTAGATATTTTATATAAATTTTTAAAAATAATGAACAGTAATAAATAATTAAAAAGACACATAAAAACAACAGTATACATTATATTTCCAAAGAAAAAATATTCCCTGTTGAACGTTGTTGTTTTACATAAAAAAACACAAGCAAAAGTAACCTTCTTTTCAAATACTATACATAGCGAAAATTAGAGATCTTGTCAGAAAAAAATATGGTCTTGAAATTCCTCAAGCTTGATGTTGCGGCAATTATTATTTTTAATATTTTTTGAATGGAGCAATTTGCGAAAAAAAAGGAAATCGCGTTATTTCCCTTTGGGGATCTTATTTGTGTTTTTTTAATGCACAGACTAATTTTGTTTTGAGCATCGGTAAGCCATTTAGTTACATTCAAAATAACGGATATAAATAATGGAAATAAAAGAAAGTTTGTTCAGAGGAGTAGGTGTTGGTAGGAGTTAATAATATATTTGAAAAATACTGCATGAAACCTAAACAGGAATCTGTAGATTAAAGGGGTTAAGTAGGCAGTAAAAAACACTTAAAAACTATCATATGAAATAAAAATTGTACATATTAAAAAAATGAAATATATACAAAATAGAAACATATCAAAGTTTATAAAAAGAAACTAAGCCGAAGTGACCGTTAGTATTTTTCTTAACTGTGGATATAAAGACTAGTTTTGTTGAAATAAACAATAATCTAAATCAGCAATATATAATGTATTCTTCTATAAAAACAAGTCATGATACTCTTATACACACACACACACACACACACATATATATATATATACACACACATATATACAGATATATATATATATATATATATATATATATATATATATATATATATATACACACAGATTATATACATACATATATATATATATATATACATATATATATATGTATGTATGTATGTATGTGTTAATACATACATATAATACATATAAGAGGAAGATGGATGATACTTATTATATAAGTCAACAAATACCTTTATCAATATTTTTATGAAATAAACTAAAAAATCTTCAGTATTCAACTATATTTCAACACATTCATTATAACATTAAAGTGAAATACTGAAGATAAAACTATGAAATATAATAAAACAGAAACAGGAGAAAAACAATGTGGGAAAAAGAAAAAAAAATATTGTTTCCATAACATGACATTGAAAAAGGGGAGTAAAGAGGAAATAAAATTGAAATACCCGAGAAAGGCGGTGAAAATGCTTGTGTCGCCGGTTATGGAAAAAAAGATGTAAGTAAATATTCAAGATATTGAAGTGGTATCGTATGATTGACCATTGGTTTTTATACTCAGTAAAAGTTGAGTACTTTTTTATCTGATTTATTAGTATAACGTATTTTGTATAGTGTTGTGTATAAAGTAAAAATTATGTTGAGTTCGTTTAAAGGACACCTTTTAGGCGCAGTAAAACTTGACAAAATTTATCTTATTCTCAAATTTATAAAAGTAAATTTTTATTTAAAGATATGAGTCTAAATAATAGAACAAAAAATTGAGATTATTGAATTGAAATCAACGGGGTATATTATATTTCTATTTTTGATTTTTTTTTCCATTACTTCAAACGTTGTAGACTTAGATCTGTGACGGTATGTTTTATCCATAAGGATTTTCAATTTTGTGTTCGTTTTCTATCTTCTTCTTCTATAGCACTACAGCCTTCTACAGACGAAGGTTCTCTATAAAATTTCCTTTTTTTTTATCTACAACTGAATTTTTTTTCTTTAAATATCATTCTAAAAGAATCTTTTGTTAATATAGGGAACTAGTTTTAGCCTGAAATTGAACCTTTTATATTTTAACACTAAACATACCAACACTTAATATATACATATTTCTACCATAGCGGGTCAAATGACCGGACTTTATTTTTCTGATTATAAATGTATGAAATATGAAAATTGGAAGGGAATAGACAAATAAGCTTTATTATTATTAAACAAATTCGTTTTTTGTCAATTTTTATGTATTGCAAACACAAAGAATAAGAATTTTTAATTCATTTCCCATCGCTTTTTTTACATTAACCTTTTGGGTCATTTGACCCGTTTTTGGTATGTTTAGTGTTAAATATGTGTCTGTAAGACCAATCAAAAATTGAAATTTTGAACTATGTATATGTTACTTATAATATTTATTTTTTCATAAAGTTGAAAAAAAGTATCTTTCAAGTAGAAGTCGGTCTCTAAGAAACCTCACATAAATCGTTTTGCATGTTTAATATATTTCGAAATTTAAATAACAAATCAAAAAAGTTCTTCGAAATGGTATTAGTCATTTGTAAATAAAATGAAACATTTTTATTTATAAATGACTATATTTATAAATGACTAACATATATTTATAAACGACTAATTTATAAATAAAATGAAATATTAAATGTTTATAGATTTTAAAAATCATATACATCACGTACACAAATAAGCGATCAGTTACAAAATCTAATAAATTAGATTTACAGGTAGCTTCATTTTGACGCATTTCGAATTTAATAAAGAAAATTACAAACACTTTTTATATTTTTATTTTATCTCTTGTACTAATTTTTATCTTTTGAACGAGGTAAATATATATTGAAAACTATTTTCTTTAACCGCTTTCCTTACAAATGTTTTTGATAAAAATTGCAAAATATCATCACATTATTTATTTTTATCATTAAATCAAGGAAGTAAAACAAAACAAAATATGTAGGTTTTTGGTTGAATTTGTAATTTTTACAGGTGTAAAAGCGTTTAATTTTAATATTATTTTACTATCCCGAGTTATCTCGGGCAAATGACAAAAAATTAAATAGTCTTTGTATGATAGTTTTTGAAGCAAGTTTGGTTTAGTTTGGAGTGCTACGGTCTACTTTTTGCAAAACGAGGGCTAATGAGACCGAGACCTATATCTTAAAGCCGATTCCGAACGGCTACGAACATCCATGCTACAGTGGGATTCGAATCCACGAAGTTCGGTACCGAAGGTTAGCACTCGGCATTTTTGAAGCAAGGGCCAACACAAATAGATACCTGACATTCTGTGGAATAGTATCTGGTGTCTTTTATTATTGGCTTGCCTCTGAAATATGTTTTACGGGAGAACAGAGTACATTTTCTCATTGGCTTTTATATATTTAGCAGCAGAAATAACACATCTAGAAAATGCCTCGAGGTTAAACTGAGAGGTATAGGACTAATACTGAGTCTTCCTGGTGTAGTAGAAAACTTGTCACGATGATTTTCTGAAATAAGTTTTCTAATCAGTTCAAAACACATGACCAGTTCCACCAAAAGGACCACGAAACCAACAAAACTTTACAAACAACCTATCAAAGCTGAATATTTCCTTTAATTTCCTCCAGGTTAAGTAAAACCGTGATAAAACAAATTGTAAAAACAAATTCTGAATCGACGGAGTTTTCTCCGGTTAATAATTAACTGTAATATATATGAATCCGAGATAACTAGGGATAATGAGGCAAGTGGTTAAAAATGATGAAAAATTGAAATTTTTTATGGGGTATACCTATCTCTATGGATAGGGGTGAATATGACGCTATCGTAATGTAGCCATAAGTTTTTGCAAATTAGTTCTACTCATGCAAACATTACAACAATAAAAAGTAAGAATATACCGAAAATACTTCGATCCGTTATCCGATATTATTATCTGAAATGAAACAAGCAATAAGTAACAGTAGGAAGGACGAAACACAGAATGTCAATTGAAATCAGAGTGTGAAGAGATTTTGAAGAGTTTTGTTGCTTGTTTCGAATATTGAAAAGTAAAATACTAGAATATGTTTTAATTAGTAATAGTGTTGTAAACACCTATATTAACTCATATTTTCATTTTTATATTTATAATGTATAATTGCATTGCTCTCTGAGTTTTATTATATGTATTCATTCATGCATTAAATTGATTTGTGAAATTATCCCGATTTTCTTTTACATTTTTTTATATTACTAAAACCCTTTAACGAAATCTGAACATACATTCATATTTTAAAGTTGTCGTTTTTTTTTATAAATACTGACCAATAAAAGTTTAAAATTTTGCTGTATAGAAGCTAGTATAACATTATAGGACCTTCTGTAGAAGGGATAACACTGCATAAAATCTGCAAAATATTCATATATTTTTTTTTTTTAATGTCGAATAATTGACGTCTTAAAACGTTTTGGTTTATAATCATATTTTTGAAAACACATACATGAAAAAATCTAATTTTTTCTGTTTTTTTGTTGTATTTTTTATTTACAAATATGATAGAAAACATGTACTGAATTTTGTCATGTTAAATGTCTGCTGTACACTTAACATAAAGAAATGAAATCAAACTTATAATTAATTTAGTAAGAAATTGAGTGCAGAACATTAATGTTGTGAGTTTTAGTTAATAGTTTATTTTAGTATTCAAGCATTATTTTCATTTAAAAAAAGATTTATTCACTGCTAACTAGACCATGACTCTGAAGTAAAAAAGAAAATTAATCTTAAGAAATAATTTAAGCATTTAAAGTATTTTCAACTAAATTTAATTATAACGTTAGAAAAAAGTATAAAAATGAAAACTCATGCCAAAGCACAGTAACTAGCTAAAGTAAATTTGAATAATGATCTATACGAATATTTTGATCTTTAGCTTTTCTATTCTGGCTTTTAAAAGTTATTGAATATCTCAGTTTTTTAAGCTAATTAAACGTTGATTTATTATAGGAAGAGCATACAATTAGATTAGCAATTACACACACACACACACACACACACACACACACACACATATATATATATATATATATATATATCTGTAATATATAATATATATAAATTATATATAATTAATATATATTAAAAATGAATCTCTAATTATTATAAATCTCTTTAGTAATGGTTTAATAACGAAGTATTTTAATAAATTCCTTCTGTATAAAGCTGTGAAGTTTCTGTCTAAAAGCAAAGGTGTTTCGGAAAGTGCGTGTATGATAGGCAAATTCGCTTAGAAGGTTTTGTTGTGAAAATTCGCAGCGCTCTTGACTTGTGTCTGACAATGACTCTGTGGCTTTATTTGTATGTAAAGATGTTAAATAAATTTTAAATTAGACTCCTGAGTTCTCTTGAATATGAAGCCCGACTGCATTCTCATTACTTATAGCTGGTGAACTTTCTCCTTGTGAAGGAGTTTTATAAAAAATGGATTACATATATATATATGTATATATATGAGTGTGTGTATGAGGTTTCAAAACGTAGAATTAATAAATTAGGGGTTTGAGAGTAAATAAAGCAGCGTGCTCTTTAAATGCAGGCTCATGAATCTTTAATAACCTACTATAAAAGCACTGGACGAGTAAGGATAGAGAAAGAGAGTCTTCAGAAAGGGCTTTTGTATGAACCCTCGCTGATTAGGGCTCCTTTGTTCATCTATGACTGCCAACTGACTGACGCAATGTTTCATTAAGATGTCAATGAATAATGTTTTAAAATCATCCCTCATACATATGCCTGACATATGTATATCTATATCTATATCTCTTTCTATCTATCGATCTATATATATGTGTGTGTGTGTGTGTGTCTGTGTGAGTGTGCATGTCTGTGTGTCTGTGTAATCTGAGACATTTTGTGGTCTTTAGAAAGCATATTATGAAATTCAGAAGGCTCAGATGAATACAAGTCACATAGATGAAACTCATAACAGTTTACAAATAGAGTCTTTATTTTCCATTTGTAAGTACTTGTCAGTTTAAAGTTTCATAGTACTTTGAGAGACACAAAAGTAGAGACAATTCTCACGATCGGCCCGTACATATTTTATAAAATAATGGTGTCACACATGCATCTATTTGCGTTATGCGTACGGTATGAAGTTCACGGGTGAACCGGTCACTTATGTAGTTCTCCGTATTCTATCTTTAGAACGTACTTTATCAAGGAGGGACAGTACCTCCTCCTAGTGGTTGCAAAAGCTTTCAGTGGGGATGGTAGCAAGTTCTGGGGTAAATAGCCAGAACGTTAATATAATCATGGGGAGCGCAGTAGGAATAATCTATGTAAAGTTTTACATGATAAATATAAAAATAATGATTAAATATCTATCGATAACATTGTATTTATGATAATAAATGTGATATATTTTAAAATAAGTCTTCTTTAATTCTTCACAGGTCACTGCTGAACCAGTGGTGGCTTGAGTTTCTTTGGAAAAAGGACATCCGAACATTTTTAGAGTTGCACACATCTATCGATAACATTGTATTTTTCATAATAAATGTGATATATTTTAAAATAAATCTTCTTTTATTCTCCACAGGTTACTGCTCATCCAGTGGTGGATTGATTTTCCCTGGGAAAAGGACATCCGAACATTTTTAGAGTTGCATACGTTATCAAGCATGTGAATGTATGTTTTGGTGAAAGTTCCTCCCAATGACAATTGTGACACATTTTACATTTTCTCATATTTTTACATGTTTTCATATTACATTGTTCTCATATTCTCCTGATTCCGTCATTAGTAAGCTGTTGGTAATTTCTCTAGTTTCATTAATATAACATGACTAATCTTTCATCTCAATAGATATCTCCCACTGTTTACATCTGGTAGTGGAATTTGGAATGGAGTAATTTGGGTTGTTGTTACTTTGTTTTCTATCCTTTTTGGATAGTTTATTAGCTGTTTCATTTCCATCAATTCTACATGGACATTATGTATTGCAAAGTGCATGTCTTTCCAGATATTTAGTTATTACCAAATATTTCAGAAGGTATATTTCATATGATGGGAGTACAAATCTTTAATTTTTTAATGGCAGATAGATAAAAGTTTTATAATAAATATATTAAATTATAAGAATCCAAAGATCAAAACTTTCATTTATGAATTAAAAAAAAAAAATGTATTCTGTTACTTTTACCTTTCAACAAAAAGTTAGTTTTCAGGCATCAAAGCGAGTTTAATAGGAGAAAAGAAGTTTTCTAGCCTATTTGGCTTCATTTCCATCAATTCTACATGGACAATACTTATTGCAAAGTGTATGTCTTTCCAAATATTTATTTATTACCAAATATGTCAGAAGTTATATTTCATATGATGGGTGTTCAAAGTTTTAATTTTTATTGAAAATTATTTTAATATAAATACGTTAAATTAAAAGAATAAAAAATCAAAACATTCATTTGTGAATCACCCAAAAATAAGATGTATTCTGTTACTTTTACTCCTCAGACAAAACTTAGATTTCAGGTATCAAAACGAGTTTAATTTGAGAAAGGACGTTTTCTAGCCTCTTTTTCTAGTTTAATAGTTGTTTCATTTCCATCAATCCTGCATGGACATTACTTATTGTAAAGCTCTTGTCTTCCCTGATATTTAGTTATTACCAAATATTTAAGAAAGTATATTTCAAACGAAGGTGGTACAGAACTTTAAACATTTTTATGGCAGATAGATATGATTTTTATTATAAATATGTTAAATTAAAAAAAGCAAAAATCGAAACATTCATTCATGAATTCCACACACACGCACACACACAAAAAAAATGGATGTACTCTGTTACTTTTTTCTTCTCAACATAAAGTTAGTCTTTAGGCATCAAAACGAATTTAATCGGAGTAAAGTTTTCTAGCCTCTTTGGCTTAATTTCCATCAATTCTACATGGACATTATTTATTGCAAAGTATATGACTTTTCAAATATTTATTTATTACCAAATATGTCAGAAGGTATATTTCATATGATGGGTGTTCAAAGTTTAAATTTTTTTTACAGCAGATAGAAAATTATTTTAATATAAATAAGTTAAATTAAAAGAATAAAAAATCAAAACATTCATTTGTGGATCACCCAAAATTAAAATTATTTTGCTACTTTTACTTCTTAGATAAAACTTTGGTTTCAGGTATGAAAACGATTTGAATTTGAGAAAGAACGCTTTCTAGCCTTTTTTGCTAGTTTATTAGTTGTTTAATTTCCAGCAATCCTGCATGGACATTAATTATTGTAAAGCTCTTGTCTTTCTTCATATTTAATTATTACCAAATATTTAAGAAAGGATATTTCAAACGGTGGTGGTACAGAACTTTAATTTTTTTTATGGCTGATAGATATAATTTTTATTATAAATACGTTAAATTAAAAAATCAAAAATCAAAACATTCATTTATGAATTCCACACAAATAAGATGTATTCTGTTCCTTTCACTTCTTTGACAAGAACTTAGGTTTCAGGCAACAAAATGGGCTTAATCGGAGAAAAGAATCTTTCCAGTCTCTTTGGCTAGTTTATTAGTTGTTTCATTTCCATCAATTTTACGTGGACATTACTTATTTGAAAGTACATGTCTTTTGAAATATATTGTAAGAGTCACGTTGTCTCTGTTGGTGGTCTAGACGAGCGTTTGTTAAAGCAAACTTTTGTTCATTGTAAGACATCATTGCAAGCTGTGAACAATTGGAAATTTGGAGGTGGCAAGCGTGTCGTCTATCAACTCACCGATAGAGAAAAATGAATTGTACTTTGTATGACCAAGTCGGCTAGGTGCCAAGGGCTCTTCGGATACCCCAAGGACAAGGGTAAAAAAGGGGGGCGATGTCCCCTAAAACTGGGGTTTCCTGTATAGAAAAGAAAAAAGAGGGAGAGACTCCCGGCTGAATTCTGAGAGAGTAGATTGATCTAGAGCCAGGGGGAGCAAAAGCCGCTCAGAGGGCCAGATTCGGTCCTTTTGCTTACTTTATCTGGCCCGTTGAAAAATCCTGCAATCATGCAAAAATCATGCAATTTTTTTTTAAATCTCTTGTATAGAATTTGAAATCAACATTATTTGTATGCGTAGTGTACATATAAATAAGAAAAATTATATAAATAATAGAGAGCATTATAATTTTGAACAGCTGTAACCATATCCTTACTTTAATGTATGCAACATTCATACTCTCATAAAGCGTGTGGTCGCCTTACTAAATAGAATTGAACTTGCACTTCTCTGACTCTTTGGTTAGTTTATTACCAAAGGCGACAAACCGCAGCACGCGTAATAATAATTTTGGATTAGCACTAATCGCATACTCGTCATTTCTTTTGAGACTATTGTTCGTTATTTTGCAAATATAATAATAATCTACACTAAGTATTAAGGATTGTTACAAGTGATTTGAATCCAAATTTTGAAGAAATAATATCAAATGAACGTTCCAGATGTCACGTTTCGTCTTAAGTAAAACTATTCTGTTTTAACGTTTGATGTTTGCCTTTTCTTTTTATAATTCTATTTACTATTATATTTACAAAATGTATTATAAATATAAAAATGTAATAACTATGATCAAAATAAAATAATTTGTACCGTTAAGATATAAATAAATATTAAAATAAAATCTTTCATTAACTGATTTATTTAATGACCATTCATTTAATGTAATGGATCATATTTCTTTAAAATTACGTGGCATATCTTACTAGGCACAAACTGTTCGCATATGCACCTAAGTAAGACAATTTGTTATTACTATTATATTTTATTAACTGTCAAATTTTTCTGTCCGAATGCTTTAAAATGATACTTATAGTGTTTTTGTCAAAAACATTTCTTGGGCAGGGAAAAATACTCTACCCAAAACATTCGTGTATGCACAGCGTACGCGGTATAGTCCTCCGGGCAGGGAGACATTTTGAAAATTTCATTTTGGCCAGCTCTTAAAAGTATTTGTCCACCACTGATCTAGTGTGATCTCCTCTCTGGATGATAGGTTGCATCTGCATTGAGTTTAATTATTCTTTAAACGTTTCCTTTTTATTAAATAAATGAACCATTGTTAAGCTTTAATCATCTACGGCTCTGTTTATTTTGTCTCTAAGTCTGCTTCATTACACGGGACCCAGGCGAAGTCATATCCAAAAATGTCAAAGGTGTGACTGACGACGGAAAAAGGGACAGCTCGACTGCTAAGCGTATAACATATATATTTTTACCAAATATTTCAGAAGGTATATTTCATATGATAAAGTAAAAAGTTTTAATTTTTTTATGGCAGATAGATAAAATTTTTATTATAAATATGTTAAATTAAAAAACCAAAAATGAAAACATTTTTTTATGAATTCCATACACATACAAAAATTGTATTCTGTTGTTTTTATTTCTCAGACAAAAACTGAGGTTTCAGTTATCAAAATAAGTTTAATCGGAGAAAGAATATTTCTAGCCTCTTTGACTAGTTTATTAGTTGTTTCATTTCCATCAATTCTATATGAACATTACTTATTGTAAAGTGCATGTTTTTCCTGATATTTAGTTATCAAATATTTCAGACGATACATTTCAATAGATAGGTGTTCAAAACATTAAATTTTTTATGGGACATAGATAAATTTTTTATTATAAAGGAGTAAAATTAAAATAATAGAAAATCAAAACATTCATACAGTAATTCCCCCCAAAATGATGTATTCTGCTATTTTCACTTCTCAGACAAAAACTTCAGTTTTAGGCATCAAAACGAATTTAATCGGAGAAAAGAAAGGTGCCATATTCAACCACTATGGTTCTAGGAAAATATTACTCCCGGAAACAATCTCTAGCAATAAAAATGCCATTTGCCAAATGTTAAAACCATGTATCTAGAAATGAGTTTTGTAAAAGCTGACCTTATTATAGGAAAGAAGTGCTCCTTTTATTCTATGGGTATGAAAATCTAATTTTCCTGATCCTACGCCATGCTGTTGATATTTTATGATCTAATTCGAAAAGAAGGTTTCGTTTTCACTTCAGAAGTGTTTCGCTTTTCCAGGATATTTTTGTTACCTATAAATAAAATTCATCTCTGAATTTAGAATTTTTCGTCTTCGTTTTCTTTTCTGTGTACAAAAAGGTATCTACTAAAAATAACGATGGAGATGAAAGAGTTAAATCTGTTCCTTAAATATTATTTATTTTATTAAAAGTATATATGTTAGTCAAGTTAATAAAAAATAAAGTTAAATCACATTGTATAGTTCTTTATTTTTCAAAGCTATTCTATAATTGTAGCTTTAAGTTTTTATGTGTAAATATTTTAAAATAGTATTAAAAATTCTCTAAAGATTTTAAAAAGAGACTTTTAAATATAAATATAAATTAACTTTGAATTTAAAAAAAGATTATAGTAACCCGTATTTTTTGAAAAATTATATTAGATTTTAGAGTTTTTATCGCTTTTTTTACGAATTTAGCATTACAAGTGCACTTTTATAATGTTAAGATTATGTTTTTTATGATTAGTGATAAAGTTTTCATAATCATACATATGTTGCACCATACGTATGTATGCATACATCATGCAGTATTATTTATAATAATGAATAATACTACATATATTGAGAAAATATTAACAATTATGGTATATTTGTATAAGGTATGATTTTTGTATACTTCTTGAAGACCCTTTCTCACACTGTTCACATTTCTATAACTTATAAACTTATCCAAAATATTTATGAAAATTTTAAAACAATATTTAAATAACATATATAAGAAAATATTAAGAAATGGGCACTACATGAAGAAAATATGCTGAAAGAAATCTTATTTTGCCAATGCAAAGGAAGAATAATTAAACATTTTATTTTTCTCTGCAAATGATAAGATAAGAGTTGCTGTTCATTATAGAGCTGTTTTTGACATTCTCTATTCATGGAATATAAAAAAAACCTAATTAAATAATAATTCATAATAATTCAAAATATTCTTGATTCAAATCAATGATTTCAAAGACATTCCAATGATATAAATCATTATTTATAACAAGATGTTTTAAGTAAACCAACCCTGATGCACATATATTAAAAGTTATAATTCTATTTCCGTATTTTCTTAAAGTTTTTTGAAACTTTGCAATCCAGATTGCATTTTCAAAAGTCAGGAAACTAGTAGCAATCTTTCGTTTTCTAATTTCAGAAAGTTAAACATCTCATTCAAACTTGTAAAGAGTTATACTAAATTAAAATATGAGCCATTATTGAATTTTAATTTGTTTAATATGAGTTAAAAATTTCTAAGTCTTTTACTTGCAAATTAATCGTGAAATAAACGTAGATTTCTAGAAACAAGTTTACATTAAGATGTCCATAAATTAAACAAGAACTGTATCACTTGTACTGTCTTAAATTTTCTAAGTTACTTTCTATGACGATATCTCGTTTTCCATAGTCTAAAACTTAGGCGCTGTATTCAGTGTTCTAATTGCAGAAAGTTAAACAGCTCCTATTCAAATTCCTTAGGTATGTCAAAAGTTTAGATAGCTCAGAGCTGTGAATATTCTATTAAGTTGTAAAAATAATCATTTCGTATTTACAAACATTCGGTTCTGGCGAATATTTGCAATGCATATCACTTACACTTAGTGGAGAAACGAAGATGCGTAGGATATTTAAACACTATAGTTCTGTTTCGAATATCTGATTCTATTTACCATAAATATTTTATAAAATATGTGCACTCCTGTGTACAGTGTTTCGTTGCTGAAAAAATAGCATTTTTTTCTATAAAATTCTGGCTTAGGATATACGGTATTGAAATTTTAAAATAAAAAATTATTATTTTAAAAAATCTGACTTAAAAATACTTGTACATAAAACTATATATTCAACATATCCCATTCGAATTCGCCATCTGGGAGAGGTGTTCGGATAAGTCAGATTTATGAATACTCTATTAAGAAGTAAACATTATCGTTTTGTATTAATAAACATTCAGTTCTGGCTAATATTTGCAGTGTATATATACTTACAGGAGAAATGAAGTCGAGAAGAATATTCCAAAACCATACGATTTCAAACATCTATTTAGCATAAATATTTTATAAAATATGTAAACTCTTGTGTGCAGTTAGTTTGTGAGGTAAAAATATTTTTTTAAAAATTCCGGATTAGGATTATAATAATAAAAATTTTAGAAAAAAATTATTAATTTACGAAATTGGACCTTAAATATTTTATATATAAAAATATATATTCAGGTAAATTAAAATTGATAGTTGTATTCCACGTTTTATGTAAAGTTAAACATATCACATTCAGATTCGTAAAAGGTAATATATTAGTGTAAATTGTTATACTAAATTATGAAAATTCATCTTGATATAAAATAGATTTATAGAATTAAATTCACAATATGAGGACTACAAACCAAATAGTTGTTGTTGTTGCTCATGCCACTTAGTCAAACCAAGCACGATTGAGCCGGAGGCTTTTCGTATTAAGACAAAGGGGTGCGTCTTTCGTTTTGACCAGCACCTCAAGGATGAAAATACGACTTATGCTCAAATGGGTAATAGTAATTCTGAAACACGGACCAAGTAGAAGACCTCAAGGATGAAAATACGACTTATGCTCAAATGGGTAATAGTAATTCTGAAACACGGACCAAGCAAAAGACCTCAAGGATGAAAATACGACTTATGCTCAAATGGGTAATAGTAATTCTGAAACACGGACCAAGCAAAAGACCTCAAGGATGAAAATACGACTTATGCTCAAATGGGTAATAGTAATTCTGAAACACGGACCAAGTAGAAGACCTCAAGGATGAAAATACGACTTATGCTCAAATGGGTAATAGTAATTCTGAAACACGGACCAAGCAAAAGACCTCAAGGATGAAAATACGACTTATGCTCAAATGGGTAATAGTAATTCTGAAACACGGACCAAGCGACCCATAGTTTCACTTATGCTCATAGGTATAGTAATTACACGGACCAACAGACCTCAAGGATGGACTTATGCTCAAATGAATATTTTACGGACCAAGTAGAAGACCTCAAGGATGAAAACGACTTAGCTCGTTAGTAATGCAACACGGACCGAGAGCTCAAGGATGTCGACTTATGCCTTAGAAATCTGGACCAAGCACCTCAAGGATGCTTCGACTTATGCTCAAATGGGTAATAGTAATTCTGAAACACGGACCAAGCAAAAGACCTCAAGGATGAAAATACGACTTATGCTCAAATGGGTAATAGTAATTCTGAAACACGGACCAAGCAGAAGACCCATAGACTTTCCACCCTCATAGGTATTGATTGACAACTTGGAGGACATTGTGATCACGGACATATTTTACGTACCCCAATCACCTTTAAAGAACATGACAACACGTTAGCCGGGCTCGGGTTCCGAAATCGCAACCTCACAGTTACGAGAGCGTTGCTTTTGCCGACTGAGCTACTGCGGATAGAACAAAACAGGTAGATCTATATGTCTTATAGCCTTTTAAAGTTTTGGAGATGTTTTGTAAGGCAGTTTACATTTTCCAGTGATAGAATGGGAGTTTCTGTACTAGACGTTCTAATTGCTGGAAGTTCAATATTACGATTTGAAATTCATTAGATGTGACAAAAATGTAATGTTGTCATAGACATGAATACTATATTATGTAGCACCTAATTAAAACCCAATATTTTCCTACATAAACATTCAATTCAGACGAATATAGGCGATGCATATTCTCCTAACTTGCACCTACAAGACAAACAAAATTGCGAATGGTACCATTTCAAACATCTATTTATCATTAATGTTTTATAAAATATGTAAACTCCTGTATGCAGTTATTCTTTGTATTAAAAACCTCTTTTATATAAAATTCTGGCTTGGGATATGTAAAGTTAAAAATTTTAAAATAAAAGATATTAATGTACGAAATCGAACTTATAATTATATGTACATAATAATATGTATGAAAATTAAAATTAAAACTGATAATTATATTCCGTAATCCCAGAAAGTTAAATATTTTCCATTCACATTCGTAAAAAGTGGTATATATGCATAAATTATAATACAGTATTACACTAAAATTATGTTTTTCATATTAAAATTGAACTTGATATAAAAGTGTATTAACAGAATTAAATTTACATTATGGTGACCAGAGATAAAATATTTAGATCTGTATGCCTTATAGTCTCATAAAGCTATGGAGATGCTTTATAAGATGGCATATTCTTATAAATTATTATAAAGTATTATACATAAATTATGTTTTTCAGATTCAAATTAATCGTCATATAAAAGTGTATTAACAGAATTAAATTTACATTATGGTGACCAGAGATAAAATATTTAGATCTGCATGCCTTATAGTCTCATAAAGCTATGGAGATACTTTATAAGATGGCATATTCTTATAAATTATTATAAAGTATTATACATAAATTAGGTTTTTCAGATTCAAATTAATCGTCATATAAAAGTAGATTAACTGAATTAAATAAACAATATGTTGGACATAAATAAAACAGTTAGATCTGTATTCCTTATAGTCTCATAAAGTTTTGAAGAAGCTTTATAAGATGGTATAATCGTACAAATTATTATAAATTATTATACATAAATTATGTTTTTCAGATTCAAATTAATCATCATATAAAAGTAGATTAACTGAATTAAATTGACAATATGTTGGACATAAATAAAACAGTTAGATCTGTATTCCTTATAGTCTCATAAAGTTTTGAAGAAGCTTTATAAGATGGTATAATCGTACAAATTATTATAAATTATTATATTAAAATTATGTGTTTCATAGTAAAAATAATCTTGATATGAAAGCAGATTAACGGAGTGAAATTGACAATAGGGTGACCATAAATAAAACAGATCTATGTGTCTTATAGTCTCATAAAGATTTGGAGATACTTAAGAAAACGGTATACTAGTATAAATTTCTATAAAGTATTATACTAAAATTATGTAATTCAGTTTAAACTTAATCGTGATATAAAAGTAAATTAACAGAATTAAATTGACAATTATGTGACCATAAATAAAATAGATTTGTATGCATTATAGTCTCATAAAAATGGTTTATAAGACATTATATTCGCATATATTATTATAAAACATTATGCTAAAATTATATTTTAACAGAATAAAACTAATATTGATTTAAATGTATAATAACTGAATTAAATTGTAAATGTGTTGGCCATAAATAAAGCAGTAACATTTATATGCTTTCCAGTCGGATAAAGTTTTAAAGATGATTTACAGAAGGAATTGCATTTCCTAGAAATAGAAAGTTAGTTTCTACATTCGGCGTTCTAATTGCTGAAAGTTAAACATTTCCCTTTGAAATTCATTAGATGTGACATAAGTTCGAACCGCTCATAGACATGAATACTCTATTAAGGAGGAAACACCATCGTTTCTCATTCATAAACATTGGGTTCTGGCGAATATTTGCTGTGCATATAACTTGTACCCAGTGGAGAAACAAAGTCACGTAGCATATTCAAATACCATAGATATCCTATCGATTAATGAGCAGGCTGTTTCAAACATCAGATTCAATTTAATGCAAATATTTTATAAGGTGTAAAAATTTTTGGTGAGCTGAATTTTTGATTAAAACATTTTATTAAATTCGTACTAAGGTTAATGAATATTTTCATTTTTAAACTATTAATCTATGAAATTGAATTTAAAATTTATTTGTATATTCTAATTTACATTCTAGTAAATTTGTTTATGGACATAAGATTTTGCATTTTGATAATGAACATAAATAATACTGTTACATAAAACGTATAACACAAAATTGATTACTTAGAATGTTTGTTTTCAATACAAGGTTAATACTTGGCAATACAAGGTTACCAAGATTACTCATTTAGCAAGTACAGGGTTATCCATATATATACCCATATATATGTAATGTAAAAACTTAACAATTTAATCCTAAAATAAAATTACCTAAACCTCTATTAAAAAACCACCAAAGCCGCAATTTCTTTATCTTTTTAGTGGCCTTTCGGCGTAAAACTCTTTTGTTTCCTTCCTGTTGGCGAGCTTAACTCGCCAACCTACTTTGATGGTTAAGAGCACTTAAAAGCACTTATAATTTGAAGAGTAACAAATTCCTTTCTCAAGCGGTTAGCGTCCCCAAGGTAAATTAAGGCTGAGCGACCATCCTTTGTTGGTTTTTTGCTCTGTACGCTGCATAATAAAGATGTTATAAAACTTATCCTGAATATTCATATTCTTGTTTCGACCACGCTACATCCGCGAAGCATAGCAGGCCAAGTTATGTTTCATATATACCCAAGGTTTATACAAGGTTACCCATTTAGCACCACCAAGGAACACGTGTAGCTTAGTAAATGCTTCAGATGAGAGTAACATTAATATGATGGGTCCCCGTAATTTCGAATCAGCAACCAAGCAGAAGACCCTAGGCTTGGCTTGCCACACCCATAGATATCGTTTGAGAACTTGTAGGATGTTGTGACCATGAACATATTTTACATGCCCTAGTTACTTGTAGCGAACACTGCGGATCTTACACTGGCTCGAGTACCGAACAAGCAACCTTTGAGTTACGAGATTGCTGTCTTTGCCGACTGAGCTGCTGTTCCTTATTTAGTTTGTTAGAATCATATGTTACGCATAATCTTAAAGTTTTAAAGTAACTTTTTAATACAGAGTGCATTTTTTATTGACAGAATGTTAGTTTTAATATTGTTTGGAAAGCACTGCTAGGGTACCATAAAAAGGTTTTTATGGTCAAAGTGGTTTTAGCAGGCTTGCAACTGCTGAGGTACTTTCAAAAAGGTGAGAAAAGTGAAATACAGAATAAGTGACTAAAAAGTGACTAAACATTGAAAAAAAAGCTATTTTTTTCCCTCATGATTACAGATAAGATTTTTCTACTTATTTTAAATTTAAATCAAATGATTCATGCAAGACATTATTTTAGCTTCAAATACAAAAAGGATAAAAATTTTGTGTAACACAACTCAAGATTGCTTTTTATCCATGAAAATCTATAAATTAGATTTGAATACATACAATACATTAATTTTATAATCACAATTTTCTCCATATATTAATGATGTTTTGAAATATGTACATAGCTAGATTAGAGTAAACAAAAATTATGAAGAAAAAGAGAAATGTGTGTGTTGACGTAAATTACTTTAATGTATTAAATGTACATTTCAGTACAAATGTAGATTTCAGGAACTTCTTTATGACTCTTTAAAATCACTAAATTCTGGAAACCATATGACTAATTACATTTTAATAAGAAAAATAAGATTAGAGCATCACATTTTTGGTCTTTTATTAAAATATTTTGTTATTAATTCAGATTTTCTTTTTTCAACAACAGACTTTTGCTGTGATACACCATGAAAAAAAGTGACTGTTTACTTAAAAAAGTGACTAAAAGTGATCAATTGTAAAAAAAGTGACTAAAGGTGAGAAAAGTGACGAAATTGCAAGCCTGATTTAGCTCAAAGTGGGTCTTCGTAATTAAAAAAAGAATCAAGCAGAATATTGCAAGGATTTTAAGGCACCTCTTGCATTATCCTTTAAATTTCAAGATTATTAAAATCACAAAACTAGTTTACGTGTTAACTCAACGTTAGTCTGTCTCCGCATTAGGATAAAAACTAAAGTATGTGTTAAGTTTGTCGACTGTTTCAAACTTCAGATTCCATTTAACACAAATATTTTATAGGATGTAAATATTTTTGGGGAGTTGAATTTTGGATTAAAACACTATTTTAAATTCTTGATAAGTATGATGAATATAATTTTTTAATTAAAAATATTAATCTATGAAATCGGACTTAAAATTTATTTGTATATTCTAATATATATTCTACTAAATATGTTTAAGTACATAAAATTTTGCATTTTGATAATGAACATAAATAACACTGTTACATAAAAGTTTAACATAAAATGTGTTAGTTAGAATAAATGTTTTTCCAATACAAGGTTAATACTTGGCAGTACAAGGTTGCCAAGCTGTTACCCATTTAACACCACCGACGAGAACATGTAGCTTAAGAAATGCTCAAACATTAACGACGCTGGGTCCTCGTAATTTAGAATCAGCTACCAAGCATAAGATCTCATGATTGGCTTGCACCCCTATAGATATCCTTATGAACTTGGAAGACATTGTGATCACGAAATATTTTACTTGTCCCAGGCACTTTAGTGAACACGGCGGATCTTACAATGGCTCGATCACCGAATCCGCAACCTTTGAGTTATGAGATCTCTCCCTTTGCCAACTGAGCTGAGGTGGCTCCTTATTTAGTTTGTTAGAATACTATGTTATGCATACTCTAAAGTTTTAAAGTAACTTTCAAATACGGGGTGCATTTTTCACTTACAGAAATTTAGTTTTAATATTGTTTTGAAAGAATCGCTAGGGTGACCATAAAAATGTTTTGTAGAACAAAGTGGGTCTTCGTAATTAAAAAAAAGAATCAAACAAAATACCTAAAAGATTTAATTGACACCCCCTGTGGTATCCTTTAAATTTCAATATTATTAAACCACAAAACTATTTTACGTTTACGTTTGTGTATTGCTTCATCAGGACAGAAACTAAAGTATGAGTTAAGTTTGTCGACTGAAGTGCAGAGGTAGAAAATTTGCGTTATACAAGGAAAATATGTAACAAGAAAAAAAGAAAAAAAAAAAAAACCGTAGGGGAAGATAGATTTTCAGTTGGAAAATTTTATTTATTTACGGCATGCATACCTAGATTATTAGTTTTGATTGATTTATGTTATTTAGAACATTCCTTTTTCCTATTAGCGTAACATTCAAACCGCTACTATATATTCCTTTATCCATCAAAATTAAAAAAATTAGTTAAACAAAATGAATTAATTTAGTTGCAAAAGATTCTTTTCGGTTTCATTGAGGCTTTAACATTAATGTAAAAATGAATGCCCATTCATTATATATATATATATATATATATATATATATATATATATATATATATATATATATATATATATATATATATATATACATATATATATATATATATATATATATATATATATATATATATATATATATATATATATATATATATATATATATATATATATATATATATATATATATATATATATATATGTGTGTGTGTGTGTGTGTGTGTGTGTGTTTGTGTGTGTGTGTGCGTCTGTTTGTGTGTGTAAATGGGATTTTAAACCCATCACAAAAGTAAAATAATTCAGGTTTTTTTGAGTGCAACTGGAACTAAAAACGCCGCCGGAAGAAAAAAAATTAGAAATAAGAGATGCAGATTAGTAGGATAATTTCCCGATGACTTCTGGGGTAAAAAAAACCCGTACATTAAAATTTCTAGGTGTGTGATAAAGCTTTCAGGGTTCTTTATGGTTAATCCCATAGGGAACGGTTGATGCCTCGGAGAAAGGGGAATTAATTACATAAAGAGTTGTACAAGAAGGATTACGTTAGCAGGAACTAATTTAATGTTTTCATACTCATTAACTCGATAGAAAGAGCAAAACATAGTCACCAGTTATTGCCATATAATGATAGTATCACCGAAAAATTATCTTCAGAGAGACTTATATTTAAAGTAATAAGTGTCTAAGGTTAAAAATATTATTATAACCCCACATACAATATATATGTATATATATATATATATATATATATATATATATATATATATATATATATATATATATATATATATATATATATATATATATATATATATATATATATATATATATATATATATATATATATATATATATATTTATATATGTTTATATATGTATATATATATATATATATGTATATATATGTATATATATATATATGTATATATATATATATATATATATATATATATATATATATATATATATATATATATATATATATATATATATATAAATTATATATATATTTTAATAGAGATGTAAATATTATTTCTTAATTTTTTCTAGCAAGATTATTTAAAACATATCTGAAAATCTAGACTAAATACCTTTTTTTCCTAAATTTCATTCCAATAACCATATAAAATTTTACCTATTATATTTATCTAATTGAGAAATATATTTCAGTTACTTCAACTCATTTATTCGAAGCATTAATCAGCCCATTAGCATAAATTCTCTTCTAAAATTTACACTAAAATTCGCAATTTCCATGGCGCATCCTTCAAACTTACAACGCATGTTGAAAATGAGATCAAATCGGAAATACTTTTAATATGTGATGACTTAGTGTATCCACTTTGATGTTACCTGGCAATTATTAATGTGTGTATTTTACCATTAAATATTCTTCCAGTGAGTCCGACCAATAACGGAGGAAGATAATGGGTTTTCAGTTTAATAATTCATCTGAAAGGAAAATTTATTTTATAACTCTTTAATTTGAAATTAAAATGATCATCATGAAAGGAATTATTTAGATTAGTTGGGATAATCTAACAGGAATGGTATTTTAGTATATTTGAATGAAATCAGAAAATAAGTTTTACGTTTTAAGTGTTACGAGTTTGGATATTTGTTCTGAGGCTTTGATAAAAATATTTTTTGGTTTTGTAGATAATGTAATTTTTTTTCGTTATGATTATTATTAATTTATAAATTGATACATTTTTTCATGATTGCAAGTTTAACAGATTTCTTATTCAAATATATTGTGGTCTCGTATATTTAAAGTAATATTAAATAATTAAACATAGAAGCGGGAATACTTTAAGTATTTTAATTTAAATTTTAAATCTCCAGAATGTTTTACGAGAAAGAAACGCTATTTGAAC
This sequence comes from Pardosa pseudoannulata, assembly GCA_032207245.1. NCBI lineage: Eukaryota > Metazoa > Arthropoda > Arachnida > Araneae > Lycosidae > Pardosa > Pardosa pseudoannulata. Next base: position 5,432,891 of record CM063508.1, on the reverse strand, counting down.
TCAACTATAAAAATGTAACGCTATGTTGTATCAACTGCAAAATATATTTATGATGAATGCACTGTGATTTTTTTCATGCATTTTGGTCCCTTATATTTTTAACACTTATAATTGTAGGTATTAAACCATTGAATGCGTAAGAATCAATAGGTTCAGAATCTATAATGAGATTGAAACCCTGTTTGACCTGTACTATAATAATGTATCGATATATCATATCAACATCAAAAATAAATTCATGATAAACGCACTGTATGATTTATTTTCATTCATATTGATCTGTTATATTCTTTTTCATTCATTCTGGTCTTTTATATTTTTAACACTCTTAATGATAGGTATTAAACCATTGTATTCGTAATTATCAATACTTAATTTGATCCTTCAAAAAAATTTATTTAAATTTGTATTTTAATTTAAATCTTCAGAATATATAATGGGAGTGAATCTCGGTTTCAACTGAACTATAAAAATGTATCGATATGTCAAATCAACTTAAAAAATAAATTCACCATGAAAGTTTGTGTGATTTTTTTCGTTAATTTTGTTCTATTATATTTTTTTATTCATTTTGGTCCCTTATATTTTAAACACTGATAATGAGGAATTTCCACATATGGGGGATTCAAACAACTTAGTATTTTAATTTCAAACATGTAAGAACCTGTAATTAAGTATTTTAAAAATATTATACTTTTTTCAAATTAATCACCAAATTAATCGAAAAATATCACTGAGAATTGATACACTTAAGAAACTATGCAACTCTGAAGAAAATATTTATACCTCATTTATTAGATAATTATATGCTTTAGATATTTATATGTTTTACTATATTTATATGCTTTTCAAACATTTATCGTGCTTGAACTCTGTGATAATACTCGAAAATTAGCAGTTTTAAAAGATAATAGCACTCGTTAATCAAGTCCTTTTTAAAGGTACAGATGTATTTATATATAGTTTAATTGTTCTAAATCAGTAATATGTAAACAAAAGCAAGCATTTACATACCAAAAAATGGTCTTCACAAACCCATAGAGATGATTTGTATGATAATTTGCGGTTTAATTTCTCATCCCGTTTCATTGCATTTGTCCAGTTTTACGTGTATGTGGATCTTTAGGAACGCTAAAAAATATCTTCTCATTGCAATTAGGTGTTGTATTTTTACAGAGTGTCACAATAAAATATTTATAATATGACTCTTAATGCCATATATAATAAAAAAATTTCTATTATATGCGATACTTTACACAGAAATAAATTTTAAAGTCGCTTTTTAACATGTAAACAACATAGACGTTCGGTGCTTTCGCCACTAGGCGGAGTGCAAACTAGGCGGAGGAAAAGTATCGTTTTTGAGAGACGTTAAAGAGTCCGCTATAAAACCCACTAGAAATCACTATTTAGGCCCACAAATGAAAGAAAAATAGCTATTGTCCTGCTTAATTTTTTGTCTTCTATTGTTTAAAATTAAAATTAGAAAACCGGATAATTCTTCATTGTAGGTATTAAACCATTGAATGCGTAAAAATCAATAATTTAATTTAAGTATTTTGATTTAAATCTTCAGAATCTATAATGAGATTGAAACGCTGTTTGAAATAAAATATAGGAAAATAGCGATATGTTATATTAATTTCGAAAATAAATTTAAGGTGAATTTTTTCATATATTTTGATCTTTTATATTTTTGACGATAATGATTGAAAAAAAAAAATCCATAGAAAAAAAAAACCCAAGTAATTTATTGCAAATGAATATTTTAAATATTCTTATGTCTATAATCTTACTAAAATTTTTTGTTTTAGGCTTCCTGGTAACTTTTTTAGAGACCAATTTGGCTGCCAAATTTAGTACCTTTTCGATAATCTTGTTTGCTATTGTAGGTGTTTCTAGAAGATTGAAAAATCTCCAAAGGTATATACGGATGCCGCGATGACTTGTAGAAGAGCCCAATGGTCAAGCTTGCAGCTACCTAAATGGTTCATAAAGCCCAACTCAGAGTCTTTAGTTTAAATTCCTTTCCATTGTATATTGGACCTGAATAAATGGTTCTAAATAATTGATTGTTGGAACCAATATGGAAGAATAAATGGTGTTCGAGGTATGTTATATATATATGATGAAGTGAATGTGTATGCTTTCTCACATTAATGTAAAAACAACAAGAATTTTTTGCAACTAAACTAATACATTTTGTTTAATATTTTTTAAAAAATTTTTATGGATAAAGAAATTTATATTAGCGGTTTGAATGTTACGCTAATAAGGAAAAATAACATAAATCAATAAAAATAATAAAATTTATTTTTTACTAAAAATAACAATGTTGGTATGCATGCCGTAAATAAATAAAAAATTTCAAACTGAAAATCTATTTTCCTCTACCGTTTTTTTGTCACATATTTTCCTTTTATAACGCAAATTTTCTATCTCGGTATATCAGTCCACAAACTTAACTCATAATTTAGTTTCTGTCCTGATGAGGCGATAAACTAACGTTGAGTATATATATATATATATATATATATATATATATATATATATATATATATATATATATAGCCTAACATTTTATGAATAATATGAGTTTTCATTTAATATTATTTAACAAGTAATATTAGAAAAATAATTTCAATCAATTTAAATGTTTTCTGAAAAAAGATTTACCCTACATACAGATGTTTATTACAGGTATATTTTGTCTTTTCTGTGAGCAAAGTCGATTTTATTTAACGTACTGGACTAAGATAGTTTGTAATTAGCCCTGAGTTCTTTCAATTTTCTAATTTATTGTTTGAAATCCGTAAATGCAAATTTATGTATAAAAATAAACATTTGTTCAACGCATGATTGTAGTCCATTCGTTGTTATTGAGTTAAATTTTTTAAGTACCCATGAGTAAACCTTTTCTGGCTTCCTCGCTGTATTTGTGTTTATAAATATTTCGTAATTTTATCTACAGATGTGTTTATACATCTTTTGTAGTTTTATCTAAAATGAAATATTGGTTTATTAAAAATAAATCTTTATTTTCTGATTAAATGGTCAAACGATGGCCGAATAGTCAGGTACTGCTCTACGTACCGGAGTTCGTGGGTTTGAGCTGAGGGCATGGATGTTCCTAACCGTTCGGAATCGGTTTTAAGCAGTAGATCTCGGTCCCATTAGCTCTCTTGTCACAAAATATTAGACCGTAGTGCTCCAAACCAAACAAACCTGATTCAATGTGTATGCTAATTCTTCCCTTAAGAAATTTAATTGTCTCGTATAAATTGCTTTTAGGGCTTCCATTACGTTAAGTGAAAATAGATATTTATTATTTTAAACATATTCTAAAAGCTATCTTTCTAAATCTGGTGAGTGCTGTACATGTGATAAATGATTTATAAACATTTTTACTTTAAAATCATCTCGTTTATTTTCTTCACTCACTGAATATAACATTAAAAACAACTATAGAGAAATACGGAATTGTTTGGGGATGGAGTTAAAATCTAGAATACAAAACGATTATTGTTTCAGATAGCGATGCTAGGTGCGAGGGTTAACACCATTAAATTACATGACAGATTTATCGAGGATGTAATGGAACGTAAATTATGAGCTCTCACTTTAGCTATAATCTGAAGATAATAGAGGCAGATGACTCTAACGTGTCTATTCTGCCATATAGTACTAATGTTCCTTACAGACCTGTCTGATTAGTGATAGCCTTGTAAGAAAATACCTTTAATGCCTTTATTTTTATTCTCAAACATCTGACATCATTTTTTAATAAAATATAGATGAATCATTGCATTGACAGAGCAAATAATACTGTACAAAGGTATACCACAAAAAATATCAAATTAATAGTAGACAGATTTTCTTAACCTTTACAAATATCTTCCAAAGTGAGATAAAGCAAGGGTCATACTCGGAAAATATACGAAATGAAAGTTCTCAAACATATCTGATCTTGCTTAGTTTTTTATCTCTTTATTACATAATATTATTATATATGAAATATTTTAGATAGAAGCTTAAAATTTTAACTAAATATTTTTTACTTATGCCACAGACACATTAGTTGAGTCTTGTTTTAGGGAAATAAACATAAAAAATTGTTAAGATATGACAAATTAATGCAGATCAATAGACTTAATATATAAGCAAAATTTCGAATGTACATGTTTCGGAAATTCTTTCAAAGAGGATGAAATGTAGAATTAAGATCACAATTGTGACAAAATGAAAGCTTATTAACATTTATTTGCAACTAAAATTAAAATTAAAGTAACCAGTAAATATGCTTTTATAATTTTTAAATTTATATTTCTTTATGATATTCATTATGCAAGTAAAATTATCTTATAACAAGCGTTTTATATTTCATATATTAACTAAATCAAATGTATCCAACCATTTCATATCAGTATGATATATGCCCAAGATATGCGCTAATTGTTGCAATGTTATTAAAGGACCAAACAAGGTAAAATCAATAAAATTTTATTAACTGGGTAGTGTAATTTAAATAAATAATATTAATTTCGAAAAAAAAAATTAACATCTGTAAAAGTTGTACTGTCCTCTTAAGGAATTTTTATATTATAAAATGATTTAACACGAAAAGTTTTTATATAATTACAACCGCAGTTAAAAAAATTACTAGAAGGTCTTAGAGGAACAAATTAAAGGTATTAAATTAAAGTATGCTACATGTGTCTTTTAATGATTAAATTTATGGGATATTTTCATCCAAATTATTGATAATGCCCCTAAACTTAAGATGAAAAACAATATCTAACAAATATATCTTTCAATTTTTTCATTTTTTTAATGTAGTCTTGCTGTATATAAAATGTATTATTCGAATTATAAGAAGATTATTTAATAAAATTTCCTATTTTTATAATAAAAATATTACATTTTATTATTTTTTAAAACACATTGAAAGCTATGCGAGAGATTAGTTACTTAGAATAAATGTCAAATTCGTATTTTATCCCATTCGAACGCTATTTCGAATTATATCTGTATGAAAATACTAATTTTTAAATATAGCCCTGAATAATTAAATACATCAGACAAAACATTAGGACTTCAGTTTATCGCGTAATACATAACAGAATTATAAAGAATATACAGAATCAATTATTTTAATTTTGTTATGCAATATATTGCTAATATCCAAGGCTGCTGTCAAATTATGGTTATGAAAGTGCATTTTAAGTTTATATGTTTGAATATGTTTGTACTTCTTTTCTGATACTTTGCGTTTCCAACGTAATTTCCGATAATTTAGTACCTCTAACAATAATGCAGAAAAGCATTAACTATACAGTAGATTTTACACATTTAAAAAATAGCTTGTGTTTTTAAAAGTAATGCAAAAAATAACAAAATGCTATTTAAGTAATAACTCTATGCTTTAATATTTTTTTTATTCCGCAAGAAAATTAATACTCCCGATTTTACTTTTAAAATAGTGGCATGTTAAAATATTTACATACAGCTTTTACGAATGAATTCTAATTTAATCATCAACACTGTCATTACTATATTGCATTTCAGATACGGATATATTGCTTGGAGAAATTGGGAAATGAACTTATGTGTGCCTACTTTTAAAATTACTTAAATTAAAAGGAAAATAGTTTATGCATAAATTCATAGTTTTAATCACATGCGGGTTTAAGATACGGAAATCTTTACGTGAAAATATTTAAAAAGAGAGAGTGTTAGGTATTCAAATTCAGAAAATATACTAAAATTTACTATACAATTTGTACAGTAGGTAACGAAATACTGCAATTACAACACAGGCCTGAGTGGTATACACTTATTTTACACTCTCATAGAAAAATACAGTAAATGATGAAGTTTCCTAGTTTTCTCAGGATTGGTATCCTGCCCAACATAGGAATATTTCTCCTTAACAAAACGAACGACCGCATACACGTCTACGGCGGTATGGAATTTAAATTCCTGCAGTTGCTTTCGGAAGGACTGAGGTTTGATTATGAATTGCGCGTGCCCGACGACATGGAATGGGGCAAAAGACACGAAAACGGGACTTGGACCGGTCTCATTCAAATGCTGGTGAAGAACGAGATAGATATTGCAGTCAGCAAAATAGGTCTGACGTCTGAGAGGGCCGAAACAGTGCCCTTTTCATTTCCTTATGACATAGACGATATTACATTCGCCACCAAAGCTCCAGGATATTTGTCAAAAAGAACTGCCATCTTCCGCCCTTTTACTCCAGAGGTCTGGCTGTGTATGTTGCTGACTGCGTTCGTAATTATGATTTTGTTAATGTACTTCCTCAGAAGGACCAAGTATGGACTGGTAGAAATTGTATCATTTGCTTTTAGTTGCTACATTAGGCAAGTGGTAGATATTCAGTCTTCGGGTATTCGAGAGAAGATTTTGTGCTACATGTGGATTATGTGTTCCATGTTAATTTCGTTCAGCTACACGGCCGTCCTTCTGTCGTTTCTTACTGTTCCCATGATGGAACCGGTTGTAAAGGACAAGCAGGAGTTGTACCGTGCTGTGCGTAGTGGTACACACAAATGCTTCATTTTCAAAGGATCCGCAGTTCTCAAAACTCTAATGAGCAGTACAGATGAAATGGAGCGTGGTGTAGCACAAGAAATAGAGCAGAATGATTGGTTCATCTCACCGGACAAAGACACCCTTTTAAAGTACTTAAGAAAAGACAAAATGATCATTATATCTCCTAGGAGTGATTTCCATATAATTTTGCAAGACACCATCAGATTTGCTGACGATTCGTTCAACTTGATGCTGTGGAGCATAGGTGTTAGCAAGAACTTCTGTTGCTTGAAGCAACTGGATTCCTTCCTACATAAAATTGTGTCATTCGGCCTATATCAGAAATATATTAAAGACTTCTTTTTCCATGAGCAATTTGAAACTTTGTTTCTGGAACCGGAAGATGAAACTAATGCATTGGGATTAAATGACGTGTATGGCGCTTTTATTCTCTTGATTTTTGGATACATGCTATCCATCATCGTGCTTGGAATAGAGAAAATGCATCACAAAGCTAGTTGTTTGGATAGAAAGTGTTTGTTTGGTAAATTTCTATTATGTGGTGATAAATAACGGTAATTATATTGGATTAGATTAGCTGAGCTTGCGTCTTTTTATTATATTTTTTTAGCATGGTATAACATAAGATACAGAAATATATATTTCAATCCCAAAAATATAAAGCCAAAGCCACAGATATCTGTCATGTAATTAACATTTACTAATTTACATATTCTTATTAATTATCAAATACGAAATACACTTAAATAAATTTGTATATTTCCTCTCTGTACCATCTAATTATCGAAAACTCTTATGGTATTACTAACTTTTGCAATATGCTGGTTGTATGTATGTCTTAATCAAAATATGAATCTAATTTTTGATGCCAATATAGACTTCATATTAAGCATTTAATTCTTGCTTAAATATTTTTAAATAGTATATATAAATTTGTAGTTGGTTCTTTTTATGTATGTAATAAGTTTCATTGTGTGTATAACGTTTGTGATTTACTCCCTAATTTTATAAACATCATTAAAGGTATATTAATTTAGCTGTGATATGTAAATTATAAATATAATTTCAAAAATACATTATTAATTTTACTAATTTATGGCGCATATCAATCTTAATTTTTGAAATCAAGTAGAAAAGTAAAGTATTATTATCTAAATAGTTAGGTTTAAAAGTATAAAGATTATCTTAGAAAGTCAATTTCTTTTAGTGCTCGAGTAGGAAGTTAAAATCTTATATTATAGATTCAAAATTTCTTTGTCATGCACATTTATTCTTTATTTTACACGTATCAGGGCTAAAACAGTTATAATATATTTCATACTATGTTATATAAAGCGGAGATAGCTGTATATACAATTCATATTTATTCTGCACATGTAAAATATTTTAGTCCAGTCAAAAAAAAATTTAAATATGTTACATTTAAATCTTTACACTTTCAATGTACACATTAATTTGCTATTCTGCAGATTAATTGTTTTACTCTTTTACCATGCAGCATCTAGAGTTATCCATATTTTACCTAAGTAATGTGCATATTGACGGTTTATCATTAAAGTTTAAAAGTTTGTTTTTCTCATTTCATTTCACTGATTTTTCTAATCACCATCGAGTTTTAGTTTAATTTCACCAGCGTTTTATCGTTGTTGGTAGCTTTACTTTGTCATAGATTGCTTCGGATTCGAGTGCATAATTATCTAATTCTGTTTTAAAATTCTTTCTGCCTGTTAGCATGTGAACTTGTGTATGTAGATATATTTAACAACTTTAGAAGCAAACAAATAATTAGTAATGAAAATAAGGAAAATATTCTTTCCAAATGTCATCAGGAAAAATTAAAAATATTTTTTTAAAGACGAAATTATAATTATTGTATCAAAGTTTGTAGGATCATAGTAGTCTATCATAGTTTGTATCATTATTGTATGATTAAGATGTATGATTTCATGATTCAAGCTGTAGAGAAAATAAAAGTTATGTTTCCAAGAGTAAAGAACCATATTATGATGATCAGATAACTCAAAGGTGGAATGAGTGGATTGTATAAGGCAGTGATAAAACTCTCTTAGCCGTTGACAGTTGCTTGATAGAGTGTGAAAAAAATATTTGACATACTGTATTCTGTTTATTTGTTAATTGGCTAAGGTGGAAATTATGGGATGATCGAGCAATTAAATACACTTTTAAAAATATTACCCTACACAAACTACATTTCATTATTTGTGCGAACCTTGTCAACAAAATCATTAAAAAGGCTTATAAGGGTATTATTGTAAATCAAATAATTCCAGGTGGATCAATCATGACCATATTGAAAGTTGCAGTTTCTTATATCGAGACCACTTAATACATTGTTGACCGGCAATTTTACTGAAAATTTATCTAATTTCACCGGCTATTAGCACAATTTGACTCATCATCACTCGAACAATCAGATAAAGCATCCACGTATAATTCATAGAAAGATTCTTCATTACGTTCCGTCATCATTTTTTATTTTTTAATTATTAAATATTTTTACAACAAAAGATTTGGTGGGTCTTAGCGAGAGAAACAGCTTGTGTTATACTGACCAACACTTGCACTGTATGGTCGACAACAAGAAAACAAAAACGATGCGAAAAAAAACACATCACGAGTTAACACGTGGCCGGTCAGAAACGGTCGGCCATAAAAACAAGAGTTAACTCGGGACCGGTCAACAATGTGTTAACAAAATTTGTTTATTAAACTTCCTGATATCAAAACAGGTGGATGAAACAATTTATCACTTCCTTGATAGATAATTTACAACACATGTTTTTTAGCACTTCCAGTAATGTTTATTTTGCTATCAGACTCAAATTTATCAAGATAGTAAAATTAGGCACAGCCAAAGCTACAGATCTATCCAAGAGCAAATCAAGATATTGAAAACTTTATCAGGTACTTGGAGAGCCCGTAAACAAGCTAACTAGGGGAGTAGGGGCATACAATCTATACAATACATGGAGAATCCTTTCTATCATTCTGCATTTAAAGACCATACAAAGCTATGTGTAGTTGTCTCGCAAAAGTGCAATTGTTTCCTTCGATAATATTATACCACTAAGTGTATTACATTCAATAAATATTGAAGAGCTTGTAAACAAGTTAACTAGGGGAGTAGGGGCATACAATCTATACAATATACGGATAATCTTTTCTATCATTCTGCATTTAAAGACCATACAAAGCAATGTATAGTTGTCTCGCAAAAGTGCAATTGTTTCGATCGATAATATTATATCAGTAAGTGTATTACATTCAATAAATATTGAAGAAATCTTTGAAAATTTAGAAGAATTACATCAGAGTATGATTATGGTGTAACAGTCAAATCTTACTCAAGAGGTCATTCAGTTATCCACATCATCTAACAAATCCCCAATAGAAATATAAGAATTTATCCATAGTGATTTTAAACCGTCTTCTGCTACCGTTATTGAGGTTACAGTTATAATTCCTTTTAGTATTCCTTTACTCCTCAGGAATCATCCCAAAATGTTTAGGAGGATATCACTGAGTCAACAAGAACTGCAGCAGTATAGCCGTCACATTTTCACACAGAACCTGTAAATAGAATTATACAAGACATGATCTGTCACAAGGATCATTTAGTACCCACAACCGTAAATCTTTTGATATAATTGTACTCATTGGCTACATAGATTCTTGAGAAAAAAAAATGTCAAAAATGTATAGTTCAGTATATCGAGTGATATAATTGTTCACATTGGTGACATAAATCCTAGAGACAAAATACATAGTAAAAATGTATCCTTCAGTATACGTAAGAAGTATATGTAAAAGAAAATACAGCATGATAAAGCCAAGAAATATTCAGAAAAAAAGGCAAAGAAATGTTAGCAGTTGCTAATTCAAAGTACCGAAATGTCGATGTGTGTGATATAATTTTAAAGACATATATTTAAACATAATAATCACCGTAATTTAAACAGTGCACCATAAGTTCTTTGCAGAAAAACTTATATAGTATGTTATATGTGTATTTTAATGTTTATTTAAATTAAGGGCTGTTTTTATCCAAACTATTAGTTATGGCACTAACCTTAGGATGGAAAACGTCATATAACAAGTATATCTGTTTCAAATTTTTCATATTTAAGTGTTTGCTATTATAAAATGTATCATTAGAATTACTCTAATAAGAATATTCTAATAAAATTCTCATTCCTATATAAAAATATTCTAATACTTTAATTATTTTCAAACACAGGCTGAAACCTGAAGACGAGATAAATTACGTCGAATAAATATCAAAGTCATATTTTATTGCAATTATGTATGCTATATCGCATTACATCTGTATAGAATTTTTTAAATATCACCCTAAATGAATACACCTCACAACTTTTCGAAGTTTTGAAGTTTATTTTGAAAATTATAAAGTCGAAGAATCATTTTTTTTAATTTTGTAATGGCTTACATTGCTAATATCCAAGCAGGATATTAAATTATGGTTATGAAAAGGCATTTTAAGTATATATTATTGAATGACTTTTGCAGATAATTTGTATTTCCAAAGTAAATTCCGATTAAGTAATCCACGTAACAATAATCCATTAAGTGTACTATAAATTTTAGGTAGTATTAAGATAAAAGCCTTTGGTTTTAACGGTTATTATTAATATTTGCAAAAAACGACAAAATGCTGTTTATGTAATGAGTTTCAATGAGACAGTAAATTTTTCTTCTATCGTGCAAAAAAAATCATATTCCTGATTTTACTTATGAAACAGTTGCATATTTACATAATTCCGTGTCGTAGTTACAGATCAATAACAATTTCATACTCGTTTCTGTCATTTCTTAATTGCGTTAAAGGAACGAATATATAGTTTAGAATACTAGTGAAATGAAGTTACGAAATATCTGCCTACTTTAAAATATTGCATAATGCAAAAAAAAAAAAAAAAAACTTCTCTCGCTTAACTTATAGTTTTACTCAAACTCGTGCTTTAGGAGATAAAAAGCTCTACATACAAATATTCATAGAAAGTGTTAGATATGGAAATTCAAATTATGTAATACAATTTAATACACTCGATGTGGAGGATCTAAAAAATTGATGGAAATTGTAACAGAGATCTTCGTGATATATACTTATTCTATGCCATCATATGAAAACAGAGTAAATGATGGAATTTCCCAGTTTTCTCAGGATTGGCATCGTCTCCAACATGGGAATATTCCTGATAAACAGAACGAATGACGGTATACACGTCTACGGTGGTATGGAATTCAAATTCCTGCAGTTGCTTTCGGAAGGACTAAGGTTCGATTATGAACTGAAAGTGCCTGATGACATGGAATGGGGCAAAACACACGAGAACGGCACGTGGACAGGTTTGATTAAAATGTTGTTGGAAGACGAGATAGATATCGCCGTCAGTAAGATAGGTCAGACGTTTGAAAGGGCACAAGCAGTCCCCTTTTCATTTCCTTATGATATAGAAGATATCACGTTCGCCACCAAAGCTCCGGGAATTTTGTCGAAGGAAACTGCCATCTTCAGCCCTTTTACTCCAGAGGTCTGGCTGTGTTTATTATTAGCTGCGTTTGTAGTTATGGTTTTGTTAAAGTGCTTCCACAGAAAGACCAAGTATGGACTGGGGGATATTGTAACTTTTGTTTTTAGTTGCTTCCTTAGACAAGTGGTAGATATCAAGTCTGCGGGCATTCGAGAAAGGGTACTAATATGCATGTGGCTGCTGTGTTCCATGTTAGTTTCGTTCAGCTACACGGCAGTCCTTCTTTCGTTCCTTACGGTGCCTATGATGGAACCGGTTATAAAGAACAAGCAGGAGTTGTACCGTGCTGTGCATAGTGGTACACACAAATGTTTCACTTTCAAAGGAGCCTCTGTCCTCAAGACTTTAATGGGGAGTACAGATGAAATGGTACGTGGTGTAGCACAAAAAATAGAGCAAAATGATTGGCTCATCTTACCAAACAAAGACACCCTTTCAGAGTACATGAGGAAAGATAAAACAATCGTGATAGCCCCAAGGAATGATTTCCAGATAATTTTTCAAGATACCATCAAACTGGCTCATGAATCGTTCAACTTGATGCTGTGGAGTATAGGTGTTAACAAAAACTTTTGTTGTTTGAAGCAACTCGATTCATTCCTACATAAAATTGTATCATTCGGCCTACATAAGAAATATGCGAATGACTTTTACTTTCATCAGCAATTGGAATCTTTGTTTCTGGATACGGTGGATGACACGAACACATTGGGATTAAACGATGTGTCTAGCGCTTTCATTCTTCTGATATCTGGATACATACTGTCCATTATCGTGCTTGGAATAGAGAAAATGCACTACAAATCCAGTTGTGGGAATAGAAAGTAATTTGGGAAATTTATCTGGTTTAAAAGAACTTTAATTAAATTTTGAATAACCTTTATTGGATTCTTTTATAACATTTGCAACTTTTATAACACAGTATGAAATAACATAACACACAGAAAGTACCTAAATCTAAAGAAAGATGAAGCTAATGTTATCTGCATTTTAATTAATAATGACTAATTTGTATATTCTTTTAAATTATTGAATTTGAAATACACTAGAGAAAATTTGTGTGCCTCCACTCTTTACCATCATAGAACTGCTCTTTACCATCATAGAATCTAAAATAGTTATAGTATTATATACAATTATCATATTACAACATCCAGTATGTCTAAAT
>CM063508.1:5377077-5414577 GCA_032207245.1 Pardosa pseudoannulata | reverse complement strand
AATTTGAGGTTTAATTTCTCATCCCTTTTCATCGCAGTTGTCCAGATTTTACGTGTATGTGGGTCTTTCGGGACGCTGAAAAATATCTTCTCATTGCAATTAGTTGTTGTATTTTTACAGAGTGGCACAATACAATATTTAGAGTATGATTTTTTAATGCCAGACATAACAAAAAAATTTCTATTATATGCGATACTTTACACAAAAACAAATTTAAAAGTCGCCTTTTAACATGTAAACAGCATAGACGCTCGGTGTCGACATGAACGATGACGTCACAAACTCGGAGGAGAAAAAGTATCGTTTTTGAGAGACGTTAAAGAGTCCGCTATAAAACCCATCATAAATCACTCATTAGGCCCCTAAATGAAAGAAAAATAGCTACTGTCCTGCTTACTTTTTTGTCTTCTATCGATTAAAATCAAAATTAGAAAACGTGAAAATTCCTCATTGCAAAATGAAACAAGTTTTTTAAATAAAAATTAAATGGTTATTTCATGGACAGTTTTTCATCATTAAATCATACCGGAAGGGGTTAATGACTATTTAAATTTAAGTGCTATCCAAATTATTAGAAATGCCACTTCACTTAGAAGGAAAAACAATGAGCAAACAAATACATCTCTTTCAAATTTTACATATTTGAGTGTAAGTCATCTATTTATAAAATGTATCACTAGAATCATTATTAGAATATTCTAATAAAATTATCATTCTTATTATTTAAATAGTTTGGGCATTATATAAATTGTATGGAATAATTATCAAAGTCATATTTTATTACAATTATGTAAGCTATTTTATATTATATCTGTATAGAAGTAGTAAATTTTAAATAAAACCCTAAACGAATTGACAAAACACACCACAAATTTGTTGTTTTGTAGTTTATTGGGTGATTTTAAAGAAATTGTAGGATTATTATTTTAATTTTTGTATAGCTAATATCCAAACTGTCTTTTAATCAAGCTATTAAAAGAGCATTTTAAATATAGGGGCTTGATTATTCATCTTTTCAGAGAAAAGGGTTTCCAACGTAAATTTCGATTGTGTAATCAGCTTAGCAACAAAGCATATTTGCATTAAGTGTACAGCAGATTTTACATATAATTATGAAATTAGCTTTTGGGTTTAATGGTTTATTACTATTTAAAAAATTATAAAATGCCACTTAAGTAATGAGATTGTATTTTATAAGTTTGCATTTCTTTCTATTTTTTCCCAAACAAATTTAAATTTCCGATTTTAAGTGCAAACACTTGTATGTTAATATAATTCTGTGTCGTGTTTACGAATTAAATCATTGCTGCATTCATTTCTCTATTACATTAGAGACAGGGATATAGGGCTTAGAATACTTCTGAACTTATGAAATGCTTAGGTAATTTTGAATATTGTATAATGCAGAAAAAAAAACCTTCTCGTGTTTAACATATAGTTTTCCTCATATTCGTGTTTTAGAATACGAAAAGCTTTACATACAAATTTTCAGAGAGATTGCTAGAATCTGAAATTCTAAAAATGTAACGCAATTTACTATATACTTTATGCAGTAGGTGACTAATTTCAAAAAATATCTAAGTAGTATACATTTATTTTCCATCCTCTTAGGAAAATAAAGTAAGTGATGAAGTTTCCCAATTTTCTCAGGATTGGCATCGTCTCCAACATGGGAATATTCCTGATTAACAGAACGAACGATGGTATACACATCTATGGCGGTTTGGAATCCAAATTTCTACAGTTGCTTTCAGAAGGACTGAGGTTCGAATATGAACTGCGAGTGCCTGATGACATGGAATGGGGCAAAAGACACGAGAACGGGACGTGGACCGGCTTGATTCAAATGTTGTTGAAGGACGAGATAGATATTGCCGTCAGTAAAATAGATCAGACGTTTGAAAGATCACTAGTAATACCCTTTTCGTTCCCTTATGACATAGAGGATACCACTTTCGCCACAAAAGCTCCAGGATATTTGTCGAAAGAATCTGCCATCTTCCTCCCTTTTACTCCAGATGTCTGGCTGTGTATGTTGTTGGCAGCATTTCTAGTTACGATTTCGTTATTGTGCTTTCACAGAAAGACCAAGTATAGTGTGAAGGACATTGTAACTTTCGTTTTTAGTTGCTATGTTAGACAAGTGGTATATATCAAATCTTCGGGCTTTCGACAAAGGGTAGTAATATGCACGTGGCTGCTGTGTTCCATGTTAGTTTCGTTCAGCTACACGGCCGTCCTCCTGTCGTTCCTCACGGTGCCCATGATGGAACCGGTTGTAAAGAACAAACAGGAGTTGTTCCTTGCTGTGCATAGTGGTACACACAGATGTTTCACTTTCAAAGGATCCTCCCTCCTCAAGACTTTACTAGAGAGTACAGATAAAATGGTTCACGTTGTAGCACAAAAAATAGAGCAAAATGATTGGCTCATCTTACCAAACAAAGACACGCTTTCAGAGTTCTTGAGGGAAGATAAAACAATCGTGATAGCCCCAAGGAATGATTTCCAGTTAATTTTCGGAGACAGTATTAGGCTGGCTGACGATTCGTTCAACTTGTTGCTGTGGAGCATAGGTGTTAATAAAAACTTCTGTTGCTTGAAGCAACTGAATTCTTTCCTACACAAAATTGTATCATTCGGCCTACATAAGAAATATGTGAAAGACTTCTACTTCTATCAGCAGTTTAAATCCTTGTTTTGGGATATGACAGACAAATCAAACTCATTGAGATTAAGCGACATGTCTAGCGCATTCATGCTTCTGATTTATGGATACATACTGTCCATCATTGTGCTTGGAATAGAGAAATTATACCACAAAGCGAGTTGTTGGGAAAGAAGGTGTTAATTCAGAACATTAATGTAACCTGATTGCATGAAACGTTACTAAGTTTAGAAAGGATTCTATTATATACTTTTATCCTGTATGTTTATTGCGGAATAACATAAGATACAGAAATAATGTACATAATTTAAAAAAAATGGAAAACCAAAGTTATATGTGCTGTAATTATCCATGACTATTTTACATATTCTTAATAATCAAATACACATTCCAGTAAAATAAACTCGTATGTTTTTAATTTTTATCATCGAATTGTCCAAATAATATATAGTATTACAAGTTTGTACAATATAATGACCGCATACATGTCTACACAAAAATAAGAAAAATCTAATTTATGATAGCCATAGAGGAATAATGTTAATCATTTATTTATTGGTTAACATAAATAAATTTGCTTTCATTTGTTTTTATGCATGTAATGAGTTTTACTGTGTATACAGAGTTTGATTCTTACTCCCTAATTAAAACATTAAATGTATTTTAATTTAGGGTTAACATAAAAATGAGAAATGAATTTTAATGATAACACATTATCAATTGTATTTATCTATGGTTGAAATCAATATAAATTTTTGAAGTAAGTTAGAAATGCAAATTGATATAAGCTAAATAATTAAGTTTTAAATTTAAAAACTATATTTTAATCTGTGAACGAAAACTTATATTATAGATTCAAAATATCTTTATTTTATTCTTTGTTTTTCGTTTATTTTTTTATTTATTTTATATGTATCACTGTTAATGTTGTTATAGTATATTTCATATTATGCTATAAACAAAAGGAAGATGTATACAAATACAATTCAGGTTTTTCATTCTCAAACAAAATATTTGTTTCATTATTACTTTATAACTTCGAAAAATGTTAAATGCTCTTTGAAAGGAGAAATGATTTTTTTTAATAAAGTATAGCTGTATATACGAAGAAAATAATATATTGACTGTCATATCAATGTATATATTAATGCATGAATATATATATATATATATATATATATATATATATATATATATATATATAATAAACTACAAAATTCAAGAGTCAGATATTCTGGAATATTTTCCTATTACAATATGGGATGTGCTAAGAAAGAATTTTTCCGATTTTAAATTCTGAAAGGATCAAAATAATGCTAAGATGATGAAACGTTCCTTTTTGAAAATTCACCAAAAATGAATCACACGTATCACAAAATCACATATACATTTTAACCCTTTAATGTAAATCATTTCTGCTGATTACATATCTATAAATATCTTAAATCTTAGTTATTATGGACTAAACAAACTAAAATAAATACAAATTTTATCAATTTGTCTGTAAAGTACTACCTAAATTTGGAATGCCCGACCTGAGTTCGGGCAAGAGAAAAACTATATTTCAATTCTGAAAACCCCGAAATCTATTGTCCAATGAGTAATATTTCATTTTAAAATAGATATTTTCTCGCAAACAGTTCAAGGGTTTCTCGCCATGTATCGCTATTTGTCCGATACTGTAAAGGATTTGTGAAATTCTAAGGAATCTGATTGACATGAAGTTCAATTCAAGTCAGTTCACATAGATAATAATAATGTTTTGTTAGTTTGTTATATTTATCCTGAATATTATGAGTCATTTGCTTCAAAAATTACTGTAATCCATTAACATTTATATATGCTTCAGAATATTGAAAATAGTAATTATTTCGTTTAATTTTTTTTTTCAAAATTAATCTATTTCTTACATTTTGACGATAAGGACAAAGAACATTAAAAAAAATATACATATTTGGCACGTTTTTCACAAGTTTGATTACTACAGAGCGTCCCGTTTAAGTTCCTCTACCGTTTTTCTTTATAAAAACTTGTGAAAACATTTATTTGTTATTACATACCAAAATATGTACTATATAATGGGGTTTATTTATACACACACATCTATAAACACACACACACACACATATATATATATATATATACATATATATATATATATATATATATATATATATATATATATATATACATACATATATATATATATATACATACATATATATATATATATATATATATATATATATATACATTCATATACATATATACATATACATACATACACACACATATATACACACACACACACACACACACACACACACACACACATATATATATATATATATATATATATATGCCTAGTCAAAAAAGGGGTAGTTGGAAATTATGTAAGTTAAAAACGATTCTAAAAAGAGAACTCTTTTATAATAATAAAATAAATGAAAAAGATCCAAGCTCGCATAAGCTTTCAGGATAATCCAGGTAAGGCGGAAGAATTTCTCAGCAAATTGATGAGCTTGCAAACAGATAAGTTTGAATTGGCGCTTGGACATGGAGCGGTCAACATCTTGAAGCATAGCTCCAGGTCGATTAATGAAAATGGCACATGTTGTTTTTGACATGTGGCATGTTGCACCACGACACGTCACTCACGCACACACCACACACACACACACACACACACACACACACACACACACACACATATATATATATATATATATATATATATATATATATATATATATATATATATATATATATATATATATATATATATACATATATAGCAATTTTTAGTCTTGCTGACTAATGTACATGCTGAAAAAGTAAATTTTTGTGTACTTCTCGAAGAATCCTAGTCTATCAAAATGTAAAATTTTTAATTAATAGACATTACTCTAAATATTTGTAGATTGTTTATAAGATTACCATCTATTTACTCTTAACAGGAATACTCGACAAGAACACAAAAATTCTACAAGCTATTTTCGCGGTATCTAAATTCAAACGCTAGTCATTAAAGTGTTAACCATAATTTTGATAATATTTTAGAATAAAATATGAAGTTTCAACAACTTTGAATAGTACAGCACTTTCCGTTAATGATAAGTTATCTTTATTTAAACGTAATAGGATGTAATTTATCAAAAAAGATAAAACTTCGTAAAAAATATTTACCGGGTATTGCATGTAAAATAACTACTGTAAAAGAGAGTGTTGTAATAAGTATTGTAGTTTTTCATGATTTTAATCCATGTACATGATGTAAAATTAAATGTATGCGTAAAGTGTCTATCCAAATGAAATATTTATAATAAAAGAAATTATTTGAAAAATTTGTAGAGTATGTATAATATTGCCATCTACATAATCTCAAATCGGAAACTCGTCCTACGAAAAGATAAATACAAACTGTTTTAGAAGTATCTCAAATAAAACAGTAAGCATTAAAGAGTTAATCACATTTTTGACAATATTTTAAAGAGTTACAGAAATAAAACAAAAAATACAATGCTTTGACTTTAACTCAATAAACACAGAAACGGGGAAACTGTAGGAGGAACCATGATGTAATCAATAAAAGTTATTTCTGAGAGTCCACGGTCACCCAACCATAAAGATTCATTATAATGTACAGCTCTCTAACTGTTTATCAATAACATAAACTTAGTTACTTAAAATTACCACCTCTGGTGAATTGAAGTAATGCAATTTCTCCCAAGATCTAAATTAATTATTAAAATGTATATTCATCTCATTTTCGAAAAGTTTTCATTTAATAAGCAGTCATTTCTATTAACATATTCGCAGCATTTACGAGCCGCACTTTCGATTACAGGCATCATGAGTCATTACCTACCTTCCTTTAATCGACAACAATTTATAAAGAGGGATATTTTCCAATAAAGACAATGGATCCTCTCTGGAACTGGAATGTTTGTTAATACAACAGCAATTTATCTGTTTTACTTGCGGTTATTAAGTTAAATGCGGCGTATTTGGAAATCGCTCTTTTATAATCAAAAATCCAATACTTTCGGGTCTCGAATAACACTGCTAAAGGTTTAAACAAAAGGGTTGGAATACATTCATGTAATTTGAAAGTTGGATGTAATTATGAATTATAGACAATGATTAAATGTTTTTTAGATTACTAGTAATTACTATATACAACTATATGTAATGATTTCAAATAACATAATTACAATAATTATTATCTTGCCAAGATTTTCTTCGCATTTATTAAAGAAGACATATTACCTTTTGAATTAAAGCTTCATTATGACAGTCTATTTCTCATGGCTTCGAAACCGAAAAAACCCCCGTTATTTCTGTCGGAACGAAAATCGGAACTAAACCGAAAAAATTTTTGGTTTGATATATCTTCAGCCATTTAGTTACAGTAATCAATACTTTATAATTTAAAGCCAAAATATAACTATCGTAATTACATTTTTATCCCACTTTATCGGATATTCGTAGCCGTTCAAAATCGGCTTTAAGCAGTAGGTCCCAGTCTCATTAGCCCTCCTATTGCAAAAGTTAGACCGTAGTACTCCAAACCAAAGCAAACTAAACTGCATGTCTGCTGATTCTCGACTTCTTGTTTTGATGTTGCCTAGTACTTTTATGTGTCAGTTTCACTCGAAACTACATATAGAACGCAGATTTAAAGATTTAATTCAGTTGAATGTTGAGTCGTCAAATTCGATTTCTATAAAGCATAACAAGTCGAATGCTCGCCCTTCTCTGCTCACCACTCGTATTGTACATATCCATTCACATAGTGTACTACTAAAAGTAACGAAAAAAAGATCTTCTGAATTTTGATAGAATTACATTTGTTTTTTATGATTGAATTACATTTTTAGTACAAATGAGAATATACATAGAATAAAATTATTCATTGGGAACTGAATCGAAAACCGAAAACGTTTTTGATAGAAAGAAAAGAGGAACTGAAACCATACACATTTTTTTATTTGAACCGATTCTAAGCCTTGCTATTTATAATTTGTCAAAAATTCAAATTTCTATTCTGTTTGAAGTAACATTAATCCAAACCAGATATAAGTGTCTTAGTTTATTGAATTACCAATATATAAAAATGGGGAGAGGTAACTCAATTGCGCTAACTACTGTATACTCTGACCGAGTGTAATTTAATTTTCTGCCAGTTGATCTTTAGTCAAAGTCAAGGTACAGATTAATTACTTTTTAAGTAATCCGCATGTTTTTTCACATAACTTTGAAATGTAAACAATTCTCCTCACCGTACAGCATTTTACACTATCGATTCGTCTGTGCTCACTTTCGAAAGTTACTGTTAGCAGTTCAAAATTCATAAAAAGAAAAGTTGAGAAAAGTTGAATTTTGAGCCGCATGCTCTAAAGTTTTCAGTAATGGAGTTAATCGCAACAATACCTACTGTTTAAAACCTATTCTGAATGATTACGAATATTCATGCCAGCCAGGGGATTCGACCCCGAACTTCAGTACCGAAGAGCAGCGCCCTTTCATTCAGATATAGTCTGGTAAATTTTATAAGAGGGGCAGTGGACGTACGATGCATTTATGAAAATTATTAATTTAAAATTATGAAACTCTGTATACTCATGCAATAAAACAAACTTAAAAGATTAAAAGTAAAATATAATAATAATAAGTAAACTTTAAATAAAAACAAATGGAAATAGTTTTTAAGAATATTCAAAATTATGAAATAACTTTTTTAATTTCAATTTTTAAATTATTTCTTCCGAACTAATTTTTAAATTTTTGTTTTAATTTTGTATTATTACTACTTGTATGTATATTTTGAACATATTTAATTTTGTTAGGTATTGTTATATAGTTAAAATATAGAAAATAGTTTTAGAAAAATTGAGGTTTCCGAATTTAAATTAACTTTTGATAGTCTTATAGAGAAAAGATAACACGCAGATTTATTTTGATATATTAATTTTTTTTTAATTTTAACGCAAAACGTATATTTCATTTAACACAACCTACTAAAAATAAGTTATACAAAAATGTTAATTATGTTTAAGAAAATGCATGTAAATAACACATACTTAATTTCTGTGTGTAAAGAATTCGTTATTTTGAGTTAATCCATTATAGAAATACTTTAATATTTCCAACATCTTAGAATCAATAAAATACGTACAACAATGGAAAAATAAACATCCACTTCTATGTAAAATAACTTTTGAAAGTTGTGAACTAGAAACTAATATTTTATTGAAAATAAAGTTTAGTTACCTTTCGTTGGTTAAGTATATTTCTTTTCCTTGGCCCCTAACTATACCAACATGTAAATACATTTTTATAGTATGATAAATGCTTTATTTTATACAGTTTGTATTTTCTAAGATTGTTTATTATTTTAATTTCAAAATTGAAGATTACTTTAAAAAGGTGCTGTAAAGAAAAACAGGTGGTTATCTTCAAATTTGAGTTATAATATAGTTTCTGAAACTCAAAAGTTAGACATAAAGTTTATACATTTCAAAAGTTATGTTGTAGAAAAGTGAATTTCATATTTTTTATCATTTCGTGTATACGTTTTACATGAAACATATAGAAAACATATCACTTGATGAAATGACACAATAAAAATTTATTTTTGTATGTTGGTCTTGAAATAATACAGGTATGATCTTTGATTCGCAAAATTAAAAAAAGAAATTTATCTTCAATTAGATGTTAAATTTAAGTTTCTGTTATGCATTTCAAAATTGATCTTGCTGTACAGTTAATTTCATTCTTATTAATTTGTATATATTTTTCGTAGTATTATAAAATATACTGCTGAAAATGACAAATAATATATATATTTTTAAATTAGATTCATATCAAAGAGTTTGTAAAACATTCATTTTAAAAGGGTGAATAATTTTATATGGAATTGAAAAAAGGACTGTTATAATTTATATTTTAAGTCTGGAAAGGTAATATAAAGGTTAAAAATCAGTATAAAAATTATTTGAAAGTCAATCAAATGACGTCCCTTTCTGCGTATAAAGCTTATATGTTTATTTTAAGATAATATATCACCTTTAAACATTCAATAATCCTTTTTCTAGTATTTTAAACCCTTAACGTGCACGCTAGATTTAACTCGAGAGTGATAAACTGGCCAAATTCTGCACACTCGAGATAGTTCGAGTGCCGCTGTACTTTATATTGCTATAATACTTCACACTCGAATGCAATCGAGAATTGAAAATACCAATCTGAAAGAAAAAAAATCGTTTTATTGATATTTATCATTTATATGGAATTGTAAGCTATAACACTTACTTATTCAAGCATAAAATATATAAATATTTTCTAAATTCAACGTTCTAAATTGCATTTTTTACATTAAAGAAAGTATTTTTTTTTTGGCCGGCCTTTTAAAATAACTGTATATTAAGAGGGTAAAATCTATGGACATTTCTGTACCATTTAAAACTAATCCCATCGAAATATTTAAATCAGAACATGTAAAACTATGTAGTCCTTAGATTTCGTACATTACAAAAGATTTTTACGAAAGTATGTCAATAAACTTCCAGGGATTCCTGGAGAAATTTTTAATCACCGAAATTAAATGTAAATATGTAAATTAATTATCTATTTTTCCTAATAACTTACATAGAATTAATAGTAATTAATACTAAGTGAAAAGAGCAACAATAAAGAGCAGAGCTTCGTTGTCACAATGAGTTATTCAAACGACATGTGACATTACAGCACAAGAAGAAATGAAATATTAAATGAAATTCTTGCTTTCACATCACTTTTTTAAGTATTATGCACATTTGTATATTGCTTAAATTGTTCAGTTTTTACGTTTATGTCTAATAAGTGATAAATAATAAACCATTTGTTTCTCCTAAAGTAGTATTTTAGGTGTTCCGTTGCTATGTACAACGGCTACATTACAGAAATAAAAAAAGCCAATACTGCTGAAGAAGTAGAGATATTAGAAAAGCCATAGCGTATGCATTTGGATCATTTAAAACTAATTTAGCGTAGTTTTTAAGGAAACGATAAAGAAAATATGAAAGCATTTCTCTTTAAATGCATGTTACACAAAATTATTTTTCAAATTCAATGCACTCTAAATAAAAATCAATTGCGGATATTGTTTTTAAATTTTCAAGTTACAGCCATTATAGACTAACAATGAAGACCTATGTATTTGTTGTTTACTGTATTTGGTTTTAAAGTAATTGAAATGGGATTTTTAAGCATCATTTTAGCTTAAGATTTCGGATACATTTTTTAAAAATGAAATTGGGTGGAGATTTATACAAAATAATTAGTAGTTACAAAAAAGTAAAAGTGTTTAAAGAAATTCACTTTGTGTTATTGTAAGTCTGCGCACAGTGTATCAGACGTATTTCAATATATTTTTAACCAGATTACAGTTTCTAGTTTATAAATAAAGTTCTCACTTTTTAGAAAAAATTAAGTTTAGTAAAATTATTTAAATAAAAATAGAAAAGATCCCATATCTTTAAGCAAATAATAAAAAGAAAGATATGTTTAGGGGAAAAATATGAAAACATCTTAGATTTTATGCTGTTTAAAGATGATATATCCCCTTAATTTCATTCGTAAAGATCTTAGTTATATATTACTCCTTGATTTCCTCTATTCTGCCATTATTTGAAAACTTAAAGACATATTTAGCATTTCACAAGAATATAGACTTAAAAACCTTCTGTTATTTCTAAATATTTGTGTCTCCAATAAGTTAAATGCAAAAATTACAAAATGTTTTACAAAAAACTTCGAGTTAAAAGTTTCCTTTTCATGTAAAGTGTAATTAATGAACTGAAAATAAAGATATTTTCGGTTCATTGTGTTGTTAGTATTTATGAAAAAATAAAAGTTTCAAAATTATTTTACACGACTCCGTTTCTTATGACTTCGTTTACAAGTTCTAATTTACTTTAACTCAAGAAAACGTAAAATTTTAGATTTTAAGCTTTAATCGTCGCTAGATTTTGTAAAAAAATGGATCTTTCTATAGGGGAGACCGGGGCACCTTGGAACACTTTTCAGTTAAACATTTTTATGATTTTTTTAAAGCTAATTGAAAAAATAAGTATGTATGCATATATTGTCATCATATCTGCTTCTTATAAACATAAACCTACTTAATATGTCCAAGAGAACCCTGCATTCTTTTCCTTCCTTCTTTCTACTAAGGCAACCCTATATTTTTTCCATTATACTGTGCTGATGTGTTCGTTGTTCCATTGTCCTTTGCACAATGCCTCCTTTCCCGGCTCTGCCCAGGAGGACCGGGACTCCAAGTATGGTCCTGAATCGCCTCCTGGAGACCAATCACAACTCTCCAAAATTTGGTGCAGTTTAAGTGCTATCTTTTCACTGGCCACACCACACGCTTCCTGGAGTCACGTAAAAAACTTGGACATTCAACCCACAACGTGTGACTGCGGCGAGAAAATCAGTTTTGCAAACCTTATGTCAAACATAGCTGAACTCTCACAGTATATATGAAAACATAAAAGTTTGAAATTAGTTTATGACTTTCTCATGACTCCATTTACAAGTTCTAATTTACTTTAACTCAAGAAAACGTAAAATTTTAGGTTTTAAAACATAATCGTATCTAGATTTTGTAAGAAGGTTTTGTAAAAAAATGGATCTTTCTATAGAGTTTCTTAATAATGCTACGTTTCATACAGTTTGTTCATTAGTTAAAATTCAGATGTTATTTAAAAAGTTCTAAGAATATTAAAGTCATTCACAAAAATATAAATTTGGTAGCTATTTTACCAATATTACCTGATGATAATGTAAAGACGATCACTGATAAAATTTGATAATCACTCTGTATGCAATCCATGATTTTAAATCTTGTTTAATACGATGGGCACGCATTAAATATCAGAGAAAAGAGCTGTATTGTTTATTTTAATCTTACATTTGTTTATTTTTAAATGAAACATAAACTTTGGAATTTATATTACAGGATTAGGTAATATAATATTATAAGATTAGCTAATATTATATTACAGTATTAGGTAATATAGACAGAGAAAGGGAAAAAAATCGTTTCGTATTTTTAGCAAAATATGAAGATATAAAATATCCGAATACAAAACAGAAATATGAGCGTTCTATTCCATTAATTCTGTAATATTTTCCTGCTATCTTGCTTGGTTTGAATGAATAGCAATTTTTCTTCGGTACTGAAACTCTGGAGATTTGTATTCGATGAAGCGATGTTTCGTTGGAGGAAAATTCAGTGATTGCGCAACGGGATGTACCAATCAAAAGATATGCTGCTATTTAGTTGAAGAAAAGAAGAATTAAAGAGTTATTCCAGTGAAATAGAGAGTAATTTTTAGCAGGAATGAAGTAACAAGGTATTCATTCAACAAAGATCTATTAACGAGTATTTGAAAACTCATTAATTTTGTTTAGTCCCTTTGTGTTTTTAATAGAACATTTATAACTTAATCAGTGGTATTTTAGACTTTAAGGAGACAAAGAACTAATAAAATGACAGATTTCGATCCAAGATATGGAATGACTTATTGATCTGAAAAAATGAATTACGCTATATGCTACGTTATTTAAAGACATTTTTCAAGTATCAAGATTATTTTATTGCACTAAAATCAGCTATTTGTTTAAATTTTTGTAGAAAATTAATATCTTTTGAAATGCTTCAGTTGCATTACTTTTATGTATTACTATTTCATAGTTTTGAAGATTCCTTCTTAAAGTGTTTGTCATTACTCTGGTTATGCTTTTGAAAATTCCAAAATCATTTTCTCAAAATACGGATGATTTAATACCATTAAAAAGAGAATACAATGTAGAATTTTAAATAATATCTTTAATAAATAGTACTTAACGTAAGTAAAAATAGACACCCAGTTTTGTTTCTATATAAATGTTTAAAATAAAATGAAAAAAAAGTAATAAGTCATTATTCTGTGTGCTGGAAACATTTTTGAGGAACATTCCTGAACGACTTTTTTTTATCAAATAATCTCCTATTTTATTCCTATTTTATTCAAAATTTCTTTTAAATAGTGTTTTGTGTCATATATTTTACATGTGACAAAACGTAAACACATTTATTTTATTGCAATAATATCGTTAATTTTTTCAAATTGAATGACTATTGTTTCCTTATTACATCGAATGCTTTACAAATAAGTTTGATAACAGTAAAAAAAATTCAAATAATTCCAGAGATATAATTTTTACTTTTATCATCGTACATTCTTTGAGAATTCAGAATGTCTTATAATTCAAACTATGGCCGAACGATGGCCGAATGGTTAGGGTTCTAGTTTTTGGACCCGGAGTTCGTGGGTTCGAATCCCACTATGGCATGGATGTTCGTAGCCGTTCGGAATCGGCTTTAAGCAGTAGGTCCCGGTCTCATTAGCCCTCGTGTTGCAAAAAGTAGACCGTAGCATTCCCAAACCAATCAATTCAAATAATTAACAATGGTAATCAATTTAAGCATAAACAATAAGGTTAATTCATAATGGAAGTGATTAATGGAAGGAGCATGGCCACCTCTTATATATTATATATTTATACTAGATTTGTTAATACGTTTACCCTTTAATGTAATGCATGAATAAACCAGGATGATTTACATCCTGGTTTATTTCACAAAAAGTAAATGAAAATATACAATGCAAAGAAGGGTTAACTTGGAAGTAGCACTGATATCTAGATGAAATGACGCATTTTAAAATTATTTTTCCATTTATGTGGTACTACGGTATGCAATCCGATTACGAAGATATCCATTGGACTTTGATATGAAATTTTTAATAATATCCTTGTACACGGATAAACATTAAAATTAAATTACTTGCGTTCCAAGGTACAAAATAAAGAAATTAAAAATTTGAATTTATTTACAGTTTTCTTTCTGCAATTTTAATAATATGAAAATCTTATAGGCCTCTATTTTGTTCCAGGGAGGCTTAACGCATTTCCTAAAGTGTAAAGTATTTTGTGTTACAGATGTAGCGGAATGATTTTTTTCAAGAGGGCTCTAAACTGCAGTGAACTTTCAATTTCATAAAAAAAATTCATTACATACACACAAAGTACATGCATAAATGTGTAATTTTTATGCATAAATACATAGTTCTGCATACATACCTAAATACATCATAAAAAGTATCAGTGACGCTCTTTGTAATTTCATTGTATCCTAAAATATATATTTACCGCTACAATTTCCCTTGTAATATATTTACCTTGTAAATATTGTGGCATATTTAATTTACGTTCCAGTGCTTACCAAAGTACCAATTAAAGAAATTTCAAATTTAAAAAATACATGAAATATTCTTTTACAAAATTACATTTCTCGTTTTACAACAATATTCGAAAAGAGTAAGATATAATTAGTAATTTATAAACTATCATTTTATAGTAGCAAATTGATTTTTTTAGCTTTTGGGACTAGCTTGCTCAAATCTTCATTCACATTTATTATTATATTCGTACTCATTGAAAGTAATGCAACATTTGTCAAGTTCCTGTGTTCAATTCAAATGCAGAGAATTTTTTGTATTAGTTTCGAGGTTATAATCTATTTTTCATCACATTCAGTGAAAAATTCTAAGTTGAAATTCTAAGTTAAATTTATAATGCACAATTGAGAATATTTCGAATATAGCCAAGATCCCACAGACCCGGGTCTAAATACGTTAATTTCCGAGTATTAAATAAATAAGTTTGCAGTTTAGAAAACACTTTTCTATGGTGTGTGAAAATATTCCAGCCGTCGGCGATACCAGCGAATAAAGGAGTATCATTTCGTATTTTTCATCAAGTATTAAGAAGTAAAGTAAAACAATAGGATTATTCTTTATTCAGAAATGTTTTTCTGTTATACTAGATAGTTTCAATGATTAGCCATTTTTCTTCGGTAGTGAATCCCTGGAGGCTCGTGTTCGATGAAGTGAATTGCTATTGTGAGGAAGTTCAGAGATTGTTCGAAGGGATCCAGCAATCAAAAGCTATGTCGCTACTTTGTTAAAGAAAGTAGCCTAAATAGGGAATGATTAACCCATTGATATAAAAGTTTGCTGGGTAGTAAATAGCGGAAATATCTTTGAAGAATGATAGAATAATAGAATTTACTTTAGGCTTGAAAATTTTACTCACATGCTGTAAAGGGATACATAAACATTGTCTTCCGGTTTAAGTAAAATAAAAATGAAATTTCTAAAATTACCCTCGTTATTGTTACAATTCTTTTTGACAGATATTTGGAGGAACTCCATACTATCTTATAGTATACATTATGGATTTAACAGAAAAACTATAGTTCTACAGATGGTTGTTTAGAATGGAATATGTGAAATAATGTTTTTAAATTATTATAAAGAGTCTATATATATTTGAACAACTTCCAAAGACAAATTTTAACTTTCCAGTTTAATTACAACTTGAAAGTTTAGTTTTTATTTGACTTTAAATGATAAACAATGATTATGCATCACTTTGACACACTGCAGATAGATAATTCCAAGAAGGAAAAGAAGAGGAAGAATTCAACTTTTTACTACATACTTAGATTCGAATAGAGTTGTAATGCATTGCTTTAATGCATTCGAGGACACAAATTTGAATGCATTCAAATGTTCTCTAGTTTTATCCTAACATGTTGTGAAAATATACGAACTATTTGTTTAGTCTAGGAGAATGTAATATGTTTATTAATAATAAAATATCTCTTTAGGTATTTTATCTTTCTCATTTAAGCTAGATAGTAAATTGCTATCCACTTTTACAGTCGGGTGAGGCCTAAAGTTTTTCCTTAAGCACATCAGAAATTTGGAAAGTTTGTATTGACTACGGAGTCATTCAGATAAGGTTCTTCGCCCCACTACTTAACCCTTCTTTTCCATGAAGATAGAAATTCCTATGATAACCTTTAGTATATTAGGGTTAGCCAACCTACATGTAAAAATAATGTTACGTTGGCCTAGTGTTTGAGAAAGAAGAAATTAATACTCATTAATAAGCACATGGACAAATAAGTCTTGATTAAATGAATTTATACAATTAAATAAATGCCTAAGGGATACAACTGTAATCAATTTATCATTTGTAGATATCGAGACTGCTCTGAGTCGTAGCCCTAAAAAACAATATGGCGAAGATTTTTTTCAAAAGGTCTATCCCTCAAGTCGCGGATGCCAGCAACGTTCACTTTATACTCTCCTCTGGTCACAATCTTGTCCTCTAAAAAATCCGACTGCCCGCGGAGAAAAAAAAAAGTTCACTCCCGAACGGAGTAAGAAAAAGTCAAACCAATCTCTTCTATTGGGTAGAAGTCGAATTTCTTTTGGTTAAACCGGTCCTGTTCTGGTATGTCTTTGATGATGACTCACGGAAATAAGTAAAAAGATGAACTAAATTTAACTTTTTTTTACACTGCGGCTCGCGAGCCACATGCGATCTTTGAAGGATTATTTGGGGCTCTTGATAAATGTACCCTAGTTTACTTTTCATTTTTGTGTGAATATTTTTTAAGAAATTATTAGAACTAACAGAGCTGGCAATGTTGGGTAAAAATCGTCTTATTGGACTTTAATGATTCTCAAATTACAATTCATACGAATTCACTGCATAAGTCACCGAGAACATCTCGTTAGAAAATATTTAAAATATCCTGACGTTATGAAGACAGTGCTATAAATTATAAATCACATTCGCACTAATGTAAAACTCACCGACAATTCAAAAATTTCCGAAAAATTAAACAACGAACTTCCAAATGGCATCCAATAAATATAATTTCTGTAAAAAAATTTAATACCTTTTTGCATACCTTTAAAATACGTATTTAATTGCGGCTCGAGAAAAATTAAAAATTTTGAAAAATGGCTCGGATTTACAAGGAGCTTGGCCATCCCCGGTATATTATATATTTATGCTAGATTTATTTAATACGTTTACCCTTTAATCTAATGCATGAATTAAATCATCCTGGTTTATTTCACAAAAATTAAATGAAAAAATACAATGCAAAGAAGGGTAAACTTGGAAGTAGCACTGATATCTGTATGAAATGACATATTTTAAAATTATTTTACCATTTATGTGGTAGTACAGTACGCAATCCGATTATGAAGATATCCATCGAACTTTGATATCAAATTTTTAATAATATTCTTCTACACGAATAAACTTTAAAATTAAATATATTATATTTAAAAAAAATAGAAGGCATAAATATCAAGTTATATTCAAGTTAGATTTAAGTCTAGCTTTTAAACCTATCCGTAATAAAAGAAGCAGTGTGAAATTGAGCACAAAGAGGTAAATCAATATTGTAATTGTCATAATTACTGATAACACTATGGTTAAACACTACTAGCTATTACTTGTTAAATATGATAAATATATACAATACCGTTATATAAATTAAATCTTTCATCTAAATATCAAACAACATTTATTGTTACATCGACAAACAATATTTTGTTATGCATATACACCGTGAGAACTAAGAACTGGATTTTATTTCGCTATAAATCATGGTAAAATCATTAAATGGCACAATATCCTATTTCCGGAGCAATAACATAATAATACATAATAACATTTGATTAATTAAACGGAAGATCTTAATTATTCATAATGGAGTTATTCAATCACCACAAAACAACGAATATGCAGCCAAATCAATAACACAACACTGCTCCACAGCAAAGGGGACAATAACAAAAACAAAGAGAGAGAAAGAAAGGAAAAGATAAAAACATTCGTAATATATCTTTCTGGCCCAAGTTTTAATCAGATTAGTAAACAGAATAAAGTGATTGTCATATCAAATACGCATATTAAAAGAAATAAAAGCATTAGATTCATCATTTTTCATCCAAGTCAGCTGGTGGTTGTGAATTACCGTCCGCTTGCAGCAAAGTTATGAGAAATAAAATTATTCAAAAGAGAGATTGTGCAGACTTAATGCGTATTTCATACCTATTATTTTTTTACATATCTTATTGCTTTTTACGTGTACATTTATAAAAACAAGGTCTGGTAGAATTTTTAGATTAATAATGTCTATTAATCTAAATTATCATTAATAAACTTTAATAACATAGTTTATAATTCTAAATTAAATTATTAAAACACAAGGAGATAAATCAATATTGTAAGTTTTATAATTCCTGATAACACTATTTTTAAACACTACTAGCTATCACTTGTTAAATAACATAAATATATACAATACCATTATATAAATTAGGTGTCTGATCTTAATCTCAAAAAGCATTTATTTTTAGATCTAAAAAGAATATTTTGTTATGCTAATACATAGGGAGAACTAAGAACTGGATTTTATTTCGCTATAAATCATGGTAAAATCATTAAATGACACAATATCCTATTTCCGGAGCAGTAACATAATAATACATAATATCATTTGATTAATTAAACGGAAGATCTTAATTATTCATAATGAAGTTATTCAATCACCACAAAACAACGAATATGCAGCTAAATCAATAACACAACAAAAGCGACAATAACAAAAACAGAGAGAGAGAAAGAAAAAAAAGATAAAAACATTCGTAATATATCTTTCTGGCCCAAGTTTTAATCAGATTAGTAAACAGAATAAAGTGATTGTCATATTAAATACGCATATTAAAAGAAATAAAAGCATTAGCTGCATCATTTTTCATCCAAGTCAGCTGGTGGTTGTGAATTGCTCTCCGAAGGAAGCAAAGTTATGAGAAATAAAATTATCCCCAAAAGAGATTGTTCAGAACTTTCTAAGGCGTATTTGATACCTACCATGTTTTTTAATATCTTATTGCTTTTGACGTGTACATTTAAAAAAACAAGGTCTGGTAGAATTTTTAGATTATTAAAGTTTATTAATCTAAATTAATATTAATAAATTTTATTAATATAGTTTATTAATCTAAATTAAATTATTAAAACACAAGGAGATAAATCAATATTGTAATTTTTATAATTCCTGGTAACACTATGTGTATACACTAATAGCTATTACTTCTAAATAAGACAAATACATACAATACCATTATATGAATTAAATGTTTGACCTAAATCTCAAGCAGTATTCATTTTTAGATCTAAAAAGAATATTTTGTTATGTATATACACCTTGAGAATTAAGAACTGGATTTTATTTCGCTCTAAATCATGGTAAAATCATTAAATGGCACAATATCATCTTTCCGGAGCAATAACATAATAATACATAATAACATTTGATTAATTAAACGGAAGATCTTAATTATTCATAATGGAGTTATTCAATCATCACAAAACAACGAATATGCAGCCAAATCAATAACACAACACTGCGCCACAACAAAAACAAAGAGAGAGAAAGAAAGGAAAAGATAAAATCATACGTAATATATCTTTCTGGCCCAAGTTTTAATCAGATTAGTAAATAGAATAAAGTGATTGTCATATCAAATACGCATATCAAAAGAAATAAAAGCATTAGCTGCATCATTTTTCATCCAAGTCAGCTGGTGGTTGTGAATTACCCTCCGTAGGAAGCAAAGTTATGAAAAATAAAATTATCCCCAAAAGAGATTGTGCAGAACTTTCTAACGCGTATTTGATACCTACCATGATTTTTAATATCTTATTGATTTTGACGTGTGCATTTATTAAAACAATGTCTGGTAGAATATTTAGATTAATAAAGTTTATAAATCTAAATTATTATTATTAAAGTTTATTATCTAAATTATTATTAATAAAGTTTATTAATATAAATTAAATTATTAAAAAAGGAGGTAAATAAATATTGTAATTTTTATAATTCCTGATAACACTATGTTTAAACAATACTAGTTATTACTTGTTAAATAAGATAAATATATATTATATCATTATATAAATTAAGTGTTAGATCTAAATCTCAAACATCATTCATTTTTAGACCTAAAAAGAATATTTTGTTATGCTAATACACCGGGAGAACTAAGAACTGGGTTTTATTTCGCTATAAATCATGGTAAAATCATTAAATGACACAATATCCTATTTCCGGAGCAATAACATAATAATACATAATATCATTTGATTAATTAAACGGAAGATCTTAATTATTCATAATGAAGTTATTCAATCACGAATATGCATCCAAATCAATAACACAACACTGCTCCACAACAAAGGCGACAACAACAAAAACAAAGAGAGAGAAAGAAAGGAAAAGATAAAAACATTCGTAATATATCTTTCTGGCCCAAGTTTTAATCAGATTAGTAAATAGAATAAAGTGATTGTCATATCAAATACGCATATCAAAAGAAATAAAAGCATTAGCTGCATCATTTTTCATCCAAGTCAGCTGGTGGTTGTGAATTACCCTCCGTAGGAAGCAAAGTTATGAGAAATAAAATTATCCTCAAGAGAGATTGTGCAGAACTTTCTAACGCGTATTTGATACCTACCATGTTTTTTAATATCTTATTGCTTTTGACGTGTGCATTTATAAAAACAAGATCTGCTAGAAATTTTAGATTATTAAAGTTTTTCAAAATTAATTTTATTTTTTGTTTTATAAAAGAAATATTACACAATTGTTAATAAATTAAAAAGAATTATTAACATAACAGTTAAGGAATAAATCAAATATTTAAGAATTACTTTAATATATATGAAAAAGCATAATATATATTATATAAATATATAGTACAAATTACTGTTTAAATACAATTTACTACACATTTTTTAATAAAAACACAATAAGTCATATAATATCAATTGATGAATACATGGTTTATTTATCAACAATGTATTTAAAAATGTATTTTATCAAAACAGAATATTGACCCAATTGTTGATTATGAAAAGAATCAGTAATAATATCATTAAGTAATCAAATATCATAAGCAATGAGAATACTTTAATACGTGTGCAAAGTAAGATTTGAATATAAATTTATACATGAAATATATGGTACAAGACTGTTTAGGAATATTTCTATTTAATATCACAAATTTTTCAATTGCAAAAACACAATCAAGCATTTCAAGAAATAAACATATTTATCAAATGTATTTAAAAAAAATAATTTATCAAAAGAGAATATTAACAAAATGTTGATAAAGTAAAAGAATCAGTAATAATATGAACACTAAAGTAATCAAATATCAAAGCAGATGAAGAATTACTTTAATATTAAGTAATAGTAATATAAATTTATACATGAAAATATAGAACAAATACTGTTTAGGAATATTTTTCATTTATATCACAAAATTTTTAAATTGCAAACACAATCAAGTCATTCAAATTAATATAGAAAGCAAATTTATCAACAATGTATTTAAAAATGTATTTTATCAAAACAGAATATTGACCCAATTGTTGATTAAAAGTGAAAAGAATCAGTAATAATATGAACACTTAAAGTAATCAAATATCATAAGCAGATGAAGAATTACTTTAATACGTGTGCAAAGTGCAGATAGGTGAATATAAATTAATACATGAAAATATATGAAACAAATTACTGTTTAGGAATATTTTCAATTTAATCTCACAAATTTTTCAAATTGCAAAAATACAATCAAGTCATTTCAAGGCATCAATTCCTAAAGATATGGCTTATTTATCAACAATGTATTTTAAAAAAATGTATTTTATCAAAAGAGAATATTGACACAATTGTTGAATAAAATAGAAAAGAATCAGTAATAATATGAACAGTTAGAGTAATCAAATATCGAAAGTAGTTGAAGAATTACATTAATATATATGAAAAGAGCAGGTAGTTGCATATATATTAATGCATGCAAATATATAGTACAAATTACTGTTTAAGAATAGTTTCACTTTATTCTGACAAATTTTTCAAATTGCGAAAACACAATCAAGTCATATCATTCAATTCCTAAAGACATGTTATTATCAACAATGTATTTAAAAATGTATTTTATCAAAAGAGAATATTGACAAAATTGTTGAATAAAAGACAAAAGAATCAGTAATAATTTGAACAGTTAAAGTAATCAAATATCGAAAGCAGTTGAAGAATTACTTTAATATATATGAAAAGAGCAGGTAGTTGCATATAAATTAATGCATGTAAATATATATTACAATTTACTGTTTAGGAATATTTTCAATTTGTTCTGACAAATTTTTCAAATTGCGAAAACACAATCAAGTCATATCAAGGCATCAATTGATGAATACATGGTTTATTTATCAACAATGTATTTAAAAATGTATTTTATCAAAACAGAATATTGACCCAATTGTTGATTAAAAGTGAAAAGAATCAGTAATAATATGAACACTTAAAGTAATCAAATATCATAAGCAGATGAAGAATTACTTTAATATTGAAAGTACAGATAGTTGTATAAATTTTTATACATGAAAATATATGAAACAAATTACTGTTTAGGAATATTTTCAATTTGTTCTGACAAATTTTTCAAATTGCAAAAACACAATCAAGTCATTTCAAGGCATCAATTCCTAAAGACATGGTTTATTTATCAACCATGTATTTAAAAAAATATATTTTATCAAAAGAGGATATTGACCCAATTGTTGATTAAAAGTGAAAAGAATCAGTAATAATATGAACACTTAAAGTAACCAAATATCGAAAGCAGTTGAAGAATTATTTTAATATATATGAAAAGAGCAGGTAGTTGCATATAAATTAATGCATGTAAATATATATTACAATTTACTGTTTAGGAATATTTTCAATTTGTTCTGACAAATTTTTCAAATTGAAAAAATACAATCAAGTCATTTCAAGGCATCAATTCCTAAAGATATGGCTTATTTATCAACAATGTATTTTAAAAAAATGTATTTTATCAAAAGAGAATATTGGCCTAATTGTTGATTAAAAGTGAAAAGAATCAGTAATAATATGAACACTTTAAGTAATCAATTATCGAAAACAGTTGAAGAATTACTTTAATATATATGAAAAGAGCAGGTAGTTGCATATATATTAATGCATGCAAATATATAGTACAAATTACTGTTTAAGAATAGTTTCACTTTATTCTGACAAATTTTTCAAATTGCGAAAACACAATCAAGTCATATCAAGGCATCAATTGATGAATACATGGTTTATTTATCAACAATGTATTTAAAAATGTATTTTATCAAAAGAGAATATTGGCCTAATTGTTGATTAAAAGTGAAAAGAATCAGTAATAATATGAACACTTTAAGTAATCAATTATCGAAAACAGTTGAAGAATTACTTTAATATGTATGTAAGTATGTATGTAAGTATAAATATTTATGTAAGTACAAATAGTTGCATATAAATTTATACATGCAAATATATGGTGCAAATTACTGCTTAGGAATATTTTCAATTTAATTTCACAAATTTTTCTAATTGAAATAACACAACCAATTTCATTTCATGACATCAATTTTAAAGACATGATTAATTTATCAACAATGTATTTAGAAAAATAATTTTAAAAGTTAAAAAAAAATTGTTCGAGAAAAAATAGATTTCAGTGCAGTAAAACAATCGTGTTATTTCAAAATTTTTTAGAATAAAATGTATACTTAATTTTTTAGAAGAAAAATCAGTTCAAGTTTTTTCACCCAATTCTATCATTTCAAAATCTTTTTGTCTAAGTGTTTATCATAATTATCCAATCATAAAGTATTTACTTCGCAATAAATTTGTTTTTAAAAAATTATGCCATAAATTTTATTTTCAAATAGCCTCCTTACAAATGAAACGTTAAAACAAAATATAATAAAATCCTTTTTGATATTTCTAAATTTGCATGATTTTTATATTTAGCAACTAAAACAGATAGCAACATATAATTCAAAGCATGCACAGCAAATTTCTATCTCGGAACATTTTCTTGTTTTCAAGCTATTCTCATAAATCTTTGAAATTACTACAGAAGGAAAGTGAACTTCATGCCGGGACATTAACTCTAAAAGATCTGGCTTATTTGGCAACAACTTATTTTATTCTAAAAATATGACTGCTTGCAGATAAAGAAAATGAAATCCACGCACTTTACTGGTTCGTTTTTCGAACTATTCAAAAACTAATCTCACCTATTGCCATTAGAGTATATAATCTCGTGAAAATAATAATATAAAAAATAAAGTTTTATAGCCCAACAAAAGTTGTGTTTTTTTTTATTCCTATCGGAAATCGAGTTTTTCTTTTCTTCTTTCTTTTTTTTAATCTTTTCTCCAGCTTCGCGAAAGAGAAAGATTTTTAAGAAATCGAGATTCGGTATTACTTTCTATATCAGCTTTTTACTTTTGGCAATCGAAGTTCCGCAGAAGATGGAAAGAGAAATTTATTTTATTTTTATTTCACTTTTTTATGTTATATAAATTTAACTATCGGTGAAAAAATTTATTTCGGTGTAGAAAGACTTTTTGTTTAGAAACTGCAGAAAAATCTTGTAAAGTGATTGTGATTGGCTGAGACAGAGTAAGATCGGAGAAGAAAATATTTATTTATTAAAGTAGCAGTAGACTTTCAAAATTAATTTATTTAACTTCCATGAATCTGTTTATAACTGTTTATAGTGTTATTTTAAAGTAATAATAACATTATAAACAGTTATAATCCAAAACCGTTGAAACAGTATGATAAAATATTTATTTACAAAATTTAATTAGTTGTTCAGTTTATTAGGTTTATTGAAAATGCTCCATGCACATAAATTTGCAAGTAAAATGTATCTTCTAGACCTAATTAAAAAAACTTTTTTCTTAAGAATACTAACGTCTTTCATTCTGACAGTTACCTTTTATACCTCATAATAAAACTAATTTCTCAAGGATACAAGTCTTTCCATCTGACAGTTACTTTCTAGACCTAATAACAAAACTAATTAATAAAGGATATAAAAGACTTTCAACTGACTGATACCTTCTAAGCCTAGTGACAAAACTAACTTCTTTAAAATACAAAAGTGTTAATATGGTAGTTACCTTCAAGACCTAAAAACAAAACTAATTTATTAAGGATATAAATGTCTTTCAATCTGACTGATACCTACTAGACCTAATAACAAAACTAATTTCTTAACAAAAGTTTTTCAGTCTGAAAGTTACCTTCTAGACCTAGTAACAAAACTAATTTCTTAAGGATACAAGTCTTTCAATCTGACAGTTACCTTCTAGACCTAATAACAAACCTAATTTCTCAAGGAAACAAAAGATTTTAAACTGACTGATATCTTCTAAACCTAATAACAAAACTAATTTCTTAAGAATACAAAAGTCTTTCAATATCATAACTACCTTCTATACCTAAAAAAACTAATTTCTTAAGGGTACAAATGTATTTCAATCTGACTGATACCTACTAAACCTAATAACAAAACTAATTTCATAAGAATACAAACAACTTTCATTCTGACAGTCACATTTTAGACCCAATAACAAAATTAATTTCTCAAGGATACAAATCTTTCAATCTGACAGTTACCTTCTAAACCTAATAACAAAACTAATTTATTAAGGATTCAAAAGTCTTTCAATATCATAACTACTTTTTAGACCTAAAAACAAAACTAATTTCTTAAGGATACAAATATCTATCAATCTGACAGTTACCTTCCAAACGTAGTAACAAAACTAATTTCTACAAGTCTTTCAATCTGACAGTTACATTCTAGACCTACTAACAAAACTAATTTCTTAAGAATACAAAGTCTGTCAATCTGACAGTTACCTTCTAGACCTAGCAACAGAACTAATTTCTCAAGGATACAAGACTTTCAGTCTGACAGTTACCTTTTAGACCTAATAACAAAACAAATTTCTTAAGGATACAAATGCATTTCTATCTGATTGATACATTTTAGATCTAATAACAAAACTAATATTTAAGCATACCAAACTATTGTAATCTGACTGCTACCTTATAAATCTATTAACAAAGCTAATTTCTGAAAAAAAGTTTCTCAATCTGATAGCTACCTTCTAGACCTAAAAACAAAACTAAATTCACAAGCATACTTAGACTATAAATCTGACAGTGACCTTCCAGACCTAATAACAAAACTAATTTCTTAAGGATACAAAATAATTTCTGGTAGCTTGATCTGTCTGATAGTTTTTGATCAAAGTAATAATTTTTAAAATATCTGAAAAAGCTATGTATTCTCATCAGTGGAATAATAATTAAACCGAAATAAGGTAGTAATTTTAAAAGGGTGAAAAAATTGTAAAAAAGGTAACTACAAGAATTGTGACTAGTATATTTTTTATTCATTAACACCTAGGAGAGTCTACCTGGTCTACCTTCACTCAGATCTTTCTTCTCATGTGAGTAAGAAATTGGACATTCCTCTTTATTTGAGCCAATTGTTTCTTGAAATAATGAATTATATCCTTAAAATTGCTATATTTGCACTATACAGATAGGGGAGATTGAATAAAAAAATATTAGAATTAGAAAATTAGAAGAGCTTCTACTACCGAAGAAAAATCTTCATCCATGTATCCTACATTTATTCTGTCATTGAATTCTAAATTTAGCGGCAACTCTTCTATTAGAGTCATATGGTACCAGATCATCAATCGGCAAGAATATTTTCTCGGAACATTAGTTAACTTTTATATAAGTGTCAGATCTATATATTTTCTGTGGAAAGATATATTGTAATGTTCGTCTTAACTTTATAGAAAACATGCTTTTCCTTACACCTCAATTTATAAGGAGTTTTCAAATATAGTTTTGTGAAAATTATATATTAACGATAGGTAAAAATGAAATAATATACGATATTTAATGCATAAAAAATTATAGCTATTCTCTAATATAGACAGATGTAAGCAAAGATTAATGAGACTGCTGTGTTAGTGAAATTTATATTAAATCAGAATTTTACTCCCTTGAAAATCAGAAAAGAAATTCAGACTTCTGTGCTGACTTCAGATTGGATTGTTTGCCATGGATGTATAGTTTAACCCTCCGAGTGGAACAACACATCGACTAAAAAAAGTCTCCAAAAATAGGCTAAAGGTTTACTGTGTTAGTGGCCAAAGCGTTCTATGATTTTTTATTTCACCCTTAGTCGACTAGAATGGAATACGGGAAACTCACCCTCGTTATTGTCCCTTTATTTCCGGTTATAAATAGATATTATAGATTGTTAATTTTTAATACACATAAAGCTCGTCAAGTCTCGAAGAACATCCTATAAGAAATAATGGATTCTAAAAGTACAAATAAAAATATTCTTTGAGAGACTTATTTATATTTTTTACCAAAGTCATCCAAGATATTTAAGTGGTGGAATTAGAGATACATCTGTTACCGCAAACGAAATACTTCGAAATAGAAATTTAGAAAGCCATGAAAAGCTATCAGCGTCTTTGTTCCTCAGGGTATAGAGGTGCATCCCTCAATATATGTTAGTCAAAGATGGGTGCAGTTCCTATGTACATCGCATCCATTTTCGGAACGTTTTTGGAGGTTGAAAATTGTACGTGACAACAGCTTTGAAGACATCATCGGTTTGGCGGAATTGTACGTGCGAACCGCTTAGAGGGTTAATACGATTGTGCCTTCAACTGGTTATTATCTGGCCAATACAACTCTAAGAAGCATATTCTTACAGTGGATTTTCTTAACCAACTTAAGAATATTTCTATTTTTAGGGAAGAATATATACAATGGATATCTTCTTACATTGATCTTCATAGCAAGTAGACTGTGAACACTGGCTAAAGAAGGTGTTAGTTAGCCGTTGGTTACTGATAATTAGTTTACTCCAAGGCAATACAGTGGAATTCGCTTAATCTGATCAGTTTGGGCCACCGTGATTTTGATAACATTTACCGATTGATAACAATAAACGATATGCAAAATTAGATAAATTTACACTCCTCCCTTTAATTCACAAGTACTAAATTTCAAAACAAAATGAAAAAACCTTATATTTATGTACTGTTTATTATCCTTTAAAACATAAGAATTGTATACATAATTAAAAAAATTGATCGATTGCTGACTGCCTACAATTTTTTTCTAAGAAGCTCATTGATGCATTGTTCATTATCATAATCAACCTGTCATTACGATT
This sequence comes from Pardosa pseudoannulata, assembly GCA_032207245.1. NCBI lineage: Eukaryota > Metazoa > Arthropoda > Arachnida > Araneae > Lycosidae > Pardosa > Pardosa pseudoannulata. The sequence continues at coordinate 5,385,798 of CM063508.1, read as the reverse complement.
TAAATTTTTGATATTTTATTTTAATGCTAAATCATTTCTCTTTTTGGCTTCCATATTGACAAGCTGCATATAAGCGAGCAAGACATAAAATTTGAATACTTTCCTTCTCAGTTCCGATAATACTGTGTTGCCTTCTGCTTATCTGACACCATTGACCACCAGTAGGGTGTTTGTATTTCTTAAAAATTCCAGGAAAGTGTAAGACCCCACTCCTATTTTCATTCCCCATTTTTCTAGGTTGAAGAGGAGAATTCTCCGATATTCAAACAACAGCGAAGAAAAACAAAATAATTGGTTCCTTCTAAATATATTGTGAATGTTCTTTTGCCAGTTAGAACGAGGTTCGGAAACTGATATCCTTAACCGATGTGACGATCACATAAAACCATAATATTAACATACTAATGAATAGAAAAATTCAGGACCAAGTGATATATACAATATGTGATTGCTAACATTAACCGCGATCACATAATGCGGAGTCTACTGTATTTCAAAAGCTAAAAATGCCAAATAGTGTCACGTGCACCACTCCACTGTTGCACAAGTGGTTCAGGTAAGACGCCCTAAAAGACCTGAACCTTGAGTTCAGCAGACATAGAAAATAAAACTTTTACTGAGCTGATCAGTAGTCAAACTAGATATCTGTCTTACTCCAAAGGTATCAAGTTATTATCGAACTCTACAAAGTGCTGTAATAGCAAGAAATCCGCATGCATGTACTCGATTGTGCTTGTATTCGAATACCTTGGGATCTCTAGACATTCTAGGCATTTGCTTCTTTTAGAATTTATTAGATTTTAATGTCATGAAGTTCATCTATCTCTGCTTATCTTGGACATTTTCGCCGAACGATGGCAGATTGGTTAGGGTGCCGTCCTTCGGTACAGGGATGTTCGTAGCCGTTCGGAATCGGCTTTAAGCTATAGGTACAGGTATCATTAGGAATCATGTTACAAAAAGTAGATCACATCACTCCAAACCAAACCAAACTTAGAAATTTTTAATAATACAAGAAGTACATAAAATAGTATTAACATCAGAAAAAATAACAAAGATGTTGTATAATATAAAGGTATTACAAATTAAAGTTTACAACTATATCTTGTACTGTAATTTTATTAAAGACTTTAATTTTATTATTGCAATCTCTATCAGTAAACTAAAATATTAAAATTGGTAAGTAGCGTTAAAAGACAAAATAAGTAATTCGCAAGATTGTTTTTGAAAAGGGAACCGGTAAAGTTTAGATAATCCACTAAATGACGATAAAAATTCTTTTAGCTTCGTCAGTAAAACATTATGACTATCATTGATAAACAAATAGTTTCAAATATTTGTATTCAATCTTTCAAAATTCTAATTATTTGTTCTCAGCGTTATCTAATACATTTAACTTAAATAATAAATACCTTATTTTCTTGATAACTTTATTTATTCGTATATATAAATACTTAGGAACATTATAATATAAAAAGTTTTTCATTTAAGTAATATTTATACATTCTCTTTAAGTATACTCTTTTAAAATACACCCCTATTTCCGTTTCTGAGAAGAAATGGGGATTAAAACAAAAATTGAAGATTTCGATTGGCATTCAGAACTGTATTATTTAAAAATCACCCTTCAGGAAAGCTTTTAAAAATTTATTCACGACGGGATAAAACTGAAAAGTTGTAAAATAAAATAAATACTTTGCAATGAATTTATACAAAAATGTGAAACAAGTTAATTTGAAGAATATAAACAAAACATTTGTGGTTACTGCGATGAGATTTTATAGAACACGTTATTTCAATTAACTATTTCAAAGCTACTTATATCACTAAACAGGAAAATTTTTACACAAGAATGCTACTCTCCTTTATGTATAAACGTCTCCATATACGTATGAAAAAAAATCTAAAAGTTTTTATTTTATTTCTTTGAAACTTTGAATAATTGTACCTAAAACTAAAGAAATATCAATGGCTTAACTTCTTTATCAAACTATTGCTCTCCTACAAAAAAAAGAAGCTTAATTTTTTTTAAGAAAAGATATCAAAACAAACTGTGTCATATCAATACGTTCCATGGGAAATAAAGAAGCAAGTGGCAATTTTCAGTAGCTGAAAAACTACCTTTTAGAGAGCCGTGAAATACTGCCTGCGGCTTTCTTAGAGGCTGAGAAAAAAAATTTCGCAGTTTCTGACCCCTAAGAGCTAGTATTTCTTTACATTTTTTAAGAAGAAGAAACTTTTGATTTAGTTTTTCATTTTATTGAAAAACTTTAAGAGATCCGTGTAAGAGTTAAACTCGTTTCAACCTTGGAAAATATTTCATTTTATAAAATTATTTGAGAACTGTTTATTTTTTCTTTAAATTTTAGATGTTGGAGGAGTAGTAACATTTTTTTTTCTATTTAGTAGTATCACACGATTTCATTAAATTCATTCATTTAAATTTTAAATGAAGAAATCTTTTTTCGGGTGTTAAGTTTTAATGTTTCTCATCTTTTAATATTTAAGTATTTTTGTAAAAAGTTAAGGTTTTAATCACGTACGACACGTATGTAAAATTGTACGACACGTATGTAAGATTTTTAAAATGTTGCATCTTATTTAGAACTATCTACGCAATGCTGATTTTATCAAAATGGAGTTTAAAGATGGTACAAAATGGAAAGCATAAAGAAAATTACAGTAATAATTTTAAGGGAATCTTGTCAATCTTTAAGAACCTCGATTTTCCAATTTTCATGTTTTATCATGATTTATCATGTTTTGCCGATTACAAAAATGGAAATTTTTCATTTTCCTGGCGTAGACGATAAAGTTGTTAACAATGGTATAATTCACTCCAGATGGAATAACCGTTATTAAACTTTTCCCTCCATATTTTTAAAACAAGTCTCGGCGTATTTGTTTTATTAGTCAAATTTTTAAAATCCAAATGGATAATAATAGAGTTGGAGACAAAAACCAACGATTCTTTGTAGCCAATAAAATGGGATTGGCGAGATGGTAAAATGGAAATAAGTAAAAAATATATAGTGTTTGTAAAAGAAAGACTTCAAGCTAAGTTAATGAAGGTACAATACAAATACACACGATAATACAATTTACATAAACTTGGTCATGTACTGAAAATTGACTAGTTGTCCGAGTTCAACACAAATTGTGTTTTTTACAAGTAGTTACGCACGGTTGTAAAAATAATCACCCTTCTGAAAAACGTGAAATTTGTATGAATATTTTTATGACACAAGTTCAATAAATGAATATAATTATTTTCTTTTACAAATAATTTTTATTCATGAAATATATAAGAAAAAGTTTCTTTGGTTTTAGAATTTATTTTTTTATTTTAAATTTTACAATGAGATAATAACAATTTCACTTAAATACATACTTTTAAAAACAGTATAGTATATATTATGATTTTAAAAGAAATGAAAAATGTTTTAAACTTATATAGACATTACCAAACATCATACTTTTGTTTATGTTAACAAATTATTTGATTCACGTTATTTTGATTCACATTTACGTTAACTAATTATTTCATTTGAAACATAATGACGAATTGTGTGCTGTAAAACAAAAACAATAAATAAATAAATAAATAAAATGTAGTTTATTATTAACACTTGGCATGCGAGTATACTTCACCGCCAACTTAACTTGTGCAGCGGGCGTTTTTTCGTGAATCGCGCAATAGTTTAGTTATTCAGAAAAATCGTAGTAAATCCGAAACTACTTTGTTTTTTAAACTACTTTGTTTTTTATTTTAGACTTTAATATATAATGTATGATTATTTAACAAAAACAATATTTTTACAAAATCACAAAAATTAAAGATTTTTAAAATTAAAGTCCGATAATCTGTCAGCGCGTATTTCTTCATCATTATCTTTGTCACAACGGCTCATTTTATCAAGTTTGTATTCAACAATAAAAAAAAATCAAGCTTCAAATTGACAAAACACGACTTGTACATTCTGAAGCTAGGAATTAGACTGAACACAAAATAACACAACAAAAGACCGAGTAACTCGATAATCATAACTTGTGCAAAGAAAAAATGCAAAGCATTGCATAGCAACGCAAACAACAGATATATAATGTCACATTTACATATTATTATACGAAATTAGTAGATTTTTGTTGGTTAGCTGGTATCCACCACAAATCTACTAAAAACGTATTTTTACGTAACCCGTGTTCCAGTGACAAACTGCAAAAAACGTAAAAATGCGAAGTGTTAACATAAATCCCCATTGCAGAGATCACGTTTAGTTAAAAATATTGAGATTCTTATAAATTAGAATTTCATGGGCTGTATATTCGGAAGCGTATGTATTATTACATTAACACATAAAAATTAACTCGATTCATGGAAACTATAAAAATTTATTTTTGTGGCATAAAATCTTTCCTAACATCCGTACATTTCTCAAAGCGTGTCACTTGTTTTAACAAACCTCAGTGGTAGTGTTAGGTGTCTTATAGCTCTCATTATTACAAAATTATGTTATAGGAATTCTCCTGATCTGCATACCATTTGGCCTCCCCTTTTTTTTTAACCTTACATTGTTTAAGGGTGATTACATGAATTAATTAAAGTTTAATCAATAATATTGTGGCATTACCGTGGCTGGCACCAGAAATGCAAATTATCGTGTGGCTAAGCCCGATTTCCGCAGACGTATACGCTTTAAATACCGGAGCAGAGCCCTCAACGAGCGAAGCGTTTGCATGTTCCCTCCGAAGGCAAGAACTTTCGACTCTCCGGCAGTTCACTCAATCAACAGCACGAGCTTTCCACCTTTAACGCCCGCTACTGATTTAAACCTTCTGTAACTTTGTACAGCTTTTATTTTTTTATGTTTTTTCCGGTTTAAATAAACCTCCTGATAAGTTTGAATCAGCGTGGATTTATTCCTTCATTTTTTATGGAGCCTAGAGGTAGCAGTAACCAGTCGCTATACCTACATTGGTGACTTCCCTTCAGTATTATCTACGGGATAAAAATATCATGTTTTAGTGGTTCGTATATTAGTCTAATCCATTTCAAGCATATTTCCTTGTTTAGATGGTAGCAAAAAAGCGTCTTTGAGATGAAACTTTAATGAGCTGTGTCACAAGTTTATTTTGCTATATTCACATTCTACACAATATATTTTACACAATTGCATTATATACTTTAGCTTTTTTTGAAAATTTAATCCCCTGGTTTAATTTTTCTGATACTTTTTTAAAAATGTCAATAATTGGAAAATTGTAACTAATATTTCTTACTTACAAATAGAGCAAAAATGTTAATAAAACTCTTTTTTGTGTTGTCTGTGCACAGAAAATATTTTAAAATTTTAAAACAGTTTATCGATTTTCAATTTCTGTAAAAGTTTATATTTTTCAAAGAAAACAAAGTAAATTCAGCAAATCTAATTAAATAAAAGAATAGAAAAATTAAACAATTCAATAATGAAGAATATAAATATATAAAATAATAAAAAGAAATGTGATTAAATTAAAATAAAAAAAATATAAGACGGAAAATAAGTAATAACCATTTAAAATTCTTTAAACATTTTTTGTCTCTTTAAACTTACAAAACGTATATGAGAATGTGATTTTTTTGATAAAATTAAGCAACTCTGACTGTCGTGTTTATTTTCTCTTGCTAATATAGACAACTAGCTTTTGTCTGTATGAACATAATATATTATTTCAACGAATGTTTAAGCATACGTTGACAAGATATAAATGTAATCCAGACATTATTAAACTAGCAAAATGAACAACAAGTTATTTTTGGTGTCATCTACAAGTGATACCAATAATATACTCATATTCCATTGCAGTTGTCCATTCCGTGTTCCGTGGTACCATTATTCTTAAGTATAATATGGACCCCTATCGATACATAAATATGTGAAAAAAATAATTATTCTGAATTTATATAATAAAAATTAAATTAGAAATGAAAATTTAAATTTAAATAAAATATATATAGGTAAATAAAAAAATTTAAAAAGTAATAAGTGAATTTAAATGAAGTTAAATTAACATTATTACAATTTAAAGAAAAATTTACATAATTTATTTAGCTAAATATTTCGGTATTTATAAATACATAAAAATAAATTAGAGAACTATTAGAAATTGTCTTTCATTTCGTTGAGAAAATATATGTATCTTAGAGAAATTTAATAATCAATTTAATATTTCTCGAACATATATAATTTTTAAACAAAGTAAACAAACTTTTTATGACTTATTTTAACTTAATTTTTGTGTTAATATCATGGATTATAAGTTATTTTGTTTTTGTTTAAATGGTTAATAACCCGATGTCTACTGGATTAAAAAAACTTGTTATATAATTTAACCCAAAGTAAGTAAATCAATTGTTATGACTAATAATTACGTTTAAATAAGGAAAATAAAGATTCATAATATAAATGAAACTTCAGCAAAAGTATTAACCAAAAATATAAGAAATTGCTTCTTGTTAGAATTTTGCATTTTTTTAGAAAACACAGGTTCAAAAGACCTAACATGTAGACCTAAACATGAAGATTAAAACTACGATGACGTCATTTACCAAAATTTACAGGGCATTTTATAGGAAAAAAAATTAATATTATTTACTGTGTCTCATATTTGATGTCAGATTGTGGAGATTAAATAAAAAAAAATATGAGAGATAACAGATGTAGAAAAGTAGAAGAGTTTTTGTTGATGAAGAAAAATCCTGATCCATGTATCTTGCATTTATCTTGTCCTTCTGAATATATCGGCAAGATTTCTATTAGTCATCTGGTACCTGATCATCAATTGTCAAAAATATTTTCTCGGAACATTAGCAAACTTTAAGTGTTAGATCTGATAATTTTCGTAGGAAAGAGATATTGCAGTATTCGTCTTTACTCACCAAAATCATGCTTTGCCTTATTCCTTACTTAACAGTGAAAGTCTAAGTTATACTTTTAGAAGAATTCTATAATACTAATAAATTAAATTGAACAATGTAATAAATGATCACATAGAAATTTATAGCTATATATAGCACCCAAATAAAGCATCCAAAATTAATAAAAAAGATAGTGAAATTCTAATTTACACTTTAGAATTAATTTGTTTCGATATATATAAATATACGTAAATGAATAAATAAATAATAAATATATATGTGTGCATGTATATATATATATATATATATATATATATATATATATATATATATATATACATACATATATATATATATATATATATATATATATATATATATATATATATATATATATATATACATACATATATGAAGTATTCATGTATATACATCATGTAAAGAAAGAAAAACTATATTGCGATAAATTAACAAATTAAAAAGTTAATATATTATGTTGATTCGGTATATAAATTTTATTTATGTTTTAACTGGAGGGTTGCGGTTCACGGCCTGAGCAAGACTAAGGACTGACGTGTTCATTAATAGTGACTGCTGTAGGTAAAAATTGCTCGTGGTCACAATGATGTCCAAGTTCTCAATTGATACCTCTGTAAAAGGCAAAGGTTAGAAATCTGGTCAAAAATTACGCCGAACGATGGCCAAATGGTTAGAGAGCTGATCTTCGGTACAGGAGTTCGTGTGTTCGAATCCTACTGTGGTATGATAGTTCGTAGCCGTTTGATATCAGCTTTAAGCAGTAGGTCCCAGTTTCACTAGCCTGCGTGTTACAAAGATGTAGACATAGCACTCCAAACAAAACTAAGCCAAGCTTATAAATTTCGTAGACCTACTTAATCTTAAACATTCTTTGAACCTAGAAGCGTCTGTCAAATGAAAGGCGTATACCTTCGCTTTAATTAGTGTAGCCATTATCTCACCTGCTAGGTTCCAAATACCACTGGCAAAAAAAGAAATGTTAAATATGCATTTTTAATTGTAAGCTTGTATCATTACTATAGATATTTTAACGACACTATAAAATGTTAACATTATAACACAAATGTTAAAAAATAAAATGAATTTATAATTATTATCTTAGATTATGAAATGGATTTTTAATCATAGCTCCATTCCTTCAACATAAATGATCAGACTGATTTTTTAAAAAATATTATCATCAATGTCTATAAAATGATTCAGTAAAAATGTTTTTAAATATTATTTTGTCATACATATTCCTACTGCTTTCGGTTTTATATTTTGAATTACATTACGTAAAATTCTGAGTACAAATGTAGTTTACCATTTTACATTTCATTAACTTTACTAGAATTTAAACCATTTTCCATTTCTTCTAGGGGGAATAGAAAATGTCAGTTTGACTTGACATGTTATGGTGATCTAATCATTGTTTTTGCATTTATAGTTTAAAAGAGTGACAGCATAATTTAAAAGAACCTGACAGTTTGTATATTTTAAAAAATAATATTAATCTTTAAAAAACGAAAATTTTTAAATAACTGTCATTTTGACTTCTCATACCTTGAAAACTACCAGTTTTTAAAACATCCTTTTTTCTTAATACAGTTAGAACAAACCTTATCCTTACACACATATCTCATTTACTTTTGAAACAAAAAATATTTGGTTTAGTAATTTTTTTATGAGAGACACTTTATTGTTAGTAAGAATGATATCAACGCTAACGGTTACGATTACTATAAATATAATTAATTTTAAGACACATTTTTGTGGTTTTAAAACATACTACAATATCTCAA
>CM063508.1:5307077-5369577 GCA_032207245.1 Pardosa pseudoannulata | reverse complement strand
AGAGCATTGTTTCTAGTCACCAACTTTAAAAGTAATAATTGAATTCTTCTACTCAAATGTTAGTCATTTGCAAAATAGTTTTAACATATTGTATGCGGAACACGTACTAATACGTTTTCTGACGATTGATACTTGAGCACTAGTCACCTACTAGTACTTTTTCGGAAGATTCATATTCGAGAGCAGGTCACGTACTAGTACGAGTTAGGGAAACAACATGGTTTGTTTGTGGATACAAAAATAATGATATATACAGAAACACGAAGCCGAATGTTCTTGTCTACTACATAGATTCTGGAAACATTTAGACAAATAAAAACTAGTTTTTACATTATTAGTTTTATGCTTGCTCTTTTCATTTTTTTATAATGTAAAAATGTTTATATATAGCATAATTCGAAAAAAATAAAACTGTATACTACTATTTCAATTTGATTTTTCATATTTACTATACTATTATAAATTTATCCACTAAAAATACAATTTTTGTCCACAAAAATCTTATGGTTGTTATTTATATATTTGTTTTTATATTTAACCCACCGAGTGGAACGCACCGACTTAAAATTAAATCATTTTGTATCTATTGAGATTTAACTGAATAACTAAACTGACGCTCCAAATGCCCTCTACCAGTACAATTCCGCGGCGAAATGTACACCACAGAATGTGTTAAGGTTTGTGCAAATCTTCTTCTAACGTAAAATTATAAATATCACCAACAAATAAACTATTGCTTTACATTAGGTCACGGTTCCTCCTTTACGGTTTCATGTAACAGATAAAATTAATTTATCAGTGATTATGATATTTGCTCTACAAAATTTTGTAAAGTATACTATTCTGGTGTTTATTTTAATACCTTTCACTCCAATTCAATGTTTCACGTCACTGTCGTGAAACTTAACAGTTTAACTCTGCTACTCAAATGTTAGTCTTTTATACAAATCTTTTAAGATTTCTTATATCTTCTATTAACATTAGGTTAACGGACGTTTCTTATATACCTATCTCTACGAACACGCTTTATTTTGACGCTTGAATGAATACATATAACGACTCTCAGAAAGCAATGTAATTATACACTATACGTAAAAAATGAAAATATGAGATAATATTGAGATTTACAATAATATTACTAATTCAAAAAATATACTAGTAGTTTATTTTTTAAAACTAGAACCAAGCAACTAAAACCTTCAAAATCTCTTCACACTCTAACTTGAATTGACATTATGCGTTTCGTTCTTTCTATTGTTGCCTAGCTTGTTTCATTTGAGATAACAATATCGGATTCCGGATTGAAGTGTTGTCGGTACATTACTATTTATTACTGTTTTAATGTTTGCATGAGTAGAACTAATTTACTAAAGATTTTGTCTAAATTACGATCGCGTCATACCGGCGCATATCCGTAGAAAAAGGTATACCGCATAGAAAATTTCAATATTTCAACACTTCTAAGTGTAAGGTTCACTTTGTATATTGATGAAATAATTGTAATCGTTTAGTTCATGTTAACTTGTGAAAACGAATGTTGGCAACATATGTATGGTTGTCGATGTCTGCCATGGTTGTAACCTACACAGCTGCTTTACCAGCAAAAATATATCTTTATGTTTCTAATTAAGAACTATTTCTTAACATCTAAATTTCAAGACGCTGATTAAAAATCAACCTTATATAAAGAAAGTAGAGTTCAATATATATTTACCTCACTCAATGGATAAAAGTCAGTACAACAGATAAAATAAAAACGCAAATACGTTTTGTAATTTTCCTTTTAAAATGCGAAATGCGTCAAAATGACTCATCCAGTAAACATAGTGTTAATGTAAAATCATTCTTCTCTACAATAAATAGTATTTACTGTGTCATTTTGAATCATGAATATTCCTCTATGTTTGAAACTAATAGACAACAGATATACGAAGTGATAAATAACATTATCAAATATCATAATTACACTGTAAGCATGTGTAATTTATGTTTTTTCCTATACATTTTAATAGCTTGAAACGATATTGTTTAAAGTCACTTACATGAAATTTCTACTCAAAAAGATTGTCATATATGTGATAATATATGTGATCATAAATCTCTCCAAAACATAGGCTATGGTAGCACTTCGTCCCGACTCAAACGTTAGGGTTAAATATATTAATGCGCATGTTTTCAAATACTTCCCTTTCCATACATATAGAGCATATAAAGATATGAAAAATATATGATTCGACACTTTTCCTTTTTTTCTCTCATAAAATGTGCAAAATCATATCCTTAAGGAAGAAATATTGCCTTAAATATATATATGAAGCCAAAATCACCGAATCAAAATCTCCCCACCACGGAATCAACCACCCACAGTAATGACTACGGGAAGAAAAGCGTGAGAGAAAATAAGTATTGATTGGCCACAAGGCGCGCTGTTGGGCTGTTGCCAGATCACAACTTCCATTTTTCAATCCCGTGACAGCTCATGTCGAAATTCTTAGTTATTTTATATTTTCTTACGAGTCAAAAAATGCTGCTAATTTATTTAAATTAACTTGCCGCAGACAGCAATACTCGCTGCTGAATACCAAATAAGAAAGTCATCCACGGAAAATTAAAGTTACCGGACACAACAAAGTACTCTCTGGGGATTAAAATTTAGTTTCAGGAATGCGTGCCTCTCGCACGTTATTAAAATGACTTGAATCGCGTGGCGTGAAAAATGGTTCACAATGATTGTAATTAAGAAAATTTTTAATCAAATAAAGATCAATTTAATTAAAAACTACTTAATTTTGAGACTACATATTTTATTCCTAAATGCGCCCGCATTTTTCTGTTTTATGGAAAAGAGAATTTTTCTGCAAAATAAATTGAAAGGCAAATGGCGTTTTAGAATACGTTTTGCTTTGATTAGCGGTTGATTAATGTTGTTATAAGACATGACGCATTTTATTAATCGAAATTCGGAACATTAAAAGAACTGGAATGCTCTGTTCTAAGCATGGTGATAAATTTTATAAAATAAATATTTGATGTTTGACCATTTCAAGGAATTTTTCTCTTTATAAAACGTGTTCAAGAGAATTTCGAAATAATTACATATATTATTAATATTTTATAATTAACAACAGTTCCGGTATAACTGCTATGATTTATTATCAGCTTTGCAAATAATATAATTAAAACATATACTCTACTTTTCTAGTGTTATGAATTTTTATCAAAGTGAATAACTTAATTAAGCTGTTTTAAATCAAATTGCACGCAAAGTTTTCTAATCCAAATACATTTTTATTATCTGATTATAAGGGAAATTAATTATAAAAGTACAAAATATAATTACAATTTTATTTTAGATTCAAAGGAATGGAAAGCGATTATATAAAAGTATCCCATACCCTAATTATGTATAAATAACATAACTAAACATTACAATCTTATGAAAGGATACAAAGTAAGCAAATTGAGGGTAATTTTATACTCTCATGATTATTACGACAAATAATATTACTCTGGTTTTATACTTCTTTTTACAAGGAAAGACATTTAAACATGTAAATATACACCTGTAGGAAAAGGAAAGCATTCAGTTTGTGAATATTTTTCTAAGTGAAGAATTTGGGGATTTCCTCTGATTTATCGAAAATTTTAAAGGATGAAATTTGGTTCAGATTGAAGTGTAATGTTGCCTTTAATCGGTTTAATAATTTTCTCTCTCACACGAGAATTCAGTGTTTTTATCAACGGAGGAATATTTTCAGATTATTAATCATTTTCCGAGTGAGGATTTCTAGTGATACAGCGAATAATTCCAAAGGTTTATTTTAATTCAAAATCATGTTTGATACTGTATAACGGCGTCCTTAACGGTGTGCCTATATCAAAGACTCTGCTTTGCGAAATGGACATCGCTTATGTGGATACAAAGATGTTGTTTCCCCGGCACCACGATGTCTAGACTTTTGTGTCTTTCAGTAGCGAAACAACAGACCAGATAGCCAGGCTCCCAGACTGACGGCCAGAAAGATGATCATCGGAATCACAAGGGAACGCCGCGACGTTGGATCTTCGCCGATACGAAATTCCAGACACTATCGGGTTTGCGGCCGGTGATTGTCTAGCCCAGACCAATCCAGTTGGTTGAATGTGAGATCATCCCTAAATGATCCAATTTTAACATTGTAGGTGAGGCCCCCTCTCTTAGAGGCCCTTCCCCTAAAAAAGAGACGAGGCTAGATTTTTTTAAAGTAGTTAGTTACCTAGCAACCAGCTAATTCGGAGGTCGCCTTGACCAGTCTTTCCATCGGAGATTTTTATTTTAGCGAAAATTACACCTTGGGATATATCTCTTTCTGAGATTGATAACGATACTCTATTCCTTGTGTTTTCTTTTAATTCGATTGAACGTGTATTCATCTTAGGAACTCTGACTTTGTTTTACCTTCTTCGAAGATACCAATTGTTACTTCAAACACTCGTCTAATTGTGTGTACTGTTTACCTAATTACTACCGAGAACTTTTACTCGAAACTACCGAATTGTTATCCGTCGGTTACTAAACCATTCGGCAGGAACCTTTTGTGTACATCTCTATTTAGGCTTACGTCTAGTGTTTCACATGTTTGTGAACTGTATTTGTATTATGTATACAGAAATGTGTATATAGCTGTGAGGTGTAAATAAATCATTTAATCAAGAAACACCTGCTTCTTCATTGTGTCACCTAAAACAGGGACTGAATACGTTACAAAGACCTTTAATCAGCTTAACACTTTTCACTCTCACATGATAAATCCATATTTTTGTGAACAAGAGAAGGCATTCAGTTAGTGAATCATTTTCCATGTGGAAAAATGTGCAGATTTCTTGTGAGGTAGCAAAAACTTTCAGAGTTTCAATATGGATCAGGATGTCGTGTGATACGGAATTTAATCGACTTAATAATTTTCACTCTCACACAAGAAATCTTCATTTCTTTCAACGGGAAAATAATCCTAAATTCGATCTGTTGCTTTTTCAACACGTTGAGTAGTGATAAGAATTTTAATGAAGTATTATAATCATGAAAATATCTCATATTTAGTTTTCAGAGGAAATGCTATCATAAACAATCATTTCAATCTTTCCTTTGTTCCCTTTAATAAATTATTCTTTCATATAAAATCTATGCATCGTGATAGAAGCTTATATTTTAAATTTTGTGTTTCCAAATTCAGTAAGTAGATTTAGATCTGCATTAATATTGCAGTTTGTTGATCGGTTATTTATACATTATAAGTTAGGTTCTGCATGCTTCGATGAAAGGCTATGCCCCCCGTTTGTAGGCTATTGGACGTGATCAGAAACTTGTAAAATTTATTTTTAAATAAGTGCCTAAATATTATACATCTTAGCGTAGATAAAGTAATAAACTGTAATTCAAAATGTTCTCCAAGCTTACTATATTATAAGCAGTGGGTTTGGACTCAATACTCTCGTATAGGACAGATGTATATTATAGCATTCCAAGCAAATCAAAACCAAATAGGAAAATTCAAAATTCTTTTACAATTAAAACTACAGAAATTCTACCATCAAAGTACCTGTTTTTTTTTTTACTTATTATAGCATACAACTCTTTTCTATCAGAATTTCAATTTGTTTAAAAATATGAGATATATTAAGCATAAAACTATGAGAACACAAATCTAAAATACATAGCATCTTATACACTAGAAATTGTTTATTCCACATTTTATAGGTTGCGATGTAAAATTTATCTTTAATTTCATTACATCTCATAAACGTACTGCGGGTGTAAAATTAATCTATGATTTAATTACGTCTCAAAAATATATGCGATATTTACAATTAATAAGATTTAACATTGACAATTAATACAATTTAACGGCGATTTTAGGACATCATCAATAAGTTATTTACGAATAATTGCTATTACTAGGCTTTGATATATTTTATTTTCCAAATGAATAATTTTCATCCTTACGTTAAAAAACTGGAGCTTTGTACGATTTACAAGAACTGTCAGATTATACATTGATTACTAGTAACGAAAACACCATATCTGGAAAGGAAAAGAAAAACATCATTTGTTGTCATAATACCTAGATAATGATGCTTTTCTTTCCACATCTTGAATCATGAGCTGCGTTCTTCAGTAAATACAACAACGATGTCTTACACTATTATTTCGGCAACATTTTTTTAATAAAAGACGTGAAATATAGTTTTAAACATAGAGTAATAATTCCAAAGTACTGATAAAATTGTCTCTACATTTAAATAGCAATACACCGAAAAATGTAAAATTTCTCGTCAGTTTACCTTGAATAGAATTTGTTCTTTATATGATAATGATAATAAAAAATAAATATTAAATAAAAATAAATTAATATAAATTTTATATAATAAATAATTAGTATGAGTACTGAATAATAAATGTAGATATTAAATAATAAATATAATATAATAAAACTAATAAATATAATAAATAATAATTAATTTATATTCTTTTACGGTTTGGGAACTTTTATTGGGAGATTTTATTGTAATTTTTCAATAATACTTCGTTTAAAGCTTTACTTTACTTCTAAAAACTTATTATAACTCTTTATCAAAACACCAAAATTTTGTATATGATAATTTTTCCCTCTTGCACAAGCATTTATTTTCTCATGTTTAAGTTAAACGTTACTTATTTAGAAGCTAAGATTATAAAAATATGAAAAACAGATGAAGATAAAAAGTTTTTGCAATAAAATGATAAAAATATATGAAATTCAGATGTAAAACATAGATATTTTTCTTTCAGTGTATTTTACATGGACGTTCGTTTAACTAAATGTATGAAATACCCAAGGTATAACCTTTATGTATAGTATTAAATTTTACAAAATCCTTATATTGTTTGTGCTTTTAAATTAAAGGAGATATCATATTACATCAGTTTAGCTTAAAATGTTTCTTATTCTTTGGAAGAGCAAAATCCAAGATAAATTAGCAACTGTGTATGCTATAAAGTGTAAGGAAACTTTAAAATGTTGTAGTCTAATCTTTTAATATAACTCCCCAAAAAACTCAAAATCTAAGATGTAATCATATCTATTCAAAAATATTTTGTAGATGAAAATTTTCACCTCCTACACAAACACTTATTTTTTCTTCTTTTAGTAGAAAGCGTATTTTTAAAGTTACAATGAAATACATAAGACCTCATCAAGTGCATATGTGAAATATACAAGTTTTCTTTTTAATGTAATTACCATGAAGTATATTTACTTCATTTTAAAGTTTTGTTAGCAGTCTTAATATGGGAATTTCAATTACAAATTTCTTGAACACTGAACCTGACGGTTGATAAAAGGGGCTCAATGTTAGGTAGCAAACTGGTTCCGAAAGTTAACCTCTTTGTTTGGTACATTAGGGTTCGAAATTTCTATAATAGATTCCTGTGACTAATATGCATTTTTATTAGTAGTAATTTATTTATAAGTTGACAACGGACTTTAAGATAGAAATTCAGGTTTTTTACTCTATAGTATTTGACTAAAATTTAATAGTTCTATTTCTCTTGAAATTTAAGGATAGTTTGAAAGCAATAAAGTAAACATGCTTGTTTTCCTAAACACTGACACTAGAATCTAATAATTGTAAGCAATGTTTTAACAATCGAAAAATTATTTTATTTCATAATTGATTTATATTGATGTTAAATTTAGTATTAATATTTGAAAAGAATTTTATTGGGAACTATCTAGTCCATCTTACATTTTTCTAGACACGTCTTCTTTCACCATGCAAAATATCCAAGATCTGTCAGAAAATGAACAGTTTCAAAAAATATAATTAAAATACAAACATGGACAAATGATCTTCCATAAATAAATTTAAGTTTCTTGAATATTACACGGATTAGAATTAATCATATTAAAATAATTAAAAATTTAAACTTTATAAAAATCGAAATTTGGATTCCATAACAGTCCCGTATACAAACTGCAAAATGAATTTATATGAAATATATTTTATTAGATCTTTATAGCAGCTTAAGAATATAGCAAAAATATATGCGGAGACACAGATACAAATAATTTTATATAGATAAATTTAACTTTTTTACATATTAAATGTCCCACAATTAATTATTTTAAAATATAGTAAGCAATTAAACATTTTAAATATTGAAATTTAGATTTCTTAATAGTTCCTATACAAACAGCAGAAAACATTTAAATGAAAAGAATTTTGTTCCTTCAGTTACGAATAAAATACTTGAAGTTTTCAAATGATTGTTATTTAATTTTTAGTCTTCAATTTTTTTAAATGATTAAATGGTTAATCCTCAATTATTTTATGACAACTGATTATCTTACAGTTTGCAGTAAAACATGTTATTCTAAGCCTTACGACGGGTGTTTACATTTTAGAAAAATCTATTTAAGTCAGTGTTGAACAGTAATCCCTATAATTAAAATTCGCTGGAAATTTTAATTACCGATGTTACCTTTTACCCTCCCAAGGTGCATGAATCAAATAAACGAGTGTATGATAACGACCGAGTTTGAGTTCCTTTTAACGCTCGAGAGGTAGTAATAAAACATTAATGAATTGTGTTGATTTAAATTAGTTTCACCGAATGGTGTTTAACTGTAGAACAGTATGGAAATGGTGGCAACGCGTAACTTTATATAAAAGAATCTCAATTTGAAAAAGAAACTATTGACAGAAAAATACTATTTAAATGCTTGTCTATAAAATTTTAATAATATATTGTTATTGGATTTCAGTAAACGATCTTTCTTATTTCTAATATTTTTTTTTATCAAAATATAAAACATACCTAATACATCTCATACATCCCAAATCAGACTTTGTGCATGTTGAGAGAATGTATCTTATTCAATAACACAAGTCCTTAAATACTGAACAAACATATGCCGAAAGATTAACTTCTAAGACATTTGAAACGGTTTTCAACTTGTGAGAGTGCAGCTATTTTAGACATAAGGTTTGCGAAACTGATTTGCTCGTCGCACTCACACGTTGTGGGTTGAATGCAAGTTTTTTTCACGATTCCAGGAAGCGTGCGGTGTGGCCAGTGAATACGATTGCACTTAAACTTCATTAAGTTGTGATTGGTCTCCAGGAGGCGATTCAGAACCATCCTTGGAATCCCGGTTCTTCTGGGCAGAGCCGGGAAAGGAAGCATAGTGCAAAGGACAGTGGAATAACGAACGCATCAGCACAGGATAATGGAAAAAGTATAGGGTTGCCTGTGTAGAGAGAAGGAAGGAAAAGAATGCAGTGTTTTCTTGGACTTTCTTTTTTCAGGCGTAGCATGTGGAGTGCTTCTTTTAATTTTTAATTTTTTAAAAATATTTTTTTATCATATTTCCTTGTCTTTCGTTCAATATTTAAATGTTGTTATATATATATCAGTAGCATTTTACTATAATTAAAAACGATATAAAGTAAACTTGGGTTATTAATGACTTTGAAATAACAACAGCAATGTACTAACACCACATCACAACTTTTTTTAATATTTTTAAATAATTTATTATTAACCTATAGTTTTAATTGGTATTACTTTAAAGTATACATTAAATAAATCTCTATACAATTATGTAAAAAACGTTTAAAATTGAAAAATATAAAATATCCTAAATTTTGTATATTAAGAATCTTAAACTTCAAAATACTGCTACAGTAATTGCATTTTTTATCTTATAAGATGTAATATCTATTACTTATGCTTATTAGCCCTCTCGCTGCACATCCAGCGATTTCCACGGGCAACATAGATGTAGCAAAATTTGCGCAATCCGTGATTTCCGCGGGCATGAATTTTAACCGTCTGTTTAACAGTGCAACCCGCTCTTTCCCCGTTTATTCTTTCATTTTGGATTTACTGTGATTTTTAATTGTTTATTTAGCTTTGAATTAGCAGATGGCTTTAATTGTCCACATTTCTGCGAAATATAGAAGAATGTTTTGTAGCATTTTAAGCGCGCTGTTCATAGCTGAAAGATGTCTGTCAGGAATCGTTTCGCGAGTGATATAATCTATACTCCTGATGATATTTCCGCCACTGATAACACTTCAGACTCTTATTTCAAGTATATTGAAAATAGTTATAGCGAAACTGATGAGAATTTCTCGGATTCCACTGCGAGTAGTGATGAATCTGAAAATTTATTTTCTATTTAAAATGTTCAACAGTGGTGCAAAATTGATATGCAAAATATTCCACCAGCTCCTGCTTCATTTCCTTTCCTTGGAAATCCCGGACTAAATTCCACTATGGCAAATAATGCCACTGCTTTGGACTATTTTGAACTTTATTTTGACGATGTTATGTTGCAAAAAATAGAAAAAAGAGACCAACAGTACATGAGAATAACAGACCCATGAGACTAACTGCTCGGAACTTTGCTAGCCATATACACCCATATCCCATCAAGAAAGAGCCTCGTAGATAGTGTGCTGTCTCTTTAAAAAAACTGAAGTTGGAAGAAAAAATTCGAAAAGAAACGCGAATTTGGTGCAAGGATTGAGAGGTAGGACTTTGAATCGAGCCTTGTTTCGAAATTTATCATACAAGACTTCATTTCTAATAAATGTTTTGTAAGTCTTTTGCATTTTTAATTAGTGTATACGTTTTGCTTTTGTATTTTATAAAGTAAATGATAATCTTCTCTGAACACCTTTTATTTAGGACCGAATTCTATATTAAAAAAGAAACTCTTTTACAAAACTTTTTGTATATTTTAACTCTAAAATGTATATAGATTTGAAATATGTAATAAAAAAATAAGAAAATTTTGAACTTATTTTGATAAAATAAATACGCAGCGAGAGGGTTAGCACAAGAATTGTAATGAATCTAGTGGTAATTATAAGGTATATGCCAAATTCTATATGGGAATAAAGAAATATGGAAAGGGAGAAACATTATAAAGTTAGATTAGATATGTACTGAACAGATGTTCAAAATAATTATCTGTACAATAGTTCAAATTCACTGTAATAATTGTATTATATGTTATAGAATCTGTTATATATAATATGCATTCAAAATAATATTTTATAGGATAATAATTATAGAATAATGAAGACTATAAAACTGTTTGCCACATATTTAGAATTATATTTCATAATTGTCTAAAACAGAAATATCGAAAATTCAAGAGTCCACCTTGTGATTAATAAACTAAACTTGTTATATACATTTTATACCAATAAAAATAATCTTTGAAAAACTTCCTATTCAGCTCACGCAGTCGTAGTCACTTTTAAAGAAGAAAGTAAAATGCAAACTTATTTATACCGGAATATTTACGATATCATTCAGACTCTTTTTGATGAGCAAGCGAAGATATCAGACTTTCCCAATTTTACTACGACAGCTCTCGCTTTCTACGGGGTACATAAAACCACTCAGTTTATAGATCTTAAAGATTAAAGAAAAATCGACAAAACTGCTATCAAACTTTCCCATACTTCTGGAGTCCTTAAGTATCGGAATATGAAGTTACCTGGGACTTTGAAACTGAAAAGCAATAACAATGAAATAGGAATGAAGCAATGAAAATTTAATCAGTGTTTTACAAAAAAAGGACGTTTTAGTGTATTTAAAATGTGTATATAGCACTTATGCAATAAATCGTTATTATGTCATTCAAAGATTTAACTATTTATAACTTTATATTTGATTGAATTTATAAAAGTACTCTAATATACCCAACGTAGAAGTAAGTAATCTAATTCATTTTGTTACTGAATTCTTACGTAATATTAAAAGGAGAAAAAATAAAGCTGTTCCAACAACACAGGATAATCTTCGCACAATCAGATTTGTTGTTAGAAATACATAGATAATACTCAAAGAGACAGAATTGCATGACGTCATATTAGGACTACGAAACAATTTTTTTCGAAACGAGAATATTGGTATTTTCATAATTTTAAATTTAAAACAATGTTCGAATATGACGACATGCAGGCGCGTATCGTGGAAGGGTGGAGTTCCAGCCTCGTAGTCTCCACTAAAGGTACACGTACCGGGAATTCGAGTAACTAAGTTGCAGCGGCATCACAGCGCCAAATCAGCACTAAAGACTTTCCAGTACTACTTTGGAGGAGCCACTTGGTGATAAACTAAATATGTAACCTTCATACTATTGTTTATATACAGCTTATATAATGTAGCTCGCATCATCTCTTAGTTCCTGTACAACCGCTGTGCTTCACTCTGCGCTGGTAATCCGCATTCCTTCTCCTTGCAGCAATGTGTGTAAGAATTAACTATTATCCTTATTAAATTCCTTATTATTTATATTAAGATTATTTTACGACTGGCACATGTATATTTAATTTTAGCCTTTTATTTTCTTTAATTTTTGATGCACGTTCGAACTAGCGTGCTTCAAAGTCTATTCTTGAAATCAGTAGGTCTCTATAAATCTACTACTTCATAAGGCCCCTATAGAAAGAAATCTAAAAAGGTCATATCTACAGATCGTAGTGGCCAAAAAACGGGTTTCACACGTGAGTAACGAAGTTCATATTTAAAATACAGGTTTCTTTTCACAAACCAGATATGATGTAATATATTTCTCGAAAATTATGGATTGAAGAGGTACAGTTTTTTCTGCATTTTTTATGTATTTTAAAAAATGAATCTGGTTCTACAGACATTATCCGGTATTGTGGTAAAACTCTGTTTATTTCCAAATGAATGATAATGCATTCAGTGTATTATTAAACAAGATTATATACATATAGAGTATAAATATATATCGCACATATGTTACTAGCAATATATGATACACTGGAATTCTATATTCTATAAAGTACCTTAAAATTTTGTAGAATGTTTGGCAATTTTAGGCAAAAAATTGGAAATACGATAATCATTATGCCGAACGATGGCGAATGGTTAGGGTGCTGGCCTTCGGAACCGGAGTTCGTGGGTTCGAATCCCACTATGGAATGGATGTTTGTAGCCGTTCGGAATCGGCTTTAAGCAGTAGGTCCCGGTCTCATTAGCCATCGTGTTGCAAAAAGTAGACCGTAGTGCTTCAAAACCAAACCAAACGATAATCATTATATACTTTTCCCTAGGTATTTTATTCACCTTTTTTATATATAACAAAGATATCAATTTGAATGCCAAGTTATATTTATGTAAATTTATGTGTGCGTATTATTTAAAAGTATTTCATTCCTCAAAAGTACAAATGTAATTTTGAAAAAATGATATTTCCATTAAAGATATTTTTAAATGCTTAAAGAAAAATAAAACTTGTAAAAACTAAAGTTATAATTCCAAAATTAATGAAAACAAATTTTCGAATGACTTCCAACATCCATGCCGGCAATGTATTTTGAACTCCTGAACTTCGGTTCCGAAGAGCAGTGGCTTATAACAGTCATATTAAATAGCCCTATTTGTCCGACCATTGTCCGTCACCAGTGTTTCAGACATTTATAATTTGTTAGAACTTTCCTAGACCCTGCTAACAACATTAAACTTAAGGCAGTATCCGCCTTTGTAAATTCTCTGAAAGTAAAGTCTATGTTTGAAACTGCATTTGCCATCATTTTATATTTATAAAAGTAACAATAAAAACTAAAATAAACCAAAACTTACCACTAACAGGAAAATTGAAATATTTGTATAGGAGATAAAATTATCCTATAAATTATTTTTAAGAATAGTTTAAACTCTTTCTAGACAATGACTATTCCTCTAGTCTTTTATATCATGTGTTATTCTAGATGAGTCTACCACGTCTAGAGTTGTTTTCTGTGGAAACCTTGCAGAAAGTCATTAGATTACTCATTTGCTCTTTTCATGAGCTGATTCTAGTTTGTTTACAAATGTTCAAGAAACTCACATTCACGTCTTCTCGAGATCATCAATAACGAAGATACATTCATATATCAGTAAATGAAAAGAAGAACATTAAAAGCGGCACTAAGATCTCACACGCTGAATGTCGTACTAGGAAATTTCCAGACCCATACTCAAATAGTATAAATGTTGGCAAAAATTGTGCTCATAATAAAACAAATTTCAAATAAAAACATTCTGTTTCTCATATTGTCCTTAAGTGTTCAGTTGAACAACATAAAACAGTATTTTCCTAAAGCCTCAAAATTAAGTTTCTGTTTTATGTTAAAAGTTTAATTATCCTAACTTTTTAGACTTAGATATAACATGGAATTCGATTTTAAGATTGTAGTTCCTAATTTTTTTACACTTTGTTGCAATGATATTTCTTTAATTTGTATAATTATTAAGAATAAATACAAATTAAGCCAAACTGAAGTAAACTTTAATTTGTTTTTGGTGTACTGTTATTCTTGAATTTTGAGACAATCTCTGAAGTACACCAAAATTATTACTATACATTTTTTTAGACAATTTCCCCGTTATTTTGTCTTTCAATTTGAGGAAATCCATGGCAAACACGTAGAAAATATCTATATATTTTACGTGTGTACTTAATGTTATTTTTGTTATTCATCTTAAATATAAAAAAATGATTTATGACAAAAGAAAAAAGGTACAGAATAGAAAAAATAACTGTAAGAAATTTGGACCCCACGACAAGTGATTTGCATATGGGTGTCCTTGATATCTGCAAAATTGCCCCCATTGACCCATTCCACCAGGCGTTCCTTGAGGAAATAGAAACCAGCCGGCTAAGGGGGAGGGGGGCTGATAAGGTTTTTCGGGATGTGTCGCTTGTTTGATTTTGCAGGATATCTGAAAAGGAGGATGCGCTCTTTTCGGAAGAGTGCAAATCTTCTTTTAGCGTAAAATTATACATATCACCAACACATAATTTATTGCTTTACATTAGGTCACTGTTCCTCCTTTACGGTTTCATGTAATAGACTATTGACGTAAGAAGTGATAAAATTAATTTATTAGTGATTATGATAATTACACTCCAAAACTTTGTAAAGTATACTATTCTGCTGTTTATATTAATACCTTCAACTTCAATTCAGTGTTTCAAGTCACTGTCATGAAACTTAACTGTTTAACTCTGCTACTGAAATGTTTGTCTTTTATAAAATTGTTTTAAGATTTAGCACATCTCTTATTAACACCAAGTTAACGGATGTTTCTTATATACCTATCTCTAAGAACACACGTTCATGTGACGCTTGAAAGAATACATATAACAACACTCAGAAAGCAATGTAATTATATACTATAAGTAAAAAATGAAAATATGAGATAATATTGAGGTTCATAATATTACTAATTCAAAAAAATCTTCTAGTATTTTATTTTTTAATACTCGAACAAAGCAACTAAACGTTCAAAATTTTTCATACTCTGATATGAATTGACATTCTGCGTTTCGTTCTTTATATTGTTGCTTATTGCTCGTTTCATTCGAGGTAACAATATCGGATTCCGGATCAAAGTATTGTCGGTACATTCCTATTTATTATTTTTGAAATGTGTGGAATTTCGACTAATAAATGTTTTTACTCTTGGCTTAAGTAGATTTGTTCATATGCTACCCTGATTATACTCCTATTTAGAAGTCTTAAAACCTACACATGGTGACCCGGTAAGTTAGCACTTTGCGTAGTAACTTTCGATTTAGTCGAGATGCCTAGTGTTAGGGTTAAACAAAATAAGCTACACATGCTGGTTCGAATGTTGAACTTTGAGGTTTAATGTTTGTTGACATTTGGAGTGTTTGTTTATTTTTAAAAAAATTGTATTTGAAAATCATATTTTGATGATTTTTTGATATTGTATTTGGATATTGAATTTATTTCCATTTTTCCTTCTAATTCTTACCTTAAATGCTTATATGATGTCTACTAAATAATTAAAGTTAAGAAGCGAGAGTTCTATGTTAAATAGGAGTATAATCGGGGTAGTACATGAACAAAATAAAAATCTACTTAAGACAATAGTAAAACATTTATTAGTCGAAATTCCACACACCCCAGCGTGCTAACGTTTAAGGCTTGAATGAGTGAACTAATTTACTAAAAATTTTGTCTACATTAAGATCACTGGAAATTGACTCATATCCGTAGAGATAGCTATACCACATAGAAAATTTTAATATTTCAACACTTCTAAAGAAAATAGAGTTCTACATATATTTACCTCGTTCAATGGATAAAAGTCACAGATAAAATAAAAACGCAAAATGTTTTTGTATCTTTCCTTATAAAATTCGAAATTTCTCAAAATGACGCGTCTCGTAAACACAGTGTTAATATAAAATCATTGATGTCTTCAATAAATAGAATACTGTATCATTTTGGGAGAGAAGGGAGAGAAGATCTGCAAAAGAGCAGTGGTGCTGGATACGAGAGGGTTGAGATAAACCCCGCGACCTGGAGACATCTCGCTGTTCGATGTGAGAGAACATGATGTCGATTTTATTTTGGATATGGAAAGCTCGGCCATATAATCTGGATAAAACAGGCTCTGAGACGCAGCAATATGTTATTTTGATTTACTTGAATTTTTTTTTTGTCAACTTTGTTTTGTAAATAAATGTGTGTTGTCCGTCTAAGCTTTTGGAGAAATTATTTTGGTTATGCATCCCAGCGACGGGGGTTGACTTAAGAATTGGGTTCCCCCGCCAACTTAGCGATAATAGTTTAGGTATGGTCACCTAACATTTTTCCTGATCTGACAGTGTCTAAACAATCTGTATATATATTATTATAATTTATATGATATTTGCATTCAACTCTCCTAGTGTAACTCTTTTCTTATATAATAAAAGTGCACAATGATTAAAATAATTAGGTAAAACAAACCATGAATGGTGCACAATGGCTGATTTTTAATAACAGTAATTTTCCCTTTACAGTTTGTTAACTGTTAAGGGATTCATTGCCCATAAATGTAAATGTCTGGTTTTGAAGTAGTTTTCCTTAATTAAGTAAGAGTACATAATTATATTACAATGCACACTGTGCCTTAATTAAAGTTCCCAGAATAATCAAGAAATACAATTTTTGGATGATTACCTTTGTGTTTTAGTAAATATTGCTAATATTTTCACCAAATTTGCCAAGGGGAACCCAATTCTTAAGTAGACCCAGCGACGGTCTATGAATATACCTGCCCCAGTTTGGTTTTATTTGGTTTGGAGTGTTACAGTCTACTATTTGCAACACGAGGGCTAATGAGACCGGGACCTACAGCTTAAGATGATTCCGAACTACTACGAACATCCATGCCACTGTGGGATTCGAACCCACAAAATCCGGTACCGAAGGCCAGCCCCCTAACCAATAGGCCCTCGTTCGGCTTACCAGTCCCAGTAAAGTAGGTGAGTAGGTAACACGCTAGCATTAGAGCACCAGAAAGTGAGTGCGTTTGCATACTTGGCCCCCGGAGTGGGGTAACATTGATGATAATAACATTGCTGATTATTTACTGAAATTTTATTAAAATTTTATAGTATTTAGTAAGATTTGCCTGGATTAGTATTGGAAAATCACTTTCTAAAATTCCTGACACAGTAAAATTTTAATTATTTTGTATTGTAATCAGACTAACAATAAAGACTATTTAAGGATAACTGACGTAAATGTGCACCGATTTTAATTTATATTATTTAAAAACATTGAAATAGATTCAGGAGTACTCTCAATTTATCTCTGTACATAGGTTTAATGCTATATCTTGGGTGTTTCACGTCTTTCATTAGAGGAAACGACTTGGAGATAATAGTGCAAAACATTGGTGTTATATTTACCGAAGATCAAAGCTCAGAACACAAGATGCGGGGAGAAAAACATCATTATTTTCGCATTATGGCAACAAATGGAGTTTTCTTTTCCTTTCCAGATATGATGCTTTCTTAGGACTAAACAATATATTATCTGACAGTTCTTGTAAATTGTACAATATCTTCCATTTTTTTAATATAAAAATTGTTCATTTTAGAAAGTTATAGGTTTTCCCTCATAATAGCATTCGTTTTCAGTATGACTGTTAAAAAATAACAAACTCTTACTATAGAAGATGTTACAAAACTTTTTGGTCTTATAAGTGAATTTTATAAATATCTTCCAAATTTTGAAGGCTAATTAAAATGAAAGATTAATCTTGCACGACAACATACTTATGTAGAAGAAATATTTTCAAAATTTGAATATTATATATGCTTATACACTTATACATATATACATATATACACATACACTTATGTGTGTGTATATATATATATATATATATATATATATATATATATATATATTATTAATAGAAAGTAGAGTAAATATAACTGTACATATGTACTCTATATTCGTATGCTGTCTGGATTTGTTACCTTTTTGCTCATTTGATTTTTAAATATTTTTCTATTTGTTAAATTTGAAACTTGTTATGCTTTAATTTTTAAGATTTAAATTTGTTTTAACTCACAATAACAACAGTTTTTTTTCTTAATTTTTAAGTTATGTATTGTGTTTTAAGTTTTAAGTATTGAGTAATTTTCAGTATTCAATAGACCCTTGTATCTAAATTGTTGGGGTTAATGTTCATGTAAGACTCCAAAAGAAGATATCAATTTCATTTTCCTTATCCATGTTTAATATTTCTATAATTTCATTTATTTTTCATTACTATTTATTTTTATATTTAACGTCATTATTGAGAATATTTGTACCTTCCAGTATATTAAGACATTAATTTAACGACAATTCAGTCATCAAAAACAAAACAGACACCCTTGAGAACTTATATTCTAATATAGCATTTTGTCAGATTGATTAAAACGTAGTTACATTGGACCGTTAAGTTTAAACTAAAATAATAAGTAAACAATAATGTTTCATTCCATAACACAATAATAGGCTATACATATAATGGGAATACATGTAACATAGTCGATATTAATTAAAAATATCCCTACTTTATTTATTTTGTTTACATTTTATAATCAGACTTGTGCCGTATACACAATTTAATAATTTTCTTATATTCTAGGGTATTAATTTTTTAAATAATCAAACTACATTCTGTACAATAAATACACTTTAAAACATAGTTTTTTTATGAAATGCTAGTTTTAATATACAAACAAAAATGATAGAACATGGAGTGTTTAAATGAATATATCGAAGATTAAAAAAAGAAAAAATAATGTTTTCTAAAAGAAGACAAGGATATGAAATAAGATTTATATATATCTAGTATAGATAGTATATATAAAAGAAAGTGTATACAATAAATTTAAATTATGAAACCAATTCATTTTGGTAATAATTGTGGTATTGTTTAAAAGTTATTATATAAAGACCGTGAAAGATTTTCATATACCGATAACATAAATTTGTAAGTTTATATTTGCTTTTGTAAGTAAGAAGACTGACATTTCAAAAATAACATAAAAGAATTTATACAAATAAAAGCAATAATTATTTCTGTTAGGGTAAAGTAATGGATATACGAAAATATCCGTAGACACCCAGTATTTATAAATATAAATAACGTGACAACTGATAAATAAGAGACTGCTTATATTAAAAGAACTTGAGCACTTCTTAATATTTAGTGGTGAACTAGCAATCCTTCCTCATAGAAATGAAATTCAGTCAAGAACTTATAGAACATAAAATTAATCCAATGGATCAATTAGAGGAAGCGTATAACAATTATTTCAGTATATTGAAGTTGCTCACTGAATGGATACTAAAGTTAATTAAAATGCATATATAAATGCTATTAATGTGGTCAAAAGACTGCAGCGGTAGTCGTTAATGTAATTAGATGAAAATGTGGGCCACATATATTCGAAATATTCGAGGTACACATATAGTTAAATTTTAGAAATTATATATTTCATAATATATAATTATTTAAAATTGTTTAAACCTCATTCAATTTTATATAATGTTTTTATTAAATTTCGTTTAATAATATTTATAAAACGTTCATTTAAGAAAATTTCTCACACACAAAAGAATGTGTGTGCTCTAGCGGAAATTATTTCCCTTTTCAAAATAAAATATTTTAGCCTGTATTCTTTTTACTTGACCGGGCTACTGAAGAAGGAAATTCTAAAGCAAATAACTTATTAAGCATAAACCTATTGAAAGAATACACACAATTCTCATAACAACTTAAATACTTATTGAGGATGTGCTAAAAAACGTGTAATAGACAAAAGAATGTACACGTACTGAAACATGGGTAGACCCCAGAGTTTGACGCTGAGACAAATTCCCAAGAAAAATAGTTTAGTTGGCGATATAACACGAAAATGGATTTTAGCTAGTGTCAGAGGGAAAATTCGGTAAATGGACAAAACATTTACATTTATTGCAGAGAAGGCTTTGGACAAATGGGTAGGAAGAATTTTAAGTCGAAGCCATTCCTTTAAATTAAGACATTTTCTGGCAGGTAAAATAGAAATGGGAGGCAGGTGGATTTTAAAGATATAGTTTAATTATAATAATTGTGATATATATATATATATATATATATATATATATATATATATATACGTAGTATATTAAAATTATTTCACTTTAATATTTCCATTAAAAACCTTCTCTCTCCCATTCTAATTCCCTAAAATCTAGTTTCCCAGCCTCAAAATGTCTTTTTAAAGGAGTGTCCTCACCTTAAAATTCTTCCAATACATTTCCCAAAGTTTACAGTCCATTAGATGGAAATTTTCTGCCCGTTTAACCCGTTTTCCAGCTGTCGCTGGCAAATGGCTCAGCTTTTCCTTTGACCTAACAGTTAAATTCTCTAAGTTTTTTGTCCCTTGGAAAAATATTATCTGTCTTCGCTATTGGGTACACCTCTATTCCAGCAAATTGTTTTTCGCATCATTCTCTTGTCTGTCGTTCAAAGTCAAAGATCTTTTTTTTAGCAGACAATGAATAAAGTTTAAGTTTCGCTACGAACTGTGCCTGTTCTTTTTACCAAATTGGATTGACTGCAATTTACTTAAATAGTCTATTAGCTTAGGCTTTTCCTTATCCAGCAGCCTGGGTGAGTAAAAATAATATGGGATATAATTTCATATGTGTACAGCAGTTGTATTATTTCTGGATAACATACTTATGGCTGTGTAATCAACAAAATTAATTCTCACTGATAACACATGAGATTAGCCATTTTTATTTTAATTGCCTTTCCGGGGCAATAAATGAACCTAAATTATTTGCAGTTGTGGTCATTAATAAAAATTAAAAGTCCTACGTTGTGGAACTTCAAATTAATTGAAGCTAAAATGAACATCTGTACAAGGCAAGATATTTGCATCGAATGTTCACGAAGACACATGTCTTTAAGAAATTTTGAACCTAACAGCCAGTAATCATGTGAATAGTTTCCGAAAAGATCTACAGATGATCTGGGAATCAGAAATTAATTTTAAAGCTAACTCGAAAACCATATAGGCAGCAATTTAGATATTGAAGGAGTGAAACTATTTTTGTAGGATATTTGGAAAATGTGTACAGTGGACAGAAAGCTAGCATTTAATCTAACGTTAGTTCTAGGGGACAAGCAAAACGAAGTTATTTAGCCAAACTGTCCTTTAAAATGTAGCATTTTACTACTGGAAAACTAGTTATTAAAATAAACAAAACACACACACACACACGTGTGTGTGTGTTTGTTTAGGTCATGACTAAAACAGGAAACTTATTTCACCTTTCCCGTATTTCCTGTTACTGGCAAAAAAATATATTCTTTCACGGTATTTAATAAATGTAAAAAAAAATTATTAATATGTGTGTTTTCATTAAAATAAACATATCACAATAATAAATTGAAGTAGATGGTAGGGGAGGATTACAATTCGAAAGTGAAAAAAATTCAAATTCAAACAGTAGTGAAGATGGATATTATGCATATGAACTCAAAATCAGTGTAATAACTAGCAGTATTTAATTTAAATAGTAATTTGTTAGCCCTGGAGTAATTCAATACAATTTATAGAAGTTCTACTAATCGTAAAAGATTAGCATATTCTTTGTTAAACCTTATACACATTAAGACGTAATTCGTTTATTCGGAATTGAAAAACAAACTTTATTTCAAATTACTATACGGTTCTCAATGTTTTAATACATCTCCCTTAATACAACAACTTAAGTAACTTATTAAGTGTGCAAAAATCTCATAAGTCGTGAAAGATTTATACAAATTGTATCATGTAATGTCCTATTTTTCTAATAATAAAAAAACATCAGAGGCTGAGTTTATATAAACCTCATTATAAAATAAATTTGTATAAACTACATATAAAAAAAGAATACCAAATACATCTACGTTTAGATAATGAATGATGTCAGTTTGAAACTTGTAATCAAAAATCAAATATCACTTGACGAATGATTACCAAACTTAAAATTAGTAAACTTTTCTGGGAAAGTCAATATTGAAGAAGCTTTCATCAAGAAATATTACATATTCCTAGACATGCACTTAAATCTTTTCAGGCTCCTTACACATTCAGATGATCAGCAAAATTATTAAATCTTTTCTATCCCAAATCTTAACAACAAGCGTCTTAACACATTAAAGGCAGGAGTCGTAGTAATACGATTTATCTCGACTGTACCTCAAAGGCGGGAGTCGCAGTAATACGATTGCGCAATCCATGCACCACTTTACATTTGTATTTAGTACCTTTTGCGGTTTGAAGCTGTTCGGTTGCTTAGTTTGGCCAGCACATAAAAAAAAAAGTTGACTTGCTTGAAATGCGAGTTTTGCAATACACCTCTTCACCGTGGAGAGTGTTATCATTATTAACACACTTATAAAAAATACTAGATTCCTCTCATAAATATGTACTTTAACACATTTTTAGTAATTAGTGTTTAGTTATTTTTAATATTTCTTTTTTAAGTCTAACTTTTTTTATGATTACATAAAATATCGCCTGCTGTAGGACGGAAAACGAGGTGGGACGGTCACCGCTTTATCTAGCGTACTGTCGTCGTGATCCCCCGTTTTTAATGTGTTAATTATAAGTCCCTCGAAACTATTTTACAGCTATTATCAAAAACATTCAAAAGTGAGACACAAAATAATATTCTGTAAAATTATTAAACAAGTAGTAGATGAAGCAGCTATGAGGAATAAAAGCCGAGGATGTGATTCATAAAAAATAAATGGTATGTAGTCATACATTATGTACTGAATAAAAAAGATTAAAGTTTGGAAATAGAATAATGGTAAAATACGGCAACATTTTTTCCTCGTCTTAAAGTGAGATCCCATGAAAAGGACGTTTTATGCTCCGTCGTCTAGGGAAAAAGAATAAATGAATGGGAAATTTAGTATTTCCAGCGGTATTTCTCAGTGGGTTAGAGAAATTAAAGTACGGTATAAATGAAATCTAAAATAGTTTCCTATTAAAACTAAATACTTATCTCTCAATTTATGATTTATAGTATTTTGGATATTAGCATAAAGGGGGGGAAATAATGTAAAATATGTTATAAAATAAATTTCAGTAATTTTTACTCACCAAAGAGGAAAAAACTGTACTCAGTAAAAACTACGGAAATTGTTTTAATAACTGCATAAAGTCTACGTTATTAAACTGTTTATTCCAAAACTTTAAGAGATATAGCTTTGCATTTCTTTTTCATTTTTCAAGCAATTAGATTAATATTTGTAAAGATTTTCAAACATAAGAACTCTCATACACTCAATACCCAAAGGGCTTCTTGAATGTCCGTTATATTCAGATATTTGACTATATAAATATTTCCTTCTAAACTGAAATTTTTCGCGTTTGCAATACATCTTTGATTTCTTTCCTGTTATTAATAGATAATAAAATTTCAAAATTATGCTCCGTAAATAAAATTACTTTATTTTTGTTTGCTTAACATAGTCTTGAAAAACATTGTTTTATAAAATTAATAACATACGACTAACAGTCACATATTACATGAGAATACCCCATATAAAACTAAGAAAATTTTTATACACATTTCATTTATATAAAAACCTATGTTTACATATTAACAAGCACATATTTTCAGTAAGAGACGTTATAAAAACAACTTGAATAAGATCCATATTAACAAAACAAATTACATTTAAATATCAAATTATCTTAGTTTTAAGCTTACATTCAAATATTAATTGATAAAATATTACTATGCTTTTAAAGTTTGTAAACTTTTCTGGAAAAGTCAATCAATAGAGAAGAAGCATTCATCAACAAAGTTTACATTTTGCTCGGTGCACTAAAACTTTTCGGAAACTTTCCACATTCAGATAATCAACAGAAGTATTAAATTATTTCTATCTGAAATCTTTAAATAAAAAGTATCCTAATTATCACTTTATCTAAACTATTTTGCAACTATTGAATACTTACGCAAGAATGTTTAAACGTGATACACAACAGAATATTCTGTACGACGATTGTAGAATTCGTAGATGAATGATCTGTGAGGAATAAAAACCAAGAAAGTGATTCATAGAAAGTAATAGATGTGATGCAGTGATAAATTATGTACAGAACAAATAAGAAAAAAGTTTGAAAACAGAATAATGGTAAAATACGGCAATATTTATTCTTGTCTTAACGTAAGATCCCATAAAATGATTTTTTATGCTCTGCTGTCCAGGGAAAAAAGAATAAATGAATGGAAATTCAGCCTTTACAGTGGTGTTTCTCAGTGGGTTAGAGAAATTAAATTAAGTACGGTAAATATGAAATCGTAAAATATCTCCCTATTAAATTTAAACACTTATGTCTAGACTGCTCTATGTTTCTAACATGTCAGGTGGAAACATAAAAATGAAATATATTAATATAAAACATATAATATGAAGTAAAAGTAAAAGTAAATTCTCCTTATCAAAGAATCCTGCTGCCCTGTGTGATTTTTATTTCAAACTAAAGGAATATTTTTAAAATCGCATAAATTTTACTTTTTTATAATGGTCATTGAAAAATTTTAACTCGTCGATGATTGCATTTATTTTTCACTTTCCGTGTATTTTTAAGTTAATATCTGTAAATCCATTCAAATGTAAAATATTTCATGTGGTAACATTAACTTCCAGCTGTAAGGTGTGCTATATTCCAACTAATTCTTATTTAGATATTGTGTTCTGAACTCAAATCATCTCTCCGTAATAAGTGTTATATTGTATTTATTTATAATTGTTATAAAATATTTTAATAATATTTGTTAACCACCCATTCAAACACAAAAATCACATGTGGTCAACACACAACCTCAAGCTGGACATTCGTGCTGGACCGTCAGAAATTTAGTTATTTATATATTACCTTTTATGTTTGCATTACTTCTATGATTCGTTGCTGATATTTAAAAATAGTATGACATCAATCCTTTTCTGTGCAAATAACGAAACAATTTTTAATTAAAATATTATTTACAAGCGTTATTTCAATAAATTTATAACTTACCGAAAACAATCAAGTATCACGTGCTTACACAATGTTCCATAGCTTACACAAATAAAAGACATTTATAAAAATTTCAATTCAAATCAATACTACGTTTGACCAACAAACGATCTCAGCTTATAGCATAAATTCAAATAACACTTTATGAAAGATTTCTAAAGTTTTAAAATTATTAAACTTTTCCAAAAAATCAACAGAGGAGAAGCAATAACAAACAGTTTTGCATATTGCAAGGCATGCAATTAAAACTTTTCAGACTCTTTACATAGTCAGATGATCACACAAATTATTAAATCCCTTCTTTCTGACATCTTATAACTACAAGCGTCCGAATTATCAGTTTTTTCGAAACTATTTTATAGCTATTACAAAAAAAGTTCAAAATTAAGATACAATAGAATATTCTATAGAATGATCGAACAAGTAGTATATAAATGAGCAATGAGAAATAAAAACTGATAAAGTGATTCATAAAAATTAATAAATGTATTGCAGTTATAAATTATGTGCTGAATAAACAAGATTAAAGTTTGGAAATAGAATAATGGTAAAATACAGAAAAATCTATTTCCTAGTCTTAACGTGATATACTATAAAAAAAATTATGCTTCTTTATCTAGAGATAGAGGAATAAATGAATGAAAATTTTGTCTTTACAGCGGTATTTCTCAGTGGGCTAGAGATATTAAATAAAGAACAGTAAATATGAAATCGTAAAATATTTCCCTATTAAATCTACACACTTATGTCCAGTCTGCTTTATGTTTTTAACATGTCTGGTGGAAACATAAAAATTAAATATAATAATATAAAAAATAAGTTATAATATAAAAGTAAAAGCAAATTTTTTATCAAAGAATCCCCCACAATTATAGCTATCCTGTGTGATTTTTATTTCAAACTAAAGTAATGTTTTTAAAATTACATAAATTTTACTTTTTTTATAATAATCATTGAAATAGTTCATCGATTTCGCATTTCTTTCTCACATTCCGAGTATTTTAGATTAATATTTGTAAATCCATTCAAATGTAAAAAATTTGATGTGGTAACATTAAATTCTGTAACTTTCAGCTTTAATATTTGCTACAATGCGACTTTTCCGTATATAGATATTTTTTTCTAAAATAAAATCTTCTCTTTGTAATAATTGTTATATTATATTTGTTTATAATTGTTATAAAATATTTATTAAATGATTGTTAATCCATTCAAACATAAAAAATAACATGTGGTCAACACAAAATTGCCTGCTGAACATTCGTGGCAGTGAGAAATTTAATTATTTAGATATTTCCTTTTTAACTGAAAACTTTCATGTTTGCGTTATTTCTATGATTCGTTAGTGGTATTTAAAAATAGTATATCTTCAAACTTATTCTGCGCAAATAATGAAAACTTATTTTTCCTTAACATATTATTTACACGCATTGTTTAAATACATTTATAACTTACCAAAAATGATCACGTATTACGTCCCCATAGCTTACACAAAACAAAGAAACATTTATTAAAATTTCAATTTAAATCAATAAAATGTTTGAATGAGAAACGATCTCAGTTTATAGCCTTCATTGAAATGACACTTGATGAAAGATTACTAAAGTTTTAAAATTATTAAAGTTTTCCGAAAAAATCAATAGAGAAGCAATAGTCAAGAAATGTCGCAATGCAATTAAAACTTTCCAGTATATTTATACATTCAGATGATGAGACAAATTATTAAATCCTCTCTATATGAAATCTTTTAACAAGAAACGCCCTAATTATTAGTCTCTCGAAATTGTTTTACAGCTATTACCAAAAAAAGTTCAAAAATAAGACACAATAGAATACTCGATAAAATGATCGAACAAGTAGTAGATGAATGAACAATGAGGAATAAAAGCTGAGGAAGTGATTCATATAAATTAATAAATGTGATGCAGTGATAAATTATGTACTGAATAAACAGGATTAAAATTTGGAAACAGAATAATGGTAAAATACGGCAACATTTATTTACTAGTCTTAAAGTGAGATCCCATAAAAAGATTTTTTATGCTCCGTCGTCCAGGGAGAAAAGAATAACTAAATGGAAATTTCGTCTTCCCATCGGTGTTTCTCAGTGGGTTAAAGAAATTAAATGAAGTACGTTAAAAATGAAATGGTAAAATATCTCCCTATTAAGTCTAAACACGCATGCCCAGTCTGCTTTATGTTTTTAGCATGTCAGGTGGAAACATAAAAATGAAATATAATAATGTAAAAAATATATTATAAAATAAAAGTAAAAGTTAATTTTTTTTAGCAAAGAATCTCCTACAGTTAAAGCTGCCCTGTGATTTTTATTTCAAACTGAAGGAAATTTTCAAAATTCCATAAATTGTACTTTTTTTTATAATGGTCATTAAAAAATTATAACTAGCCAATGTTTGCATTTATCCTCACTTTCAGAGTATTTTAGATTGATATTTGTAAATCCATTCAAAATTTAAAAAATTTATGTTGTCAACATATAACTTCCAATTTTATTATTTGTTATATTGAGACATTCCGTTATTTAAATATTTTGTTCTGAACTAAAACATTTTTCTTTGTAATCATCATTATATTTGTTTATAATTGTTAGATTATATTTATTTAAAATATTTCTTTATTTAAAATATTTGTTAATCCATTCAAATATAAAAATTCCATGTGGTGAAGATACAACCTCCATTCTTAACATTCGTTATATTGAAAGATTTAATTGTTTAGATATTTCCTTTCAAACTGAATCATTTTGCATTTTCATTACTTCTTTGATATCGTTGCTGATATTAACATTAGATTTACTAAATCAGTCAAAAAGACTGGTTTTGCATTTCAATATATATTTAAATTGATGGGAAATATAGTATCCAAAATAGTATAACTTATTCTGTGCAAATAATAAAAACTTTTTTTCCTTAAAATATTATTTACAAGCTTTGTTTCAACAAATTAATAACTTAACAAGTATAACCCCGTATTACGTCACTTTATCTTACAAAAAAACTTTTATTTACATAAGGACTATGGTTTCATATTAACCAGCAAGCATCAGAGAATAAATATCAGTAAGACACGTTATAAAAGAAATTTGAATAAGAAATATGATAACAAATCAATACTACATTTAAATATCAAACGATGTCCGTTTATAGCATGCATTCAAACAACACTTTATGAAAGATTACTCAACTTTTTCGAAAACATCAGAGAACAATAACAAGAGGAGAAGCAATAATCAAGAAATTTTGCCTATTGCAAAACAGGCAATTAAAACTTTTCAGACTCTTTACACAGTCAGATGATCACACAAATTATTAAATAATTTCTACCTGAAATCTTATAATTATAAGCTTCCTAATTATCAGTATCAGTCCCTTGGAACTATTTTACTGCTATTATTAAAAAAGTTCAAAAGTAAGACACGATATAATACTCGATAGAATAATCGAACAAGTAGTTGATGAATAAGCAATGAGGAATAAAAGCCAAGGAAGTGGTTCATATAAATTAATAAATATAATGCAGTGATAAATTATGTACTGAAAAACAAGATTAAAGTTTGGAAATAGAATAATGGGAAATAGAATAATGGTTTATTTCCTAGTCTTAATGTGGGATTCCATAAAAGGATTTTTTATGCTCCGTCGTCCAGGGAGAAAAGAATAAATGAATGGAAATTTCGTGTTTACAGCGGTGTTTCTGAGAGAGTTAACGAAATTAAATGAAGTTCGGTAAAAATGAAATAGGCCGACCGATGGCCGATTGTTTAGGGTGCTTGTCTTCGGAACAGGAGTTTGTGGGTTCGAATCCCACTGTTGTATGGTTGTTCGTAGCCGTTTGGAATCGGCTTTAAGATATAGATCCCGGTCTAATTGGTCCTCGTGTTTCAAAAAATGTAGCATGCTCATGTAGCATGCCAAACCAAACCAAACAGAAAAGGAAATAGTAAAATATCTTCCTATTAAATCTAAACACTCATGCACAGTATTCTTTATGTTTTTAGCATGTCAGGTGGAAATAAAAATGAACTATAATTATGTAAAAAATATGTTATAAAATAAAAGTAAAAGTAAATTTTCCTTAGCAAAGAATCTCCTACAATGAAAGCTGCACTCTGATTTTTATTTCAAACTGAAGGAACTTTTTCAAAATTCCAGAAATTGTACTTTTTTTATAATGGTCATTCAAAAAGTATAACTAGCCAATGTTTGCATTTCTTTCTCACTTTCTGAGTATTTTAGATTGATATTTGTAAATTCATTCAAATATAAAGAAAAACTTATGTGGTCAACATATAACTTCCAGCGTTAGTATTTGCTATATTAAAATATTCCGTTATTTAAATATTTTGTTTTGAAATAAAACCTTTCTCTTTGTAATAATCGTTATATTTGTTTATAATTTTTATATTATATTTATTTAAAATATATGTTAATCCATTAAAATTTAAAAATCCCCGATGGTGAATATACAACCTCAATCTTTGAAATCATTAAAAGATTTAATTGTGTAGATATTTCATTCTAAACTGAATGATTTCGCGTTTCCATTATTTCTTTGATATCGTTGCTGATATTAATACTAGATTTACCAAACCAATCAAAATGACTGGTTTTGCAATTGCAGTTAAATATATATTTAAATTGCTGGGAAATATAGTATTAAAAATAGTATAACTTATTCTGTGCAAATAATAAAAACTTTAACTTAATAAAAGTTTTCCTGAAAATATTATTTGCAAGCTTTGTTTCAACAAATTAATAACTTACTAATTATAATCACGTATTACGTCACCTTAGCTTACAAAAACCAAAGAATTATTCATAAAACTTTCATTTATATAAGGACTATGGTTTAATATTTACAAAGAAACATCAGTAAAACACGTTATAAAAACAATTTGAATAAGAAATACGATAACAAATCAATACTACATCGGAATAGCAAACGATCTCCTTTTATAGTATGCATTCAAATAACACTTGATGAAAGATTACTAAACTTTTAAAATTAATAAACCTTTCCGAAAAAATCAATAGACAAGAATCAATAACCAAGAAAGTTCTCATATTGCATGTAATTAAATTGTTTCAGACTATTTCACATTTAGATTATCAGTAATAGTATTAAATTGTTTCTATCTGAAAACTTTTAACAATAAATATAGTAATTATCAGTTCCTCGAAACTATTTTACAACTGTTATCACAATTGTTCAAAGTAATACACAATAGAATACTCCGATTGAACAAGTAATAGATGAATGAGGAATGAGGAATAAAAGTCGAGGCAGTGAATCAGAGAAAGTAATAAATGTGATGCAGTGATAAATTATGTATTGAATAAACAAGATTAAAGTTTGGAAGTAAAATAATGGTAAAATACGTCAACATTTTTTCCCTAGTCTTAACGTGAATTTTTAATGCCTCATCGCCCAGGGAAAAACTAAGGAATGGAAATTAAGGCTTCCCGCGATATTTCTCAGAGGTTTAAAGGTAAAATGAAATATGATTAAAAAAAGAGGAAATAGTAAAATAGTTCCCTATTAAAACTAAATACTTATATCTAGTTTCTTTATGTTTTTATCATTTTACTTAGGAAAATAAAAACTAAAGTATAATAATATAAAATCTATAAGCAAAATAAAAGCCCATTTAAATTTTACTTAGCAAATAATATTTTATATTATATCTTTGATATCGGTTTTTTATTTAAAATTACAGTAAAGGTTTTTTTAAACTTTAATTTCACTTTTTTGAATAGCTGTTTAAAAAGTTTGATACATCCATATTTCTATTTCTTTCTCATTTTATCAAACACTTTAAATTAATATTTTAAAGACTTTGATATATAAAAAAATTACATATGGACAACACAAAATGTGCAGGGTTAATATTTGGTATATTCAGATATTTTATTATACAGATATATTAAAAAAACTAAAATTTTCCTTGTTTATAATACTTTTTTGATTTACTTGCTGATATTATTAAATTGTAAAATTTCAAAATTATTCACTTTAAATAATACAATGTTGTTTATTAAATTCTTTAAAAGCATTTTTTCTTTCAATAAATGGATACCTTAAACCTTAAGGTTGTGTATTAAGAGGACATAACTTGTTACTGATTGGATCAACTTCTGTTGACCATAGTTATCAGTATCCACTGACTATGGTTCCTTCTATTGTCCCTCTAATTAAAATATAGAAAAATTTCTTTACTTTTCATGTTGAATCAAGGTGGTGTCTGGGCCAAAAAGACAAAAAACTACTACTTCCATACGACACAAACGCCAAACATTTTATTCTTGCATTCTCTGCAAAAACTATAAAAAACATCACAAAAACACACTTCACACACTATATGTACTTAGAATTCCATCGTTATATTATTTCCCCTGTAGAGCGCCCTCTAGTGGGAAAAAATCCTTTGGGTTGCAGACATAACTCACATACAAGAAAACGTTATGACATTTCATTTATATAAGGATCTATGGCTTCCTATTAATAAGCAAACATCAGAGAAAGATTTTCGGTAAGACAAGTTAAAATATAATTTTAATAAGAGCAAAATAACAAACCAATTCTACGTTTAGATTTGAAAAAAATCATAGTTTAAAGCTTCCATTCAAATATCACTTGAAAAAATTGTGAACTTTTACGAAAAAAAATCAATAGAAAAGAGCAATAAATAAGAAAGTTTGTATATTGCACAACATGCAGTTTAAATTGGCTCCTTCCATGTTCAGATAATCAGCAAGAATATTAAATACTTTCTATCTGAATTCTTAACAACAAGTGTCCTAGTTGTCACATCCTCGAAACGATTTTGCAACTATTATCAAG
Organism: Pardosa pseudoannulata; assembly: GCA_032207245.1. NCBI lineage: Eukaryota > Metazoa > Arthropoda > Arachnida > Araneae > Lycosidae > Pardosa > Pardosa pseudoannulata. The sequence continues at coordinate 5,337,283 of CM063508.1, read as the reverse complement.
AATGCTCAAAAGTGAGACACAATAGAATACTATGCAGGACCATTGTATAAGTAGCAGATGAATGAACTCTGAGGAATAAAAGCCAAGGAAGTGATTCACAGAAAGTATAAAATGTGATGCAGTGATAAATTATGCACTGAATAAACAAGATTAATGATTAAATAGAATGATGGTAAAAACGGAATAATTTTTTCCTAGTCTTAACGTGAGATGCAATAAAAGGACTTTTTATGTTTCGTTGTCCGGGAGAAAAAGAATAAATGGAAATTTACTTTTTCCAGAGGTATTTCTCAGTGGGTTAGGGAAATTAAATGAAGTATGGGGAAAAAATGAAACCATAAAATATGCCCCCATTAAAACTAAACTCTTACCCTAATTTTTTTTTATTATTTCAGCTAGGACCATAACATACAAAATATATTGTAATAAAACATATTATAAATTAAGAGTCCATTTAAATTTTTTGTTGCAAAGAATCTACAACAGACATAGCTGTCATCTGCAATTTTAATTTAGTAGTGCGCAAATGTTTTTAGAAACTGCATTTATATTTTTAGAATATCCCTTCTAAAATTAGAACTTATTATTGATTATATCCTTTTATCATTTTCCGAGTAATTTAAGATCTCTAAATGCATTCGAATATAAAAGTTTTTAAAAAATTCCGATGCAATGAACACTCAACATGACTGTACGCCAAATTTAGCATACACACATGTATATATATATATATATATATATATATATATATATATATATATATATATATATATATATATATATATATATATATCAATTGCATATTCCATATATCCCTATTATAAACTTAATCTAGAATCTAAGTATTAAATTGTTACTTAAATTAATCTAAAAATTGTATTCTAAGAATACATGGGAAAAAGACATTTGATATAAGAAATTAAATAAAAGACATGGGAATTAAAAATGAAGTTGAACAAAGATAAAGTTTTAAATAGTCATTATAAAAGAATCTATTTAATTATAAGTAAGGAATTCTGAGTATAATAAATAAAATTATATACACACTAAAATTTCAGGGTTATCTATGGATTAGAATTTTTCAGACTTAAAGTATAGAGATATAAAAAATTGTTAATATTTTCTCTAATAAACACTCTATATTTTAAATTGTAATCGATAAAGATAAATAATTTTACAAATGTTGAAGATTCAAGACGAGTTTTACACATCTCACAAAGCTAAAATTGTGTTGGAGTGGTTCCAGGAACATGATGCTGAATTCCAGTTAATGTCCTGACCGCTAACTCACTGGATCTCAATCCGATTGAACACATTTGGGATGTCATGGCACGGCAGCTCAGAGTTCAAAGACCACCAATTCGTAAAAACTCGGATTTGCTTAACCGTCGCTTATACATTTGGTACAATATCTCTCCGGTCATCTATCAAGAACTTGTGGCATCCATGCCAAGGCGGGTTGAAGTAGTGTTGCGGGCCAAAGGTGGGCCAACTCGTTATTGACAGGTGGTCAAAATGTTTTGACTCTTGAGTGTTTATAATAGGCCAAAATATACGCAATTTTAGGATACAAACACTTTTTTGGAAGTATGAGAAACATTTAGTAGTCAGATAATTTGAAAACTAAAAACTGCTTTAATAGAGTTAGGTTATCTCTATCATATCAAACATGAATATTCCAGCAAGATGAAAAACCTTTGAGAGAGATATAGTCATATCTTTTTAATTTACCATCTTATTTTAATATAAAAGTAAAAGACAATGAAAATAGAATATGAAGTTCATTGCTATTGTTTATTCAGGAAAATAAATAATGTGTCATGAAATTTGTGTAAGTGGTGACTGGAAACACACGATACTTGCCTTAGTAATATACTTAAAAAAACTAATAAAATAACATGGTAGAAAGAGGTGAAGATAACAAAAAGGAAATTAAACCGATGCGGTGTTAAATTTCCGACTCTTTTTAATAGGATTTATACCGTCTTCGAAAAGAAGTGGAATGCCTGTTATCTCATTTCCCGAATAACTTATCAGTGTGAACAATAAACTTCCAGTTTTAAGACACTAAATTGAAATAAAAGAGTTGGGATTTTTTCGTTTACAAATGAATTTATAGAGGATTGAAGAATCAGATAAGTTTAATTTCTGTTTTAAGTACAGAAAAATTAATTTTTGCGATTGTGAAGTAGATTAAATGTAAACGAGAATGATAGACTATGTTAGATATATAAGATTTGTATATTGGTAAAAGTTTCAGTTGTAATCGAGTAGAATGTATTGGAGACTGTAACGGAAGGCATTAGAGTTGCAAGTACGAGACGAATCCAGAAAGTAAATTTCCCTATTTAAAAGATAAAAAGAAATCACATTTTGACGGACATATTTATTGGCAACATGTACAGCGATTTTTCAGCTATTTTTCAACATAGCCACTACCAGAATTGAGACATTTGCGTACTGTGGGACCAACTTTTCTATCCCTCTATCGTAGAATTCTGCCGCTTGTGAATGGAACCAGCCTTCCTGTCCCGGAACACCGTGCACTTCGCTTTACGTACCGACAGCGTCTGTTTGAATTTGGTCCTGCCCGAAGATCCATTATGATGCCAATGCATTGACTGCTGCTTAGTTTTCGGGGTAAAGTGCGAAATCCATGTGTGATTGCCAGTTATGATACTGTCGAGGAACTCGTCGCCGTTCTCGTAATACCGTAGCAGAAATGTCAGTGCTGCTCCTAAGAGTTGAATTTCGTGTTTGGTTATTAGTTTCGACTCATAGACCTGACAAAGTTCACGATGAATTTAAATTGGCGCAATGCTTTGTGCATTCAAGCTCACCGACATTGCAGGCAGCGGGAGAAGGAAATAGAGTTTCCATTTCGGACGATTGCTACCCCGCTTCTAGCACGAACTGAGACTTGTCCAGCTGACATATAATTATTACGTCATAGATCTGTTACGACACAGCTAATTACGTTTAATCTTGACAGAGCTAATTACGTTTACTTTAAAGGAAAAACATCTAGAAACGAACTTTTTGGATGCGCCTCGTAATTAAATCAGTTTAATTAAATTCAAAAGTTTTTATGTTGAGGTTTAAGTTTAATGTTTTATTTCGTGTTTATGCAAGGTAAATCGATTATAAAAGTATAAAACGTGAAATATTATACATTATTGAGTAATGAAATAATCGTCAATAAAGCTAATATTTTTTATATAAGACATTAAATAAAACACATGAAATATCGAAATAAAATATAACTAAAATACAATTCTGAATAATTAGTCATTATAAATAATAGAACTTTTGATTACAGTGATGGTATGAGTTCAATCTATGAATTATGTAATTATATGCAAACTGAAGAAATTTTAGGCATATCTATGAATTGGATTTTTTAAATATAAAGTATAGAGATATAAAAGAGTTTAAATCTTTTGTATGTTAATTGGTCTACATTTTAAATTGTAATAAAATCATTGAAATATCTTTATGAATGTATACGATAACAAAGAAATCTTGAAATAACAATCTTATTAAGAATTTAGAAACATATGAGAGGAAAAATATGTACACTCTCAGAATACACAGACTTTCTTCAGGAGACATTTAACCCATTTTGTAGTAAGTTAATTTGAAATCATAAAACTGCGTAAATACAGTAAGGTTATTTTTAACATACGAAACTTAAATATTTCTGAGATTGTGAAAAGAAGGTTAGAGAAATAGAGTCATAACATTTTAATTCACCTTTCTTTAGTAGAAAATTTAAAACAATAGGGCTTTGGGATATGAAGAAATTTATATTGTTTATTCAGGGAGATAAATAATGATTCTTCAAGTTTGTGTAAATAGAGACTAGAAAACACAATAAGTATATGCCTTACCTTAAACTTCAATATCTAATAAAACGAGAAGATAGAAAGAGAAGAAAATAACATATGTCATGAAAGACAATAAAAGTGATGAGATGTTAAAACTCTGATTATATTTAATAGGATTTATGCTGGCATCGAAAAGAAGTGGAATACATGTTATCTCTTTCCAGAATAACTTATCAGTAACGGCAATAAACTTCTAGTTTCGAGATACTAAATAGAAATAAAGGGCTGGGTTTTTTTAGTTTATAAATGAATTTATAGAAGACTAGGAATCAGAAAAGTTTAATTTCTGTCTTCTATGCAGATAAAATAATTTTTGCGATTGTGAAGTAGATTAAATGTAAGCGAGAATGATAGACTATGTAAGATATACTGATGGAATTTGTATATGGTTACAAGTTTCAGTAGTAATAGAATAGAATGCATTGGAGATTACAACGGAAGGCATTAGGGTTGCAAGCAATTAAATTATGTTTAAATGCCAAATATTTTATGTTTTAGGTTTAGGTATAAGGCTTTACTTCGTGTTTATGCAAAGCAAATCTATTACAAAACTATAAAATGTGAAATATTACACATTATTGAGTAATCTAATAATCATCAATAGAGCTAAATTTTTTATATAAGAAATTAAATAAAACATATTAAATATCGAAATAAAATATAACTAAAATACAATTATGAATAATTAGTCATTATAAATAATAGAACTTTAAATTACAGTGACGGTATGAGTACAATTTATAAATAATGCAATTATATGCAAACTGAAGAAATTTTAGCATATCAATGAATTGGATTTTTTAAATATAAAGTATAGAGATAAATAAAGAGTTTGAATCTTTTCTATATTAATTGGACTATATTTTAAATTGTAATAAACTGATTAAAATAATTTTATGAATATATAAGATATCAAACAAGTCTTGAACTAACATAAACTTATTAAGAATTTAGAAACATGAGAGGCAAATATATGAGAAATTTCGGAATACACAGACTTCCTACAGTAGACATTCAACCCATTTTGTAGTAAAATAATTTGAAATCATAAAACTGCGTAAATACAGTAAGGTTATTTTTAACATATGAAGCTGAAATATTTCAGATATTGTGAAAGGAAGGTTAGAAAAATAGAGTCATAACATTTTCATTCACCTTAATTTAATAGAAAATTTAAAAAAAAGGGCTTTTGAATGTGAAAATTTGTTATATTTTTTATTTGGGGAAATAAATATTAAGCCATCAAAGTTGTGTAAGTAGAGACTAGAAAACACAATAAGTACTTGCCTTATCTTAAACTTCAATATCTAATAAAAAGAGAAGGTAGGAAGAGAAGAAAATAACATATGTCATGAAAGGAAATAAAAGTGATGAGATGTTAAAACTCTGACTATATTTAATAGGATTTATGATGGCATCGAAAAGAACTGGAATGCATGTTATCTCTTTCCCGAATAACTTATCAATAACAGCAATAAACTTCCAGTTTCAAGATACTAAATAGAAATAAAGAGCTGGGTTTTTTTTTTTCGTTTATAAATGAATTTATAGAATACTAGAAATCAGAAAAGTTTAATTTCTGTCTTCCTTCAGTAGACATTCAACCCATTTTGTAGTAAATTAATTTGAAATCATAAAACTGCTTAAATACAGTAAGGTTACTTTAATCATATGAAATTTAAATATTTCAGAGATTGTGAAAGGAAGGTTAGAGAAATAGAGTCATAAAATTTTAATTCACCTTCCTTTAATAGAAACTTTAAAACGAAAGAGCTCTTAAATATGAAGAATTATATTGTTAATTCAGGGAAACAAATAATGAGCCTTCAAATTGTGTAAGTAGAGACTAGAAAACACAATAAGTACTTGCCTTACGGATGAAAGAGAAGAAAATCACATATGTCATGAAAGGCAATAAAAGTGATGAGATGTTAAAACTCTGACTATATTTAAAAGGATTTATGCTGGCATCGAAAAGAAGTGGAATGCATGTTATCTCTTTCCCGAATAAGTTATCAGTAACAGCAATAAACTTCCAGTTTGGAGATACTAAATAGAAATAAACAGTTGGATTTTTTTTCGTTTATAAATGAATTTATAGAAGACTAGGAATCAGATAAGTATAATTTCTGTTTTAAGTTACAGATAAATTAATTTATGCGATGGAGAAGGAGGTTAAACTGTAAGTGAGAATGGTAGATTTTGTTAAATATAATGCTCAGATATTTTTAATGCTATAAGTATCCGTTGTAACGGAACGGATGTATTGGAGATTGCAATGTATCATATTACATTTGCAAGTAATTTAATCATGCTTACTTAAATTGAAAGTATTTTATGTTTTAGTTATTGGATAATGTTTTACTTGGAGTTTAATAGTTTTATAATACATTCACCTTCCATAAACGCAAAACAATTTGTATCATTAGAGTTACTTTTTATATTTTATACTTTTATATTTAATATTTTTATATAAGAAATTAAATAAAACTCTTAAAAATCGGAAAGAAAGTAGAAGTGAGATAAAAATATGAATAATTATACACTATAAAGTACCTAAAGTTTAATTGCATTGAGGAAAATAATACAAACTATAAATTAATTAATTATATACTAAACTCAGTGCATCAGCCCCTAGGGTGCAAGGGCCTACGGAACCTATCTCCGTGGCGGAGACCAAGGGCCCTGTTGTGCGATATGTTCTGGTTAGGAGGTCAACCTTACTCGGAACCCCCATTGTTTAGTTCCCAATCATTCTTAGTCCTCAATTTGTCTACCCACTGCAGGGATGAAAGTCTTTGATAACCTTCCCCAGTTCAGGGATTGAACCTCGGACTTGTACTTTGGGAGCACTAAGCGCTACCCCAGTGCCAGTGGGCTTATAATTGTGTACACAGTAAATATATTTCAGGGTTTTCTATTGGTTAGAAGTTTTTAAATCTAAGTTTCTGGGACATTAAAAAAGTTTTAATCATTTCTAAGTTAAATGCACTATATTTTAAATTGTAATTAATTAAGAGAAATGTTTTTATAAATGTATAAGATATGAAACAATTTTATCATATTTCACAAAATAACTTTATTAAATACTTGCATATAGTCCGTCATATGACGGAATCAGTAAAGTTTTTAATTTTCCATTTTATGAGTTTATGTTCCATTTTACAATTATGGTGAAAATTTTGAATTTCGTTAACACTAACTCATCAATAATCCAATATGGATGCCTCTATCCATTCCAGATCTTTTGACGACCGCGGAATGCAATTTGCTCAAAGATGTGGGTTCGGGGAAAACCTTTCGAAGTGTGCCGAAGTTCAACAGCGATACTCAAAAAGAGATGTCAGATAGCAAGGGGTACAGTTAAACAGCGAGCGAACTAGATGAGTGATGCGGCTGACTGAATTCTCTTTATAGTTGAATGTACATTCATTTAATGAAAGAAATCTTTGAAATTCAATATTCCGATTACAAATCATTCCAGTTCACTGCTAAAAGACTGTGTTCCAAACATAAGATACGAAAGCGATCGAAATAAACATGTTCCATCCCCGACTATTGGAACGACTGTATAGGGAACCAGTTCCCTTTTTATATTAAATAAATAATGTTCCATTTTACAATTATGCTGACTATAAGTTAATCGTTTTAAACTTTACTAGCTTTGTATTTCGATAACACTAACTCATCCAGAATCCAATATGGTTGCCTCTATCCATTCCAGGTGCAACCAGTTCATAAATTCAAAGACAGACGGACAGATAACTTAGGCTATTTTTACATAGGGGATTTAGAAACTTAATTTAAAATATACACCCTTGTAACGTACTGGGGATATGATCGGCGAAGCCGTCGATGAAACAGGCTAGAAAACTATGTAATCTAGATTAAATATTTTATTCAATCGAATAAATTATGTACAGCTATGTACATATTCAGTAGGATGTTAAATATTCGGGGATCTCGTGCAGAGATGATATTCACACAGTAAGGATGCGTGGGATACCGGATATAGTATGACTAGGGCTCCTAATCACAGGAATTGTTCGCTACTTAGTGCCGGTAATAAACGCTGACACTACCAACTCCGGTTGACGATTAGCACAGTCGGCTTTCACAACAAGGTTCGAAAGTTCAGAGTGCGTATCACGCTGGGGTTCGTGAAGGAAATCTCAGGATGCAAGACGATCCAAATTCGAGAGCAAAGTCACTCTCGGCTACCTACTTCTATGCCAGAAGTAAAAATAAAAATTAGCACAATAACAGGAAAAGAATTCCCAAGTCGAAGGTCGACTTCCTAGCAACAGAGACGCTGGCGATCTCTAAACAAGCAAACTCCAGAAGCGGAGATACGTGCGGTTCTTCTCGAGATACGAAGGCTCTATCAGGAAGAAGACTCAAGAAAAAAAGCCTCTTTTTTGTACTGTCACCCTTCTTTTATAGCGGCACCGTTTTTCTTTCCTCGATTCTTCGGAAAACTTCCAGAACCAGGGTGATGCTATCTTGTGGTCACCTCCCGCCTTGGATCAGTTGTTCCGTTTCCATATGTGGCCGAAAAGCCGTCTTTAGATCAGCCGACCCAAACCACTTAATTGCCTTTTTCGCTACCTCAAATGGGTTACAAGGTGCACTGTAATTATTTACAATCTTTTCACAGTGTCTTTCCATTCAACAGATTTTCAAAGCCTAGACGATCTGGCTCCAGCAGACGGACAGTTTTCAATTAAGTTATTTTAGACCACTGGGTTCTATTTGCCGCTAATCGTAAGTATCCACGGCGAAAGGTCACCTTCGGCTCCTCATTCTTTAAGGTCATGTAACGGATGGTTACACCCTTTCAGAACAAGCTGACTCCTTTAAATAGGCATGATACCCATTTTGTAGTACGTTAACTTGAGAACTGCGTAAAAAATTAAATTTGCATTTATGAATTTATAATTTTGTGATAGGTTAAATATTCCTGTGGCTGTGAAAGAAATACAGTTTAGAGAGATATAGTCATAACTTTTTAATTCACTCTCGTATTTTAATAAAAATATAAAAAAAAAAATTAACAAAATATGAAGAGCATTTATATTGTTTATTCAGGAGAATAAATAATGAAAATTGAAAATTGAGAAACGACTGGAAAACACAATAGATACTCACCTTACGGATGGATTAGAAAACTAATAAAATAAGCACGGTAGAAAAAGGGAAAGATAACAGACGTCATGAAAGGCAATAAAATTGATGAGGTGTTAAAATTCTGAGTATATTTAATAGGATTTATGCTGGCTACGAAAAGAAGTGGAATGCGTATTATCTCATTTCCCGAAAAACTTATCAATAAGAGCAATAAACTTTTAGTTTCGAGATACTAAATTGAAATAAAGATTCGGGTATTTTTTTGTTTATAAATTAATTTATAGAAGACTAGGAATCAGATAAGTTTAAATTCTGTCTTTAAGCTCAGATAAATTAATTTATACGATTGTGAAGGAGATTAAATGTAAGTGAGAATGATAGTTTTTGTTAAATATATTGCTAAAATTTGTTAATGCAATAACGGAAGGGATTGCATTGGAAATTGCAACGGAAGGCCTTGGAGTTGCAAGTAAATAAATAATGTTTACTTAAATTGAAATATTTTAGGTTGTAGGAATTGCATATTATTTTGCTTGGGGTTTATGCAAGTTAATTCAAAACTCTAAAACGTTAAATAATATATAGTATTTCTCATTTCAATTTGCATCATTAGAACTAACACATTTTAAAATTACGAATGGGTTAAATATATTCTACTGCTAAAATATTTTGTATACTAATTTATAAAACAGTAAATTAAAGATTGCATTTATTTCTTAAAAAGCACTAAAATATTGTTTTTAAAATCGCTGAAATTATCAGTTCAGTTAGCCATTTTTTATCTTGAAATTCTATTTTACCCCAAAATTCTCTTTATAATTCATATTTAAGAAAATCTCATCAACATATTAAATTTACTTTCTTTATATATTTAGCTTCATTATATTGATTGTTCTTTTGGAAATTTGTTAACAAAAGAAAATTATATACTCGTGTTTGTTTATATATGAAAATGAAATGACTATTTGATATAAACAAAAATAAACCTTCGTTTATTTTCTATAAGAAGCTTAAGGTATCCTCTATCTTAATAACACATTGTATGCGGGACACGTACTAGTATGTTTTCTGACGATTGATACTTGAGCGCAGGACACGTACTAGTACGCTTTCTGACGATTGATACTTGAACGCGGGTCACGTACTAGTACGGGTTAGTGTAACAACATGGTTTGTTTGTGGGTACAAAAATAACGATATATACAGGAAAACGAAGCCGAATGTTCTTGTCTACTACATAGATTCACAACATAGACAACATATATATATATATATATATATATATATATATATATATATGTTTATTTGTCTATTAATACATTTCTTTATATATTTCAATATAAAATACCGAAAGTTGATTAAAAAATTAAATAATTTTCGATATTTGAGATTTAACTGAATAACTAAATTTACACGCAAAACGCCCGCTTCCGGTACAATTCCGCTGTGAAATGTACCAGCACACAATGTATTAAAATTAGATATTTCAGGGGTTAAGAAAGAAATGGGAAATTTATAGCAATGCGCGCTTAACTTTTCACCGTCGTATGAGTAAAATGTAAAAGAATATGACAAAAGAATATGTAAAAGAACTATGAAAAACTTTTACAATATTTATTTAGGAAAAATGTGTGAAAATTGTGGCTTATATACTTAGCAAGTGGTAACTAAATAACACAATAGATTCTTGCATTACGGATAAACTTTAAACATTAAGTTTATAAAACGAGTGCGATAGAAACAGAGGAAGTTAATGAACATCATGCAAGGCAATAAAATTGATGTGGTATTAAATTTTTCACAACCTATAGAGAATTTATGCTGGATTCCAAAAGTGGAATTATCTTATTTCCCGTATAACGTATCAGTAAAAGCTATAAACTTTTACTTTCTAGATACTAAATTGACATAAAAAAGTTACTTTTTTCCTTTATGAATGAATTATACATTTGTAAGAATCTAATAAGCGTACTATCGGTTTTCTAGTGCAAATGAATACGATTGTGAAGGATAATAAAAGTTACAAGTTTAGTAAATGTATTGTTGAGTTTTGATTATTTAAATATGTTTCAATTGCTAATATTGCAAGTAATTACGTACATTGTAAAGGTTTTAAATTCTAAGCAATATATAATATTTTCTTGAGGTTTATAAGATATTTGAATTTTGAAATACATAGTACTGAAATATCCAAGTTTTGTTATCCGTTCTAATCTATATTTTAACTGTTCATTTGAGCAAATATAGCCCGAAGGTAATATTTGTATTTTTTATATATTGAATAATACAAAAATGTTTTAATCTTATATATAACAAACGATAAATAATTAAAAGTTCTTAAAATCTTTCATTATTAAAAATGCTGTAGTTATCATTTCACGATACATCACAATACATTAAGTGTCTTAATTCTGGTGATGACTATGTTGAAAAATAGCTGAAATATTGCTGTACTTGTTGCTAATAAATATGTCCGTGAAAGTGTGAGTTTTTTTTCTTTTAAATAGGGAAACTTACTTTCTAGATTCACCTCGTATCTCATTTCTAAATGCATTTTAGGAAAAAGAATAATTTTTCTATTTTGATACTAAAATGAAAAAAAAAGAGTTTATATATAATTTATGAAAAATAATTTGAGATGAATAAACTGCATTAGAGTTTAAGAAACAATTTAAAAATTAATGAAACATTGTAATGTATTAAGTTTAAAAATTTTAATCAAATTAATTTTGTTTCATTTCAATGATTATTAATGGATATTATCACATATCTATAATACGTATTATAAAAATTATTTACAATGTTTCAGTACAATTGTATTATATTAGTTTTCTTTTCCTTAAATATCTATATCATATGCTATTTAGTTTCCCTTTTTCTAAATATATATCCAATTCAATTTATTTATCCTTTCCCTAAACATCCACATCATATATATTACTTTACTTCTATCTTCACTATTGCAAGATAATTTTATTCATTTTATGATTAATATTTTTTCATGAAATATCTACATATGATTAATTCAAGGCTTATTTTTTTTTCAAACATATATCGCAGAAGTATGGTAAATTGCGAATTTATTTTTTTCAAATGCAGCTGACAATAGAGGCACATATACTGTATAACGTATCAGTAAATACTGTAAAATTTTACTTTCAAGATACTATACTGTAATACAAAACTTCCTTTTTTATTTCAATATAGTATCCCCGGTTTTATGAATGAAATCATACATTCTTAGGATTCTAATAAGCGTAAGCTTCTAGTGTAGATCAACAACGTTATACGATTGTAAAGGATATTAAAAGTTAGGAGTTTATAAAATATATTGTTGAGTTTTGATTATTTAAATATGTTCCAAATTGCTAATATTACAAAAAATTAGTTCATGTTTACGTACATTGTAAAGGTTTTTAATTCTAGGCATTTTATAATATTTTCTTGATGTTTATAAAATATTTGAATTTTGAAATACGAGGTTCATCCATAAAGTAAGTTTCCCAATATTTTCCAATTTAAAGTAAACTTAATTAGCCTTGTCAATTGCGCGTGCTTAACAGATCTATGACCTATTGATCATATGCCAGCAGGGACAAATCCCTATTCATTCCAGTAGCGGGGTAGCAGTGGTCCGAAATGGAAACTCTAATTCCTTCTACCACCAGTCGAATGATGACCGATTGGTTAGGGTGTTGGCCTTCGGTACCGGAGTTCGTGGGTTCGAATCCCATTGTGGCATATATGTTCGTAGCTTTCGGAATAGGCATTAAACTGTAGGTCCCGGTCTCATTAGCGCTCGTGTTGCAAAAAAGTAGTCCGTAGAATTTCAAACCAAACCAAACCTTCTCCCGCCACCTACAAGATACGGTTGGTAATTTTGAATGCACAAAGAGTTTCGCCAATTGAAATTCATTGTCAGCTCTGTGAGGTCTATGTGCCGATACTGACACCCAAACATAAAATTCAACCCTTAGAAGCAGCACTAAAATCTCTGCTACGTTTTCAAGAGGACGCCGACGAGTACCTCGACAGGATCGTCACGGGCAATGAGATTTGGATTTCGCACTTCACCCCGGAAACAAAGCAGCAATCAATACATTGGCAGCATAGTGGATCTTCCATCAGGACCAAAACAAGCGATAAATGATTAAAAGTTCTTAAAATCTTTCATTATTAAAAATGCTGTAGTTATCATTTCACGATACATCACAATACATTAAGTGTCTTAATTCTGGTGATGACTATGTTGAAAAATAGCTGAAATATTGCTGTACTTGTTGCTAATAAATATGTCCGTGAAAGTGTGAGTTTTTTTTCTTTTAAATAGGGAAACTTACTTTCTAGATTCACCTCGTATCTCATTTCTAAATGCATTTTAGGAAAAAGAATAATTTTTCTATTTTGATACTAAAATGAAAAAAAAAGAGTTTATATATAATTTATGAAAAATAATTTGAGATGAATAAACTGCATTAGAGTTTAAGAAACAATTTAAAAATTAATGAAACATTGTAATGTATTAAGTTTAAAAATTTTAATCAAATTAATTTTGTTTCATTTCAATGATTATTAATGGATATTATCACATATCTATAATACGTATTATAAAAATTATTTACAACGTTTCAGTACATTTGTATTTTATTAGGTTTCCTTTCCCTAGATATCTTCATCATATGCGATTTATTTTCCCTTTCTCTAAATATATATACAATACAACTAAGTATCCTTTCCATAAATATCCACATCATATATATTACTTTACTTCTATCTTCACTATTGCAAGATAATTTTATTCATTTTATGATTAATATTTTTTCATGAAATATCTACATATGATTAATTCAAGGCTTATTTTTTTTTCAAACATATATCGCAGAAGTATGGTAAATTGCGAATTTATTTTTTTCAAATGCAGCTGACAATAGAGGCACATATACTGTATAACGTATCAGTAAATACTGTAAAATTTTACTTTCAAGATACTATACTGTAATACAAAACTTCCTTTTTTATTTCAATATAGTATCCCCGGTTTTATGAATGAAATCATACATTCTTAGGATTCTAATAAGCGTAAGCTTCTAGTGTAGATCAACAACGTTATACGATTGTAAAGGATATTAAAAGTTAGGAGTTTATAAAATATATTGTTGAGTTTTGATTATTTAAATATGTTCCAAATTGCTAATATTACAAAAAATTAGTTCATGTTTACGTACATTGTAAAGGTTTTTAATTCTAGGCATTTTATAATATTTTCTTGATGTTTATAAAATATTTGAATTTTGAAATACGAGGTTCATCCATAAAGTAAGTTTCCCAATATTTTCCAATTTAAAGTAAACGTAATTAGCCGTGTCAATTGCGCGTGCTTAACAGATCTATGACTTATTAATCATATTCCAGTTGGACAGTCCCGATTCGTGCCAGTACCGGGGTAGCAGTGGTCCGAAATGGAAACTCTAATTCCTTCTACCACCAGTCGAATGATGACCGATTGGTTAGGGTGTTGGCCTTCGGTACCGGAGTTTGTGGGTTTGAATCCCACAGTGGCATGGATGTTCGTAGCTATTCAGAATCGGCTTTAAGCTGTAGGTCCCGGTCTCATTAGCCCTCGTGTTGCAAAAAGTAGACCGTAGTGCTCCAAACCAAACCAAACCTTCTCCCGCCACCTACAAGATACGGTTGGTAATTTTGAATGCACAAAGAATTTCGCCAATTGAAATTCATTGTCAGCTCTGTGAGGTCTATGTGCCGATACTGACACCCAAACATAAAATTCAACCCTTAGAAGCAGCACTAAAATCTCTGCTACGTTTTCAAGAGGACGCCGACGAGTACCTCGACAGGATCGTCACGGGCAATGAGATTTGGATTTCGCACTTAACCCCGGAAACCAAGCAGCAATCAATACATTGGCAACATAGTAGATCTTCGACCAGGACCAAATTCAAACAGACGCTGTTGGTACAGAAAGGGATGTGTCCAGTGTTCTGAGACAGGAAGTCTGGTTCCATTCAGAGGCAGCAGAGATATACAAAAGTTGATCCCACAATACGGCAAGTGTCTCAATTCTGGTGGTGGCCATGTTCTAAAATAGCTGAAACATTGCTGTTCTTGTTGCCAATAAATATGTCCTTGAAAGTGTGAATTCTTTTTTTCTTTTAAATAGGGAAACTTACTTTCTGGATGCGCCTCGTATATAGTACTGAAATATAAAATTTTTGTTATTCGTTCTTATCTATATTTTAACTGTTCATACAAAAATGTTTAATCTTTTAAATAACAAACCATAAATGATTAAAATGTAATAAAATCTTTTGTTATTAATAGTGCCGTAGTTATCATTTCAAGGAACAATTTTTATACTTTTATGGAAACACATGTTTGCGAAATTGCTACTCATATAGAACAACACTGGAAGCACGTGTATCTTAAGGAATGCTATTTACGAGTGTGACATGACCCTTACTGTGTCCTAGGAATTTCGAAGCAGGGATTAAGTATCAGATCCCCAGGCTTGGCCTGCCACCCCCCAGAGGTATCGTTTGACAATTTGGAAGACATTGTAACTACGAACATATTTTACGTGCCTCAGTCACATTGAAAGAACACGGTGGATCGTAAGCCGGCTCGGGTTCCGGACCAGCAACCTTTCACTTATGAAATCGTCGTCTATTTAAAATCTATTTTAAAACACCCTTCCGGAATTTGAAGTGAGAAGGACTCAAACTATTGATTTTCTCAGATACAGCCCAGGTTCATTTGCTCATTTTTCGCGTAGCAATAGAACGGATAATTCGGACTTCTATAGCAATCTAAATGTTTAAACCAAATCGTAGATGCCAAATTGTAGATGCTTTAGGGTTCTTTCTAGCTGGCATTGACGGAAAACGGTCTTCTGGCGAGTTATTATTATTCGACACCTTTGCGCAGACTTTCCATGAACTGGAAGCCACTTCAATCTTTTTATGTGGCAATGAGAGATTATAAAATTTTAAGCAATTTTCTGTTGTCTTTCATTTCTACCGATTCTACCTATTATTTGCATCTTGCTCTTCATTTAAGTAAAATCTTTGAGCCGTTGTTGTTGTTGTTGTTGCTTATGCCACTTGGTCTAACTAAGCACGATTGGGCCGGAGGCTACTCGTATTGAGACAAGAGGGTGCGACTTTCGTTTTTTGAAGAGCATCTTAAGGGTGAAGATGTTCGTCAAAACTTAAGCTCAAGTAGGTCCTTCTAATTTTGACCAAGCAATGAACAAGCAGAAGACCCATAAGCTTGGCCTTCCACCCCCAGAGGTATTAATTGAGAACTTTGAGGACATTGTGACCACGAACCTCTTTTACATGCCCCAGTCACCTTTAACGAACACGGCGGATCTTAATCCGGTTTCGAGTCCCGAATCCGCAAAGTTCAGTTATGAGATAGCTGCCTTTGTGACTGAGCAACCGCTGCTTATTACGAATTTATTAATAATAAAGAAACATAAAAGAAAAGGAGATTTAAATATAAGAGAAAAGGTTTTTTTTTATATAAATGCCCCAAAAACGAAAATATGCGCCTTAAAAACTAAAAACTTGACAACCTAAAAACAGAACATATTGATTTCAAGAGCCATTTTACTTCAGGAATGATAAAAAAGGATGTTTTAGAGTGTACAAAAAAATAAAATTAATAGTGTGGAAAGAAGTGAAGATAATAAGAATCATGGAAGGCAGTGAAAGTGACGAGTTGTTAAAATTTTTACTACATTTAATAGAATATATACGTACCTCGAAAAGAATTAGAATGCTTGTTTTATTTTATTTTCCAAATAACGTATAAGGGAAATGGAATAAATTTATGCTTCGAGATACTAAATTTAAATAAAATATTTTCCTTTTTTCATAAACGAATTTATAGTGACCCGGGAATCTGGTATGTTCAATTTCTACCTTTTACTGCTGAGAAATTTATACGATTGAAACTAAGATTAAATGGAAGGAAAAATAAAGTAATTTATTTAATACATTACTGATATTTGTTTATTAATGTATATTTCAATTGAAACGAGATGCATTGACGTTGCAAATAATTAAATTGCGTTTGATTCAATTCTAAAGGCTTTATGTTCTGCATATTGAATAAAATTTTCAGTGAGGTTTAAGTAAGGTAAATTTATATTAAATCTATAAATGTGAAAAGATAAATAGAGTTGCAATTTTCATTATCTCGTCTAAGCTATATTTTAACGATGTATATGAATGTATATATTCTAAAGATATTACTTTTAGTTTAGTGGAATTTCTCTTAAGAAAGAATAAATCAAAACCAAATATTGCCTCATCCTCTGAAAATATAATAAATGTATTTATTGTAGTTACATTTCATTCAAATGAAATATATTCAGACATTTTCTTTACAGATTAAAAAGAAATTTGATATTGAAATTTTCAAATGCATTTGTAAATAAATATAAAACAAATATTTAAGGATAAATAATTAAAATAAATATAGTTTCCTGGATCACTCAGGTGTACAGTATTTATCTTCATATTGAAAGCAACGGAATCTATACAAACATACGCAAATCTCCGGATCATAAAAACGAAGATCAAGCCCGTTACAAAGATATTTTAAGTTACACATTGGTTAAATGTAAGCATAAATGCGTTTTGGGTAATATTAATTTAGAATATAAATTGTTCAATGGAAAATCAGTGATAACACTGTGCAATCATTTTTACTGATTTGATTTATTTATATAATTTTGTATAGTTAATTAGTTCATGATAGTTCACTTCCGAGTCTAAAACAGAATGCGTCTTTCCAATTAAGAAAACTAAGTTCGAGTTCTTCTTGGGTTATGCCATTTAGATAACCTTTGTTCTCATATTTTGTTATGACAAGCGTGGAGGATGTTATCAGCCCGAGTTCCCGCTCAGAACTGTATTTTTTTGGAGTTGCTACCTAAGCAAATTCATGTGTCTACTATCGCGTCAGCTCCTGTACTCTGTATGGATACGTTCGAGGGTGTGTCTTTCTCCTATAACGTTATTGTTAATGAGTTCTAACGATTTTTAATTATAGCTCGCTTAATTATTAACCCTAATTTTTAAATTTGAATATATATATATATATATATATATATATATATATATATATATATATATATATATATATATATATATATATATATATATATATATATATATATATATATATATATATATATATATATATATATATATATATATATATATATATATATATATATATATATATATATATATATATATATATATATATATATATATATATATATATATATATATATATATATATATATATATATGTATATATTATATATATATATATATATATATATATATATATATATATATATATATATATATATATATATATATATATATATATATATATATATATATATATATATATATATATATAAATATATTTAAAAGACATTCGTGTCCAATTTTAAAAAAATCACGTAGTTTAAAAATTTTTTTGATAATGATGTATGATATAACTTGACTAAAAAGCAGAATGATTTTTTACAAATTTGGTCATGATCTGTTATTTCGAAAGTATTTTAACCCTTGAAAATTGAAAAAAGAAACTACGGTTAATGTTTTGAATAATGCAGGTAGACCAGAACGCAGTTCAGATAATAACATTTAAAGCTGTTTGTTTATTACTTCTTAGTGCTTAATAAAAGCTTAACACACGATTAATCTTTTCAAAATTAATATGTCAGCCGCCTTTTGATTTGCGATAAAAAAATCAATTATGATCTTCAAAGTTTAATAAGCGTGAAACAGTCCTAAAAAGACAATAGATTTTAAAAGGTCGACATACAACAGACAGGAAAGTTTTGAGAGATTTAAGAACTAATAAAAAAATTAGATGATTATGAGACTCATGCAAGCTGAAAGTGATGAGGTATTAAAGTACAAACTTCATTTAAAAAGATTTATGTACATTTACGATAGAAACGAGATAAAAGCGTTATCTTATTTTCTCAGTAACTTGACTTCAAAAGTACTCAAACTTTAGTCTCTCTGAACTTGATAAAAAATCTGAATTTTTAGGAAAAAATTTACTAGTGAATTCTACAATAAACTACTATTTTCTGTTTTTTATGGATTTAGTATTTTAAGAGTGATCTGTGAAGCGTAAAAACGGTATTTATTTCACAAAGGCATAAATTTTTGGTATTTTAAAAGAAAGGTTGGAGTAGAAAACCTTATATTTTCTCTTTTTAAAGATTAGTTATTATTTTGAAATAAGTAGATATCTTTCAAAATTCTTACATTTTTTAAGATAATGTATAAAGGATTGTAGTTTATATAAACGTTTCAGCTATTGGTTCTAACACTACTTTGAAGGAAAGAGGATTCTGATTGCATAAATAAAATTTTTAACTTTCCCCATATCAAATATTCTTTGATTCTCAGTAAACATATTTTTTTATGCCACTGCCACAAATCACCGCAATCTTATATCTTTATGTATTACTCTGTATATTCTCACTGTTGAAAATGATAATTAAAGCTTTTTGTTGTTCTGAGTTGTAAAATCTATTAAAAGTGTGAATGACAGAAGCTGTTATTTATATATAAATAGATAAATATAGATAGTTATGTATCATATCTTTACTACTCAACTAAATATATTTCTAGACTACTCTCTAATTACTATATTATCTACTAAATCTACTCAATCTACTACTAAAACTACTACTAAATACTACTACTAAATCTACTAAATCTACTAAAAGTGTGGCTGATAGAAGTTGTTATTTATATATAAATACATAAATATAGATGTAACGTATATCTTTACTACTCAACTAAATATGATTTTAGACTAATCTCTAGCTACTACAATATTTACTAAATCTACTTAATCTATTACTAAAACTACTACTAAAAACTACTACTAAATCTACTAAAAGTGTGGCTGACAGTAGTTGTTATTTATATATAAATAGATAAATATAGATAGTTACATATCATACCTTTACTACTCAACTAAATATGATTCTAGACTACTCTCTAGCTACTACACTATCTACTAAATCTACTCAATCTACTACTAAAACTAATACTAAACTTCTACTAAAAACTACTACTAAACTACTACTAAAAACTACTACTAAACTACTACTAAAAATTACTTCTAAACTACTACTAAAAACTACTATTAAATCTACTAAATCTACTAAAAGCGTGGCTGACAGAAGTTGTTATTTATATATAAATAGATAAATATAGATAGTTACATATCATATCTTTGCTACTCAACTAAATTTGATTCTAGAATACTGTTCTATACAGGAAGGCAACATATGCCTGCAACCATTGTAATTTGAAGCTTTATATTTCAATAAATAAAACTCTAAAAGGAAGGATATCCCTTTTTTTAACAGAGCTTTTAAATAATAATCAGATAACACTTTTAATTTTATGCCACAGCCATAATTTCTACGATTTTATTATTATGCATGTGTTCACACTGTAGACAATGATTGTAAAAGCATTTCTTTGTTCATATATATATACATATAATATATATATATATATATATATATATATATAATATATATATATATATATATATATATATATATATATATATATACTATATATATATATATATATATATATATATATATATATATATATATATATATATATATATATATATATATATATATATATATATATATATATATATATATATATATATATATATATATATATATATATATATATATATATATATATATATATATATATATATATATATATATATATATATATATATATATATATATATATATATATATATATATATATATATATATTTAAAACACATTCGTGTCCAATTTTAAAAAAATCACGTCGTTTAAAAATTTATTTTGATAATGATGTATGATCTAACTTGACTAAAAAGTAGAAAGTTTTTTACAAATTTGGTCATGATCTGTTATTTTGAAAGTATTTTAACCCTTGAAAATTGAAAAAAGAAACTACGGTTAATGTTTTGAATAATGCAGGTAGACCAGAACGCAGTTCAGATAATAACATTTAAAGCTGTTTGTTTATTACTTCTTAGTGCTTAATAAAAGCTTAACACACGATTAATCTTTTCAAAATTAATATGTCAGCCGCCTTTTGATTTGCGATAAAAAAATCAATTATGATCTTCAAAGTTTAATAAGCGTGAAACAGTCCTAAAAAGACAATAGATTTTAAAAGGTCGACATACAACAGACAGGAAAGTTTTGAGAGATTTAAGAACTAATAAAAAAATTAGATGATTATGAGACTCATGCAAGCTGAAAGTGATGAGGTATTAAAGTACAAACTTCATTTAAAAAGATTTATGTACATTTACGATAGAAACGAGATAAAAGCGTTATCTTATTTTCTCAGTAACTTGACTTCAAAAGTACTCAAACTTTAGTCTCTCTGAACTTGATAAAAAATCTGAATTTTTAGGAAAAAATTTACTAGTGAATTCTACAATAAACTACTATTTTCTGTTTTTTATGGATTTAGTATTTTAAGAGTGATCTGTGAAGCGTAAAAACGGTATTTATTTCACAAAGGCATAAATTTTTGGTATTTTAAAAGAAAGGTTGGAGTAGAAAACCTTATATTTTCTCTTTTTAAAGATTAGTTATTATTTTGAAATAAGTAGATATCTTTCAAAATTCTTACATTTTTTAAGATAATGTATAAAGGATTGTAGTTTATATAAACGTTTCAGCTATTGGTTCTAACACTACTTTAAAGGAAAGAGGATTTTGATTGCATAAATAAAATTTTTAACTTTCCCCATATCAAATATAATTTGATTCTCAGTAAACATATTTTTTTATGCCACTGCCACAAATCACCGCAATCTTATATCTTTATGTATTACTCTGTATATTCTCACTGTTGAAAATGATAATTAAAGCTTTTTGTTGTTCTGAGTTGTAAAATCTATTAAAAGTGTGAATGACAGAAGCTGTTATTTATATATAAATAGATAAATATAGATAGTAACGTATCATATCTTTACTACTCAACTAAATATGATTCTAGACTACTCTCTTATTACTACAATATCTACTAAATCTACTCAATCTACTACTAAAACTACTACTAAACTGCTACTAAAAACTACTACTAAATCTACTAAAAGTGTGGATGATAGAAGTTGTTATTTATATATAAATAGATAAATATTGATGTAACATATCATATTTTACTACTCAACTAAATATGATTTTAGACTACTCTCTAGCTACTACAATATCTACTAAATCTATTCTATATATTACTAAAACTACTACTAAAAAACTACTACTAAATCTACTAAAAGTAAGGCTGACAAAAGTTGTTATTTATATATAAATAGATAAATGTAGATAGTTACATATCATACCTTTACTACTCAACTAAATATGATTCTAGACTACTCTCCTACTACACTATCTACTAAATCCACTCAATCTACTACTAAAACTACTACTAAACTACTACTAAAAATTACTATTAAATCTACAAAATCTACTAAAATTGTGGCTGACAGAAGTTGTTATTTATATATAAATAGATAAATATAGATAGTTACATATCATATCTTTGCTACTCAACTAAATTTGATTCTAGAATACTGTTCTATACAGGAAGGCAACATATGCCTGCAACCATTGTAATTTGAAGCTTTATATTTCAATAAATAAAACTCTAAAAGGAAGGATATCCCTTTTTTTAACAGAGCTTTTAAATAATAATCAGATAACACTTTTAATTTTATGCCACAGCCATAATTTCTACGATTTTATTATTATGCATGTGTTCACACTGTAGACAATGATTGTAAAAGCATTTCTTTGTTCTAAATTCTTAAATCCAGTAAAAGGAAGGTTGAGAGAAGTTGCTATTTATATACAAATAGATCTGTTGTTATTATTAAAACAATAAGAAATTGGTCTAATTTGCCTAGCCACATCCAAAAAATATCATAAATTATTTTATACTTTTTATTAGAAATACGTTGTTAATTAACATGGAATCCCAAGAGTAACAAAAAATCCTCTAACAGAAGCAAAAAAGGGTTCCTGTACCAATAAAATAACTTTAAACCAAATATCAATTCCATGTAAGCAGCTAAGGATTTTCAGACCTCAATTATTATTATTTTTATTTCGTGCTACCAAAATATTTGGAATTTTACCAAGAATAAACCTTAAAATAGCATCTAAAACCAATTCACGAAAAATGGTTATGTCTTAAACCTATAGGGAAATAACAGGAATCTTACTTAATTTGAATCTGAAATAAATACTACGGGGTGATTTTTAGAGAAAGTATTTATATTTAAAAAAAATTGAATTCACTAGAGAAATGATAAAATAATATACTTAACTATTTTTTTAGACTTACGATTATGAATAAGTTTGTTAATCCCTAATAAATTTATATGTATCATTGTCAATATAAAGGTTAAGAAGCAGAAAAAATTTCAATGTAATTTATCTTTAGAAATTTTCATGAAAGTAATGTCTACATAAAAATATTGTACATAATTGTACATACGCACTCTGTCTTTTTTTCGCTCTCTCTCTAACACACACACACACACACACATACATACATACATACATACATACATACATACATATATATATATATATATATATATATATATATAATATATATATATATATATATATATATATATATATATATATATATATATATATGTAGGTATGTATATATATGTATGTATATATGTATATATATATGTCAGGATTTAAAATGTACATTAATTTTAAGAGATTTTAATTAGAGATTCTTTTATTGAGAGTGACGCGACATGAGGAGTTAGCCACATAAATACGGCTCACTCGCAGTGATCTGGGCAGAGAACAGTATGCACGTTCCACAGACAGAGCTGTGACCACCCGATGCAGCTACGCCTGCCTTTGTTAGCAGTTGGGCGCCAATGTGCGACGCCATTGTTGAGTAGAGTGTTAATGAGATTTAAATAAAGAGATGAAGTGGTACTCCGAACTCTAGTGTGTTTACTGGAACCTGTCATATATGTATGTATGTATATATATATATATATATATATAATATATATATATATATATATATATATATATATATATATATATATATATATATATATATATATATATATATATATATATATATATATATATATATATATATATATATATATATATGTGTGTGTGTGTGTGTGTGTTGTGTGTGTGTGTGTAACAACACCGAACCCATATTTTTAAGGGAAAACCCCTTTAATTTGCCCCTATTATTTTCCTCATCCTGGGTTTACTGGGCTGCCAAGAAACCCTTTAAGCTTCGGTCATAAATAAATCATCACTCGCCGAATTTTTATGTCATTCATCAAAATTGGGACAGAATAGAGAGAAATCTGAAACGGACAGTGTCAGAATGCTGTCTTTGTAGTTCTCGCAACGCCAGCCTTGTTCGAGAGAGAACCAAGTACCAAGTGAGGTTTACGTCTGGTGGGAAAATGTCGAGACAAAAATTAATTTCTTAAAGAGAGTGACTTTTGTTTACAAGCATCTTCCAAAATGTGGCATTTAGAGTGATTATTGTTGCAGATCGCTAGAGATTTTCCATGGGAGAGTCATTACTTTCTTTTTTAAATGCCAGCAATATCATTTTTAACTTTGAGAATTCAGAGAATTAATTTCGGGGTTCGGCCTAATGAAAATCTTCCTCTTTCGAATCTAGTGGCTGAGGAAATAGGATTCATATAAAGAGGAGAAATTAAGATTTAGAATAATGAATAGGAAAAAGGGACAGTTTTGGATAAACTTTAAGGCCCAAGGACCGGTCTCACCCAAAATCGATTAACGGCTAACTGCAATTAATCTCTGTTTAAATAGAGAATTCCGTTCCAACATTGATTGGTGTCGTGCATTAATCGTGGTTAGTAGTTATAAGAATTTGGTGAGACCGACCCTTAGAGATTGATATTTTTACAGATCCACTAGAAAAAAGAGAAAACTGTCTCACTAAGGAGTGGCATTTTCACAGTACAAATAAAACAATACGAATTTAATTAAAAAATTATATGAACTATACCTAAATTGAATATGACATCATAAATTTAGTAGAGAAGAGTCACAATTATTCTCTAATAGGGTGTGAGAAATGGGGACATCAGGGTTACAGAGTCAAAAGCTTAGTCCGTAACCCATCCATCGTACGGTAATTCCACACAAAACTCAAACTAAAATCTCTTAACTTTTAATTGTTTCTATGACTCTCTTGTACCATCACAAAATAAATAATTATTATTCTATAAATATTGAATAAATAATAATGTAGTGAATAGAGTAAACCTTGTGAAAATACAAAAATAAACAAATCAAAATAATTGTAGAGTAAAGAAGTTTCAAACCATGAAACTATATAATATACTATGAAACTTTTAAACAAAATGAACTCTTTGGGCTTCCTCTGTTTTAACTCAGTTGTGAAATTTATCAAACCTTATTTGATTGAATAACTTGGAAATGAAAAACATGGCTGTCCTGCCTGATGGCCAACGTGACAACTTATTATTGACCTCCAATCTGCTTAAAATGTTAACAAGATAAGGTGAAACCTCTGGCAACTGACAGTTATTCCTAACCTGGCCAACCTTTTAAAATGAATTTTAATTAAATTTAGCATAAAATCTTTTTTATTCCTTTCAAGGAAACAATTTCTGTTGCAACTCTATAACAGTCTAATAAATTAGTATAACCAGCATCTAAAAATTAATAAGTTCAAAATTTAAGATATAAAATTTATCAAAAAAATACGTTTTGAAGTAGTTAAAAATATAAAGACATTTGAAAAACGTTTCAAAACTTATTTTTCACTGAGAGTTGAATTAATAAAAAGCAAAAACTCAAAAGATGACGAAATGCAATTCTAGCTAAATATAAAAAATGAATAGAAATTGGGCATATAAAAACAACAAAATATTATTTTTCTAAACTCATAATCAGCAGAGCAGTTCTTTATCTCAAAACAAACATTTCGCAAAAATCATTATAACATCTTTCAATTCAGAATGTATCAAGACATCTCTCTCAATGCTGCAGAGATAAAATATATGATTATCATCTCGCAAAATTAAAATTTCACCAACTCCTGCAATTCAATTCAGATCAAGACTGATCGTCAATAACAATTTTGAATATATTTAAACAATAATTCTACACTCAAGCCAAACAAAGGATGCATCATTAGAATCGCTCCATTGAAATGTTACCATAATTTTTTCTTCAAAAGAATTCCTCTTTCTGAAGGACACAGCCAAATCATATTATTGGATTCATAGAATAATAATCGCGCTATCGAAATTAAATAAATTTTCCTCCATTCAAAAGATTCGCCTACGACCTTCCTATTTGGCTTATCACAAAACAATATTCAAATTTCTCTAAAATCAAAATTTTAACTCCTAACCGAATTATGAAATTAGCCTTGGAGTTCACACACAAAATTTTCAATCCCCATTTTAAAATAAAAATTCTATTATATTTTAGAACAATTTATGTAGAAAAAATTTATAAATTAAATGTATATATATATATATATATATATATATATATATATATATATATATATATATATATATATATATATATATTAAGTATCTCTTTAAAAATATCCTCTCTCCCATTCTACACTCATGTCCATAAATTAAGGATAATGAAGTTCAGGCAATGAAAGAGACAAAAGCAAAACAAATTTGACTTATTTGTAAAGTCTATTTATTAAACAAAAGGTAAAGAGCAAAAAAGATGCTATATGTTTGACATAATTAATAAAAATTGCGATTTTTACTCCCTGGAGCAAATTTCAAAAAAGAACCTATTTACAGAAAACAGTATAACATGGTTAGTATGATGGTTAATACGGAGTATGTCTCCCGGACGATGCAATACAAGCGTTACAACGCCTACGCATGCTGAGTATCAGATTATCAATCTGATCTTGGGGAAAATTACACCACTCATCAAGCAATGCCCTCCGAAGTTCCGATAGACAGTTGGGAGGGGTTGACGGGCTGCAATTCGTCGGCCAAGCATGTCCCACACATGCTCTATTGGATTCAAGTCCGGTGAGTATGCTGGCCAATCCATACGGGTGATATCCTCCGATTGAAGGCATTCGTCTACAATGTTTGCACGGTGAGGTCGGGCGTTGTCATCCATATACAGAAATTCAGGACCCATGGCGCCCCGAAACAAACGTACATGTTGTTCCAGAATGACATCCCGATAGATGTGGCCTGTCATCGTTACACTCTGAACATGCAGGTCAGTTCTGGAACCAAGAATAATTCCTCCCCAAACGAGCCATCCTGCACCACCGTAACGGTGTCGTTCAATGGTGTTCTCTTGGTGGTAACGGGTACCTGGCGCTCTCCATATGAAAGTCCGGCGAGAATCAGAATGTAAACTGAACCTGGACTCGTCGGAAAACATCACACAAGACCACTGTTGCGGTGTCCACAATGCATGCTCTCTAGCCCAGCATAATCGCAGGCGACAGTGAGTTGCGGTAAGGGGAACACATCTGACAGGCCTACGAGCATATAGACCAATGTTCCCTAAGCGTCTGTACACGGTCTGCCTTGAAACTGTCGTACCGGTAGCTGAAGAGAGCTGACGAGACAGGTCTGATGCTGTGCTCCGTCTGTTTCTTTTGGCAGTAACTGCCAAATACCGGTCATCATTCGGCGTAGTAACTCGGGGGCGACCTGTGCTGTAACATCTACTCACATTACCATCATGTTTGAATCGTTGCCAAAGCCTGGAGATGACACTCTGGGCGATTCCAAGTTCCTCGGATACTTCCAGCTGGGTACGTCACATTCCAGTCGTCCGATAATTCTACCACGTAAAAAATCATCCAAATGCTTCCTTTGTGCCATAACTATGCGGTTATTGCACTGAAAGGCTTTTAAAGCGCTTGTGAACAATTTTACTTCTTTGCTACCATTCCTTATATACCCCTTTCATACACTCTCGTCATTGTGACGTACTATCCGCGCCATCTGGTGGTTTCCTGCAATTTGCATATTCTTCTTCAAGATGTGTGTGATAATTCTACAGGTGAAATTTTTATTTTAGAGCTCAATTTCTGTGTGATTCTGAATTATCCTTAATTTATGGACATGAGTGTAATTCCTTAAAATCTATTTTCCCAGCCACAAAATGTCTTAATCAAAAGAAGAGCTTACAATTATTCCAACACATTTTTCAAAGCTTTTTCTGCAATTGGTGTAAATTTTGTGTCTATTCACCGAGGGTTAATGAGATTAGTACTTACTGCTTAAAGACGATTGTAACCATCGATGCCAACAGTGGGATTCGAAACCACGATCTCTACCGAAGATCATGGTTCCTATCACCCCACTCATTCTTACATCGTTTCGCACAACCACCTAGAATTAATATTAGAACTGCTGTGTGTGTGTGTGTGTGTGTGTGTACATATACGTACACTAAATATATATATATATCTGTAATATATCAAAATTATTATACTGAAACTATCTTTTAATAAACCTCTTCTCTCCCATTCTAATTCCTTAAAATCTATTGTTCGAACAACAAAATATTTTAATTAAAGGAGTGTCCTGGACTTGAAATTCTTTCATCACATTTTCTAAATCTTTTTCAGCAAAATTGTAAATTTTTTGTCCACTTACTGCATTTTCTAGCTATCGTTGGGAAATGGCTCCTTTCCGTTCGTAACCCCTATCCAAGTTTTCTTTTCCTGTTATAACGCCAACTAAACTACTTTCTCAAGGAAATATTTAGCCCTCGTCTCGCTCTGGTGTCCAACCCACTTCCAGCACATGTTTCGATATACTTTCTCTCGTCTGCTGTTGACTGCTGAAGATGTCTTTTTTATCACTCCTCAATAAGATTAGAGTTGCTCTCAGAATTGCGTGTTCTCTTTCAATGGAGCCACGACTGCTTTATTCATTATCAGGCTAATCGCTTAGTTTAAATTTACGCATTTGCAGTAAACATAATAGGGTCTATAATGTATCGTGATTGGCCATTTAAATAGCCATGTTACATATATACTTTCCGATATTTTAATATATTATTGTTTTTGATCAATGAGTAGAATAATTTAATGTCTGGAAATGACTAAATAATTTTATTTGATTTAACGGACAGATTTATATTAATCAGGAATATATTTGTTCCAGCCTGCGATTTTAGACAGACTGAAGCTCCACAGTTCTATTGCTTATCTATTATGGTGTTTCTTTACAAAGCACAATAATATTAACTGTTCGTAACATATTAATTTACAAAGAAAAAGGAAATACAGGGGATAGTTAATTACATCATTTATCCTTCCTACACCCAAACAGCATCCTTTCTATTAGCTGATTCCGCTGTTTTACCTCTTTACATGCAAGAAACATAAAAAACATCTCTTACGGGAAGAACCTGAATTAGCAAGTGTTTCTTTACAAAACACAATAATATTAACTGTTCGTAACATATTAATTTACAGAGAAAAAAGAAATACAAGGGGTAGTTAATTGTATCACTTATCCTTCTTACACCCAAACAGCATCCTTTCTATTGGCTGATTTCGCTGTTTTTCCTCTTTACATGCAAGAAACATAAAAAAACTTAGCCTACGTGAAGAATCTGAATCAGCAAGAAGGAAGAAAGCATGTACAAATATTAAAGGAAACAGATGTAATGTCTTACATTTTCTTTCTTGTCAACGTATATCCTATATATTTCGTCAATAATTTCACGCTCTATCTCCTTTATCATTTACTTTCAATTTCTTTATATTCCTGCAATAGCTTTTTATCTTCTAGATAACATTTTGTCTATTTTTTACTCGAATTTAGTACAATTAATGGAATTCACATTTAGAGAACGGCTTATTAAGACCTGGTGTTACCCGGTGCTCACTTGTTTTCTCATATCTATTAAATATAAATAAAAATTTATTGGGTACTCAAAGATTATAATAATTGGTAATCAAATAAGGTAAATTAATGTTTTTAATTTTTGTTTTTTATTATTTTAATTGTTTCAAGAATAAATAGATGTAGAATTTATTTTTATTAATAATC
>CM063508.1:5284577-5302077 GCA_032207245.1 Pardosa pseudoannulata | reverse complement strand
AGTCAAAACAAAAGTACTGTCTATAATCTTGAGTAAATGTAAAAAAAATTTAACTACTGTAAACCTACTTATAAGTAGGGGTTTAATCTTATATCTTATGCTTAAAAATTGTAAATAACAATAGAGTTTACTTACATGACAATTCTTGTTCACAGTCAGGCTTTTCTAGGAATGGAGTTAATCCACTTTTGTCACAAAATTTCTTTTCTTGGAAACGAGAAAACTGATTTTTTGCTACCTTCGGAGTCATAATTACTTTTACAAATAGGAACAATACATTTAAACGGCATTATTACAAAAAATTAACCGAAATATACAGGAATTGAATTCACATACTCAGAGCAAGCACAAAGAAACTCTCATTTCCCCCGCTCAGGAAACGAATTCCGTCAACGTTGCCAATACGCACATTCCTTACATATATGTTGATTTTGCATTTGGAGCGGAAATAATTGGAAAAGTGATAACTTGGAAGTTTCTGGTTAGAGTAACAAAATGTTGTCAGACTAATGTCATTACGTCATCACATTTTCTAGTAAACTGTGCTCAGGCCTTCTCTCTTTAGGCGGTGCTGCTATAGCTAAGTTTGCTATGTCGCATGGCGGCAATAGTCGTCCAAAACGAAATGGTACGTTTTAGACACTACAGTTACGGTGGCAGAAATGTGTATTTACCGGCGTACAAGTAGAAGTCTACTGCCATGTTTTGGAAACAATTTTTTAGGTTGAATTTTCCACACAGAAAATAAGGTGTAATAATTATAAAACTTTTTTTCTCATTTATTTGTTTATGTTTCATCATGAACTAACGTTTCATGTAAAACGCCGAAAAATACTTTGTTGCACACAAAAAATTGCTTATTTGAGTCGTTAAACATGTCATTTACGTTTTTCAATTTTTACTGATATAGCCGCCGTCCCATTACTTAGTGTCTAGAGTCCGTTGACACCATGACTGTTATTGATGCAACCTAATTTAATGTGCTGAATTCATCAAAAATTAAATTTATTTAAGTAGAAAGATTAAAACTATATTAAAATTACAAACACATATAGTGTCAATTTTCAAACTAGTCCGTCAATGTGTTTAATTTTTTCTGTGATAAATGTTTCATTTATGCCTCCATAAGAAAATATTGTATAGTGAGGTATTTTATATTTTTATATCTTAAAAATCTATGAGTACTACAGCATAAACGGGCGGATATTTATACCTATATTTCTCATTTGAATGCACATTGTCGTTTCATGCAGTATAATGAAATCGTATACAGCTATTTTATGAAGCCCTAGAAATATTGTCTGGCATTCCTGTTACGCAATGCTAAATGTGAACAGATTTCAACCTTGCAATTCAATAGAGTGCCTTTCGTGCCGATAAGATATGGGCAAACAATTTTCTTTAATATTTCACTCTGTTAAAAGTAAATATCTGTAATAAATATCTGTTAAAGACTAAAAATTAGTTGTTTTAAATTGATAACAGTAATAATCTTAACTGTATTAAATTTGTCGAGTGGTAGTACTAATATAGTAAGAATTGATACTTCATTAAAAACTAAATAATTTTGAGTTACGAAACTATCTACAAAGTTGAGTTTTAATTAAATTTAATATTACAGAACATGTACTTAATACTTTAAATGGTTAACAGAGAAAATAGAAAAAAGGAAAAATAACAGCTTCAAATTGCGATCATATACTTTCTCTCCCATCTCTCTCTCTCTCTCTCTCTCTCTCTCTCTCTCTTTCTATATATATATATATATATATATATATATATATATATATATATATATATATATATATATCGGCTATATGCATACACTTCCACATGAAATTATCTTAAACTTGTCATAATCTTGATCACGATCATAAAATTTAGAAACAATTCCAAAGTGTCTTCTAATTGATTCTACAGATTCATTCCCTTGGACTACATCGATAGACAGAACTTTAAGAAATATACGCTCAAGAGCCAAAACATTATGACCATCTGTCAATAAGGAGTTGGCCCCCCTTTGGCGCACAACACCGCTTCAACCCGCCTTGGCATGAATGCCACAAGTCCTTGGTAGTGTAACGTAGTCGAATGAAACAGACGTCAGATGGAAAATGAAGAGTCGGTAGCGTACACATTTAACATTTATTCGACGTCACACACACTACACAGCTACACACTAAACAGGATTTTTACACGGAGAAGTAAGTAACAGGCCTCGGCCTAAGCTCTCTCGGGAGCTACAAATGAACAGTTAAGTTTCAGCTCTCATCTCTCTCTTCTCTTCTGTTCGTTCTTGAATATATACCTTAGCCCTTGAAGTGGTTTGAAGGATCACTTAGAGAAGGAATTCAAGGGCTTCCAGATGACTTAAAGTTTATGATCCAATAACTGTTCGGGTAATGTCAAAATCTGAAGAGCAGTGCTATTGGATCGAACAGTCCCCTTGAGATTGAGTTTATGAGGGCCTGGCCACAAGAGGTATAAACACACGTGACAGACCACTCTGGATGTTCCGAACTTTACGATATATCAAAGTATATATAGTAAGGGAATGCTGTATTGGTACAGTAGATGGCCGAACACAGATTGTACCAGATGTTTAAGCAACGGTTACGCATATCCGAGATATTTCGAATTGGTTGTCTTTGAACTCTGAGCTGTCCTCTCATGACATCCCAAATGTGTTCTATCGGATTAATATCAGGTGTGTTAGGCTGCCAGGACATTAACTGCAATTCAGCATCATGTTCCTGAAACAAATCGAACACAATTTTAGCCTTGTGACACTGGACATTGTCCTGCTGGAACATTTCATTTCCAGCTCAAAAAACAGAGGCCATGTAAGGGTGCAACTGGTCCGCAATGATGTTCAGATACATTGTAGCATTCATGGTCTGCTCTACCACAACAACGGGTCCCAGAGACGCCCAAGAGGACGTCCTTAAAAGCATAATACCGGAACCACCGGCCTGTGTATGACCTACTGTATATTGAGGAAGAAACTGTTCGTTTGGAAGACGGCTTATCCTGACTCTGCCATCGGAGTAATGAATGACAAACCGTGATTCATGTGATCAGGTAACTCTCTCCTACTGATACATGGAGCAGTCGCAATGTTCCTGGGCCCAACATAGGCGCAGTTGGCGATGACGCTTGGTCACCAGAGGCACACGAGTGCTGCGTAGCCCCATATCCAACAGTGCGTTCCGATACTATTCTATTTGGCAGTCCATTGTATTGGGTTGTTATCTGAGCCACTATCTGGCTCCGGTT
The DNA here is from genome assembly GCA_032207245.1 of Pardosa pseudoannulata. Taxonomy (NCBI): domain Eukaryota; kingdom Metazoa; phylum Arthropoda; class Arachnida; order Araneae; family Lycosidae; genus Pardosa; species Pardosa pseudoannulata. The sequence goes on along the minus strand of CM063508.1, from coordinate 5,298,801 downwards.
TTGTTTTACCATGCGAGACAGTCTCCGACGACCTTTTTCTTTAGCGTGTGGACGTCTAACACCAAGTCATCTACTGCTGGTTTCACTGTCATTCATCAACTTTGCATAAATACTAATTACTGTAGATCGTGAACAAACCACGAGTCGTGCAGTTTCGGAAATACTTCTTCCGAGCCTTCGAGCCATTACAATCTACTCTCTATCAAAATAGATTAGATCCACAGTTTTTCCCATCACTCACAGAAGTAATTGAAAGAATGATTCTTCAGATTCTCCAGCTGCAGTTAAAAACCACTTCCACCTGATCACGTGCCTTCCACTTCATCCAGGCGAGTTCATTGAGAAATGTAGGAGTGGTCGTAATGTTTTGGCTCTTGAGTGTAAATCCATTGAAAGAACATTAAATACTGGCCCAAGTGAAGTTTACAATCCAAAAATAACCAAGGGGATTAAATATCTAGAGCAAAATAGTGATATGTTTGATACATGCAAAATATTCATGGTGTGGTTATATATTATAAGATAAAATACGCCTATGAACTCCAGAGTATCTATTTGTATTATATTTATTTCAGTTTTATTACATTTTTTACTACTTAATTTCTACTTCTTTAACACAATCAGAAAAAACGTGATTTTTTGAAAAACTATACTATTTTACATATTTAAAGAAGGAAAATATATGATTAAAGTATTCAAATATCACATTATACAGTATTATAAATATATAATTAATTTATTACTGTATCAAAAAAGACAGTTTGAAGAGTTTAAAGAAAACTTTATTAAGTATCAGTATTACATATTTTTAAAGTGGCAAGAAAAAGTTGACACCTCATACTGGTTTTTATATTTACTTCAACCAAACAATTTTCACGTCTGATTAGAATCACGTCGGAAGAGTTCCAGCTTTAAACTAGACATTTTATAAACAGTCAGAGGGAAATTAAAAATTTCTCAAATATTTTGACATATCTGGTTATAAAAAGCTCAAAAGATAATTAAGCGATATTTATTGACAATTAATAAGAAAATTCCATGAACGGTGGTGAATTGAGATTTTCTCTGGAGCGATAAAATGCGAGGAAAAATTTAATTGTTAAAGATGATTTATAATCATTTTCAATTTTACTCTTCCGGTGAAAAGTAAAAGAGGAGATGAAATATTTTTTTCAAAATTTAAAAGCTTTATTAAATTTTAAAAGCTTAAAGCATTTTACATGGTAAACTCCACGTAATTACCATCAAAACTAGTAATTCGAGAAAAATGCCATTGCTTGCGAAGTATTTGATATATAATTCACTTACTATTATTTAGATTATGCTTTTAGAAATTGATGATTACCAACTTTTTAATTTTTGCTTATTTATTGCTTATTTTATTTCGATATTTCATGTGTTATATTTAATTTCTTATATCAAAAATATTAGCTCTATTGACGATTATTTGATTACTCAATAATGTATATTTCACATTTTATAGTTTTATAATCGATTTACTTTGCATAAACACGAAATAAAACATTATAATTAAACCTAAAGCATAAAAAATTTTGAATTTAATTAAACATGACTTAATTAAGAGGTGCATCCAGAAAGTAAGTTTCCCAATGTTTTCCCCTTCAAAGTAAACTTAATTAGCCGTGTCAATTGCTCATGCGTAACAGATCTATGACGTAATAATTATATGCCAGCTGGACAAGTCTCCTTTCGTGCTAGTAGCGGGGTAGCAGTCGTCCGAAATGGAAACTCTAATTCCTTCTCCCGCCGCCTGCAAGGTTCGGTCGGTGATCTTGAATGCACAAAGCATTGCTCCAATTGAAATTCATTGTCAGCTCTGTCAGATCTATGATCCAAAACTGACACACGAACACAAAATTTAATGCTTTGGAGAAGCACTGACATTTCTGCTACTGTATCACGACGACGGCGACGAGTTCATCGACAGGTTATGCATGGTCATTGACACTTGGATTTCAATTTATCCCGAAAACCAAGTAGCAGCCAATCCATTGGCGTCATAGTGGATCTTCGGACAGGAACAAATTCAAACAGAAGCTTTCGTATGGAATGGGATGTTCACGGTAATCTGGACAGGAAGGCTGGATCCATTCACAGGCGGGTTCATGAAAGAAGTATACAGTTGATCCCACAATACGGCAAGTGTCTCAAATCTGGTGGTAACTATGTTGAAAGGTAGCTCCAACATTTCTGTACTTGTTGTAATAAATATGTTCATGAAAGTGTGAGTTCTTTTTTCTCATAAATAGGGAAATTTACTTTCTGGATCGTCTCGTATAGGCATTAGAGGATCAGAAGTAAAATAAATAAAACATATACGCAGACAATGAATATATGTTGACACTTTCTGGGTGGAGCTATGAGTGTTGATCAAAAATGTGGCTCATATTCCGAGAGTTAGAACTGTGAATCAGAAATTATACTGATCGTTCATTCTATATATGTTGCCGACATATGTGAACTTTCATAGAATACTCGTTTAATGTTAACCCAAATGTTGACACATTTGGAAAACTATTTAATTTATTTTTTTGCTTTGTTGTCTTATATGCTATCTTTCGTATACTATAACTACAATTTAAAACTCACTTAAATCTTGACAATGCCATTGTAAATGAGTAACCGATAAAAACTATGCCAGACCTTTGTTGTCTTATAAAGTATTGCCGAACGCAGCGCCGTATTCATTGTTACTTATCTCTTTATTGATATAGTCATACCCATTCATACCAGTTTTTTTCCCTCTTCAGTGTGTATATTTATATATATATATTATATATATATATATATATATATATACATGTGTATATATATATAATATATTTATATATATATATATATATATATATAAAATTATACATAAAACAAATAATTTTTATCAGTGCATAAGTAGTTTCTCTCTTTAAGGAGGGAAATTCATAGTTTTATTCAAATTCTATAATCTCTAAAGTTTCAAGTCTTCATAATTCAAAAAAATATAAATAAATAAATAAATAATTAAAATAAAATAAAAATTACCTCCTGTAACTAAAACAACACAAAAAAGTGAATTCAGTGAATATTTCGCTATTTGTATAAAATTAATACTTGTTATAAAAACGAATTCAAAATATACTTTACGAAGATTTGCATATTAGTGGAAATTATTCCATATAAATAACTTATGTTATATAAAATATTCCCTATAACTCCCGGCGATATGAAACTTTTCTTACTATTTCTTCATCATCATTAACTGGCTGTTATCATCATTAATATCACCACTTTAGCAGAGTGGTACAGAATATTAGTTCATTACTTACGTTTAAATGCTCCGCAGGATCATTTTTCTTATTAAATGTGTTTTACAATCTCCATTAATAAAATTAAAGGTTAAAATGCAGTATATTTCTTTCTTAAACTTCATAATAATCATGTATTAATCTAATAAATTGTTTCGAAATTGTAACATTGCTGTAATTTATGCAATCTTGTACTTCTTTCAAGAAATTAACTTAAAAAAAATGTGAGGGTTTACTATTTAACAAATTGTAGACTCTGGCAATGTAAATTTATACATAATTTTGCCTTCTAATGACAGAGTTAAGGATAAATTTGATGTATAGATAACAGTGGTCTATGCTCTATGGATTCTGGTAATGCATGGATGCATGCACTGAATTTTTAAAACTATAATCAATATAGTGAGTTTGAAACCCGAGCCGGTTAAAGATCCGCTGTGTCTATTAAAAGCCGCTGATCCTGTAAATTAAATCCAAGAAAGCAATATTCTCTAACAATACCTCTAGAGATGGCAAGCAAAGTCTACAAAGCTTCCGTTTGGTTTCTACCAAACCCATTCCAAACTTCACTCCTGCAGAATGACGAGGTGAAGTATTGCTCTATACAGCGCTTGTTAATTCCGCGCTATTGTGTTCCAATGTAACGTGCAAAAAATACTAAAACATTCATTCCTCAATCTAAACACATGATCACTCAAACTAAACAGTTTATTTCTCATTCTAAACACTCGATGACATGTCCATACGAGTTGTAATGTGTTAGAATAAACTGTTTTAAACTCGTACCTTATTGTAACAAATAGTTATATTCGGTTCAGCTCTTTTTACCTCTTCCCATGAGTCACCGTCAAAGACACACCAGAACAGGACCAGTTTGAACTAGAAAGAAACTTCTTGCAACCAATAGAAGGGTCAGTTGGTTTGGGGAATTCTGACCCCCCGCAGTTCTGGAGTGGACCCCTGTTTTTTCTTCGCTAGGCAGTCTGATTTTTTTAGAGGAGAAAAGAGGGGAACGCTGCTGGCATCCGCAGCTTGCGAGATAGACATTTTTTTTTTTTTTTTTGCAGCGACACGAAAAAGCGGAAAATCATCGCCATATTTTTTTTAGGGCCGACGCCGACTCGAGAGCGATATCTTAAAGTCTTCGATATCTACAAATGATAAGTTGATTCCAGCTGTATTACTTAGGAACTTATTTAATTCTATAAAATCATTTAATCAAGATATATTTGTTCATGTGTCTTTTAATGAGTTTAGATTTCTTCTTTCTCAAACACTAGACCAACGTAACATTATTTTTTTCTTATTTACAAAACACAATATACTAGATACTATTGCAAATAGAGGTAAACCAAGCTTACATAATAACTCCTACCGTTTGATCAAAAGGCATTTTATTACACAGTTACATAACGCTGATATAAACCATGAACTACTAAAAGAATTTCTATAATTTGCTGTTTCAGAAGAGATGAAAACAATAAGAGATACAGGACGGAAACGCGGACCCACTGTCCAGATTGAGATGTTGGACTTTGCACCTCATGCTTTGAAATTTATCACTTATTATATTTATATTATTATAAATGTAATAAAATTATCTATCAAAAACATTTATTTTTTATTAAATTTAGCAAGAAAACGAACATTTAGTCATTTAACCCTGACCGACAAAATTAAATTTTTTAAGCTCGAAATGAACCCAAAAGTTAAAAGCGAATACATATGTTATACATCACAAAGTCTTATATAATTTAAACTATAAACTCCTCGGCGTAACAGCCCCTAGGGGTCTAGGGCTTACGGTGCGAATCTCCGTTTACGTGACCAAGAGCCCTGTGGTGCGAATCATATGTTCCAGTTAGGTGGTCTATCTTACGCGGAACCCACAGTGCTTACTTCCCAAGCACGCTTGGTCCTCATTTCATCTACCCCCAGAAGGGCTGAAAGGCTGAGTTAACCTTGCCCAGCCCTAGAATCGAACTTCGGACCTGTGTCGTGGGAGCACGAAGCGCTACCAAAACACCACTGGGTTTCTTTGCAAAATTCTGTTTAATAAAAATATGAACTTTTATGACTATTTTACTCGAATATTATGCGATCGTTAAGGGATTAAATTACGAGGACTCATTGGGGGTAGTGGTAACAAATAAGAAGTACTAAGCTTGATTTATACATTAAATCTTCTTTCACTTAGTTTTGAATCTCGCAGAAAGCTATCTATGAGTAAAATGTAATACAAGTAGCTAATTATGGAAATATCATTTGAAGCATTTTAGAGAATAAATTCATCCATTTAATTCAGAGTGTAACAAACAATACACTGAAAAGAAAGCAAATCAAGCTACACAGTGTACTTTTTTCTCGTATAAAAAGAATGTAAATTGTAGGCTTGAATGAAATGAGGATCAATTTTTTACTTAGAGTGATGCATGTCGTTTCATTTCTGTCTGTCACGTGTAACGCAGGCGTAGCCCTTTTGTCTTTAAATGTCGTTTAGGAGATTAATTATTCTTTTCCGTAAAGTTTTCATTATGGATGAACAACGTAGGAGATTCCGACAAGGCATAATTTTTGTTCATGAAATACGTAAAGAAAACGCGTACACACTCTTTGATTGCTGTCTTTTATGACCGGTTTTTTCGTATACCCATCTCACATTTAACACTAGATTTACTGACCGATATCACTTTTTAAAAACATACGTTGGTTTCTAGTTAAGTAATAAAATATATGTAAACTGTTATTCCTCTTCCCATCAGACCCCTTTATTTCGCATTATCAAATGTGGTATACCTAGTTTCACGGTTGTGAGCCAATTTGACTCTAGAATGGTTTAACAGTTCTGTATAAAGAGACGACTCAAGTAAATATTTCATGAAAAGATAATTTTTTTCAATTGGCTGAAGTGCTAAGAAGTAAATATATTGAAGAAATCGAGAACACGTCCATTCCAATGACAGAAATTCCTGCTACTGAAGCAAGTTCAAGTTCAACAGTCATGCAAAAGAAACAGATGTAGATATCATTGTGCTAAATGTAATAGAAAGGCTTGTGGAAAATATGTTTCAAAAACAGATTTTATGTGTAAAAAATGTTTTCCATGAACTTTGTTATAATAAACATTTCATTTAAATTAATTTAGAACAATTTTCTTTGCAAAAATTTCAATTTTCTTGTATGAGTCAAATTGGCTCACTTCAGTAATAATAGGTATATGATCAACATCTGTAAAACTATTAGAGTAAATTGTAATTTTGATTGAGCTGATAATCAATCCTTTTGTTTGGCAAGTGGCGTGTCGTCCCTCTTGTAACAAAAATGTAGCTTTTTCGTCTTTCAATGTAGTGTAAGAGATTAGTTATTACTTTCGGTAAATCATGTGTTATGCTCAAACTGCATTGGAGATTTGAGAGGGATATTTTAGTTATTGTTTATGGAACCGCGTGAAAACATTTCCATACATATGATGTACATATTGATAAACTTTCATTCGAAACTGATCTTTACTGATAGCCCCTACACGTTTTTGGCTTAGATGGGATGTAAATTGTCATTTTGACTGAGTTGAATATCAGTATTTTTGTTGGATTATCTTCGTGTCATTCTTCTGGTAGAAAAAATGCAACGTTTTCGTCATTAAATTCCATGTATCAGATAAATTACTCTTTAAAAATTGTGTAATGCACAAACAAAGTTGTCGATTTTGAAGAAACATCATAATAATTATTCATGGAAATGACTGAAGATGTTTTTGCTGTCTGCACTGATATAATGCTTTATTTCTCAACTGGAATGTGCGCATACCAATCTTATTTTTTAGACTTATTTCAAAATGGGTACAAATTGTAATTTTGACTGAGTTGAAGACCAATTATTTTGGTTTGCAAACGATGTGTCATTCCACTGATACCTCATCATGTAACACAAACTCATCTTTTCCAGCTTCCAGTGCCTTGACAGAGATTAACTACTCGTTTTGTTTAAACGTGTCCTCTAGATAAGTAGCGTTGGAGATTTCGAAGAGACATAATTGCCATTGTATACGGAAACGCGTAAATACATAAGTCTGATGTACATACTGATAGAATATTGTATTTACGAGTTCAGGTTTGCTGATCCCCATCACCCGCTTTTGACTTATATTAAATGGGATGTAAATTTTTGCTTTGAGTGACTTTAAAAGGAATCCTTTTGTTTGGCAAGTGGCTTGTAATTCCACTCTTTTCTCCTCGGTTTAATACAAACGTAGATTTTTGTCTTTCAATGACATGTAAGAAATTAGTTATATTTTTTCTATAAATTGTGTGTTATGGAGAGACAGTGTTGTAGGCATTATAATAATTGTTTCATGAAAATGCTTGAAAACGTTTTTTGGTGTACATATTGATAGTATGTTGTATTTCGGAATTGTCGGCGTTTGAGGATTTCCATCATTTGCTTTTGATGATTTTGTAGAATTGACAAAAATTGCAGTTTTGACTGAGTTTAAAATAAGTTCTTTTGTTTGGAGAGTTGCAAGTTCATCCACTGGAATCTCCTCCATATAATACAAATATATCTTTTATTCCCCGATAATTTGTGAGAAATTAAGGAAACTTTTCCTTAAAGCTTCCATTACGGACTAAAGCGTTCAAGATTTTAAAGAGAAATCGTAATTATTTTTCATAGAAACACATGAAATATGTGCCTTGGCGTACTGATAGACTGCTTTTCTTAACAATTGATATTGAGATTTCCATGTCACTTTTTAACAGATATTATTAAAGTATTTTAGTTTTGACTAAATTCAATATCAACCCTTTTCGTGAAAACATTGCGTGCTGTCTCATTTGGTTTCTCATCCGTGTAATTTAGACGCAGCTAATTTATCTCTCGACTTAATGTAACACGTTTAAGTTAATTTTGCTTTATGGACGAGAAACCTTTGAAATTCCTAAGATACGAGACAAGTTTCCCGATGTTCTCCACTTTAAAGTATATCTAATTAGCTATGTCAATTGATCATGCTTAATAGATCTATGGTGTATCAATTATATGACAACTAGACAGGTTCTGCCACGTGCCAGCAGTATAGTAGCAGTGGTCTGAAATGGAAGCTCTAATTCCTTCTAACGCCGCCTGCAAGGCGGCTGGAGAAGGAATTAGAGCTTCCATCCAATGCAAAAAGCATTGATCCAATTGAAATTCATCTTTAGCTATGTCAGGTGTATGAGCCGAAACTGATACCCAAACACAAAATTCGAAGCTTAGACACAGCTCTGACTTTTCTGCAACGGTATCACGATGACTGCGAAGAGTTCCTCGACAGGATCGTCACGGGCCATGAGACTTGGATTTCTCGCTTTTCCCCGGAAAAGAAGCAGAAGTGACTGCATTGAAGTCCTAGTGGATCTTCGGACAGGACCAAATTCAAACAGACGCTGTCTGTACGAAAAGGGATGTCCATGGTAAGCTGGGACAGGGAGGGCATTCTGCTCATTGACCTCTTTCCACGTGGTGAAACAGTAAACGATGACCAATACTATGAAACACTTCTAAAATTGCGAAGTGCCATTCAATACAAGATTCTTGGAATGCTTTCTACAAGTTGCTCCTCCATATTCGTCCACGTACGGCTTGGCGCACAGCAGCTGTTTTGACGGAATATGGCTGGAAGTCGTTTGATTATCCACCCTACCACCTTGAAATTGCTCCCAGCATTTGCTCGTTTTCTTGCACTTCAAGAACTTCCTGTTTTCCAGAGAGCGTTTTCACAACCATGAAAATCTGAAGACGTCTGTTCCCACGCTGGTTACATACACAGGCGGCAGAGTTCTACGAAAGAGGGATGCAAAAGTTGATACAAGTGTCTCAATACTAGTGGTGCCTATGTTAAAAAATAGCTGAAACATTGCTGTATTTGCTGCAAATGAATATGTTCCTGAAAGTGTCAGTTCTTTTTTTCTTTCAAATAGGGAAACTTACTTTCCAGATGCGCCTCGTATATTATACTTACTATTAAAGAAAGTTCGCCGATGGACAAATAGAAAAAATGCCGTGTTTCAGAAAAGGACTTCACATATACCTCACTCACTTACAAACATTTTAGCTTTATTTACTGTTCTGATGCCTTTTTTGTGACACATGGTTAGAAAAAAATTATATTTATAGGATTATCGCTAAAGTGGTTCATAATGTAAGAGCTGTAACAGAATAATCTGTATGTTTAAAGATTTCAGCTACATGGACAAAGCACATTGATTCATATTTTTTTAGCATTCCTATATTTACTTCATAACTTATGCAATTCAAGTGATCATAAAAATTACTGTTAAAAAATATTCATAACAAAAAAATTATAAGAAAAGAGATTTGATAAAAATATAATCCATATTAAACAAAATTAAATGGATAAAGGATAGAAAACAAATGCCAATAAAGAAATTATTGAGATAAAAATGTAAGCAATCATATAGTAATATATCGAAAAATAATCTAAGCTTAATGTTAATCAACCGTTATTGATTAACGCATTAGACTTTAAATGTTGCTGTGGAAATCTAAACTATGCATTATTTCAATGGGGACTCCAAGATAATTAGAACAGGGAATCTGAAGTTAACCGCTACACTGTTTCCTCAAATTACTAACATGTCTAAGGAATAGTCGTCTTAAAACAATTAATTTTCTTTCGATTAATGAGCTGTGTCTATCACATAGACCACGCTAATTGCGTTTTCTTTTCCTATTTCTATGGTATGTGAACATGATATATATATATATATATATATATATATATATATATATATATATATATATATATATATATATACAATATTATGCACACACTCTAAGGTAATCAAAGCTCGTTATGAAAGGTTCACCGCTACTCTGGAATAACAGTTATTTCAGGAGAATAACAGAGGGAGGATGAAAGCTTATCAGTCAATTACTATATATGAGATTAATTAATCATTATACTCTTAAACATATCTTTTGAGAACTGTAATCTCATTACTGTCTCTTTTATGAGTACCAAAATAGGATGCGATATTTGAACACTTTGCTCTGCTCTGTCTTCTCAAATTGCCTTGAACAATTGTCTCAACATTTGTCTTGGCTGGATGATGGCCAATTTGTTAGTTTGATGGCCTTCGGTACCGGAGTTCGTGGGTTCGAATCACACTTTGGCATGGATGTTCGTAGCCATTCGGAATCGGCTTTAAGCTGTAGATCCCAGTCTCATTAATGCTCGTGTTGCAAAAAGTAGACTGTAGCATTCCAAACCAAACCAAACGAACATTTGTCTTGAAATAAAGTGGCAATGAGTTCACAAAAATCCATATTTGGTGTATAAATGTCAAATATTATTCAGTCAAATGTGAAATTCCTTATGAGTATGAGAAAATAAATGGGAAATATTTAAAATCTTACAAACCGTATTCAGTAGTCGACATGTTGATTGAAAGCAGAAATTCGTTTGCTTTACAAACTCGACATTGTCTCAACATTTGTCTTGAAATAAAATGGCAATGAGTTTACCGGAAACCATATTTAGCGTATTAATCTCCGTTATTATTTAGTCTCATGTGAAATTCGTTACCAGTATGGGGAAAATAAGAGGAAAATATTTCAACTGTTATAAACTTAACAATCAAAACTTAATCAAAAGTCCTTATGTTGACCAGAAAGCAGAAATTCTTTTGTCTTAAATTCTGCATTGCCCATCTATTCAGTTCCTCTTTAAAATAAAAAGATATGAAATGCTTAACAGAACTAATAAAACATTATCCAAAAGGAAAGTTTATCAAATATTTTAGCCTGACGACAACATATCGTAGGCTATTTTCTTTGATCAAGGCTTTGAAAATATTCAGGGGTCTTGAACAGGGGATTTAAACGTTCAAAAATCCAAAATGCTTCATGACTGATTATATTTCTCCATTTACTTCTGAACATATTAAAATCCCTCTTTTAACACTAAACATACCAACACTTAATGTATACCTATTTCTACCGTAGCCGGTCAAATGACCGGACTTTATTTTTTCTGATTATAAATGTATGAAATATGAAAATTGGAAGGAAATAGACAAATAAACTTTATTATAATTAAACAAAATTGTATATTGTCAATTTTTATGTATTGCGAACACAAAGAATAAGAATTTTTAATTCATTTCCGATCGCATTTTTTACATAAACCTTATGGGTCATTTGACCCGTTATATGGTATGTTTAGTTAAAAATTCGCAGTAGATCGTAAGTTATTGTAAAAACAATGTTTTGATGTATAGCATATGCAGAGCTTGTTTATATTCTCCCTAGTCACCTGATCTATAATCTTCAGAGGCTTTTTTTCCCAAAATTTAATTTCCTCTACTATCTGTAAGATAATAGGAAATCCATTTAATCTATTGACATAAATTTTTCGTGTTTCAACATATCTTTATTATTGATAAAATGAATTAATATTTTTTGAAAACTTTAATATTTTTAATATTTTGATTAAAGCAAAGTGAAAAATTTTATATTTAATCTATTTCTTTATTTTTAATTATTTTTTAAAAATATCGTTGTTAAATTTATAATGTAAATAATTCATGCTGTAGATAATACATTTTTATTCAATTTAATTTAAAATTAAGATTTATAAGTTAGTTAGAAGTTTAAATACTTTACAGGTAGCAAATGATGTCTCAAAATTTTTTTTTTATTTTGTTCTGTTAAATGTATTATATATTTTTGTTTTAAAATAAATAAAAAATGTTAATTGAAAATATTAAATTTGAAAATGTTATTGGAAGTTGGTAAAAATGTTTCACTTGTAATACTATTATATTAAGTTATTGGTAGTCGAAATAAGAACACATTCACACTGTTGCTAGGCAGTTTAAAACCCCTGACACACCTTTATTCATCATCATCATCATCAACCTTACAGCCGATACGTGGCCATGGTTGTCTCAGTGAGAGTAAACCATCCTGTTCCGTTGTACCCCTTAATTACATTGGTACATTTTTATATTACCCAATAAAATTATTGTGTTTATATCTTCCTACATAGATTTTGTCGGAGAAAAGACGGATGCAACTAATGCAATCTGGAAATAGGACTACTAAATAAGCATTAATTTAACTATTAAATTTAACTATTAAATATGATTTCTATTATATGATTATAGTTTCTATGATTTAACTATTAAGGTATCCGTCTACATTCGGAGAACTTTTTTCTTTAAACCTAGAAACTAGTTCACGTTTTTACATTTTTAGACTTATTTTTTCTGCTATCATACATAATTGCACTTTAAAAATATATTCCTGGAGAAGTTTTTATAAAATTTCTAATAAATGAAGAACATTTAGTAAAAAAATTGGGCTTTTTTCAAAAGGTCTATTTTTTTAATAATTTAAATTATTTCAATATTTTTTGTTGCAACACATTTATGATACGCTGGACTAGTGAATCACCAAAAATTTTTGCTTAATTTACATTTGGTAAAAAATTTTCATCCTTCAAAATCATTCATATTGAATTTTTAACGAATTTGCATTACCTTTATAGCTAACTATGAGTGTAACATAATTAAAAATTGTCCAAATTTAAAGCTTTTAGGTTATGTACTAGTAAATACTATCAAAAGTATTCATAATAATTTTCAACAAAATATTTTAAGAACTTTTTGAGAAATCACATTTCAAGTTTTTCATTTTATTAAAAATATTATTCCGAGAAAAACGCATTTGAAGTTTATGAAAGCAATTTTAACTATTAAAAAAATTAAAATACATGTTTAAAATTCCCCACAATTTCCTGCCTCAAAACTTTCTAATTGCCAAGTTGCTAATTATTAAAAATACTAGAAAAAAATCTAAACTAATCAGTTTTGTATAAAAAAATGCTCTTTGAAAGCCTTTAAATTCATAACATCCGGTTCCGAAGTGGCTACTTCCTTTTTCTTTCGACAGCTGTCACTGATGTTTAAACAGTTGTAACTTTTCTTTAAAATGCCGTAGAGACAAAACAAAAACAGATTTAGAAGCCTAAAGGTTAAAATTTTACAATAGAGAAATAAAAAAATATATGATTTTTAGCAAAAAATGACGTTTTCAACGTAGACGGATCATGTTGCAAGAAGGATTATATTGAGGATCTGTTGTTATAATCCCCTCACGCTAATCCTTCTAAAAGTATCCAAAATTGTACTTTCGATTAACCTAAAAGTTAATTTTAAAATACGTCGGTTAACTTTATTTTACCAGAATTATATCGATGTTTTTGTACTTCCAACTTGCCTTTATTTTATTAGGCCTGTCTACCACTGATAAATACAAAATTCCAGAGACAGATAAAAAACAGACTGCTCATAATCACTGGAAAGGTATGTAAAAAAATCTTCTTTAGCGAATGTTTATCACTCACCTTCAACGGCATTTTAAAAGAATAACACATATAATTCATTTATGTTATTACTACTTTATTTTTAGAACAAGCAAGTAAAGATGTGTAGGCAGTAGAACGATTTACTTTTTAAGTTTGTTGAGCTTTTCTCTAAACAAAAGACAAAATAATACGTTGCAAAAGAAATTTTGACATTTTCCCTAATCTACGCACTAAATTATACGGTCTCTCACTATATTGCCTAATATGCGTGAAAATGGCGCAAAAAGACAAACCGTTTAACATTCTTCAGATGCGTTCTAAGTCAGTTAAGCTCAGAAAAACGAATGAACCGTGAGAAATACAAACAGAAGACTTGATTCATGGAAGTAATAAAAGAGATGGGGTGTTAAATTATTGACTAAATAATAATAAAAAAAAAGATTTATGTACTGTTGAAAAAGGACGAGAATGCCTGTTATCTGGTTCCGCGAATAACTAAACACAAGTCTCTGCTAAGTGTTTTCCTCCTTTGTGCCAAATGTACGAAACTTAC
>CM063508.1:5269577-5279577 GCA_032207245.1 Pardosa pseudoannulata | reverse complement strand
AGGGTAAATGTGAAAAAAATCCGAAATATATAAGCAGTGTATTAGAAACATTCTTAATGATTGGTCTAATGGTTGGTGCAAATAATATACACATTTAACGCTTTGTACGTTTGTATATCACCCTGTGATACATAATGAACTCTGAAGGAGAATTTTTCTATACTGGAGTTTGTGTCATTAATTTTAAGGTAACGGGTACCTGAAAAAGAAACAAGCAGTAAAGACAATAAAAATGTTTATTATTTGATGAGTGGGGATGTATAGCGAAAGTACGCATTATGAAAATAACCTAAATTTTAATATATTTAAATTAAATTTGGCTTTTCGACAACTTAAGTTTAAATCTTAAAGTAAAAACACCATAGGCATTAAAAAAGAGAGGAGAAGTTATTATGGAATTATTTGCATTTATTAAAACAAGACGTTAAATTGAAATTATGAACATTTAAAATTATAAAAACTAAATTAAAAAAAGGGAAATAGAAAAATATGGCACTTATAGTGATTTTGAAACGAAATTATGGAGGACGCAGCATCCTATGAACCTTTAAAATTATAAAAATTAAATTTAAAAAAAGGAAAATAGAAAAAAATGGCACTTATAGTGATTTTGAAACGAAATTATGGAGGACGCAGCATCCAGTTCCTATTTTCTCTGCGGGTAGTAGGTGTCTTCTTATCATTCATCTTAGCGGCTGGGCATGAAATCTGCAAGTGTGCAAGTGAAGTGTATAGCTTGTGTCTGCTGGGCTGATAGCGGAAACTGCAAAACTCATCAACATTCTTTGCGCCTGGAGACACGGTAGAAAATGGCCAATCGCAGCACCAACACAGTCCAATGTGTGGAATGGGGATATGTCATATATTAATCCTCTAAGCGGTTCGCACGTACAATTGAAAGACGAGGACTTCAAAACGAAATTTTTGACCTCCAAAAACGTGAAAATGGATGTAAGGTACATTTTTGCAGTGGTTTAATATATTTTTTAATTGGGTATTTGTTGTTAGGAACTTCAACTTAAATTTCTTGAGATACAAACACAGTAGGCACAAAGACGCTGATAGCTTTTCATGGTTTTGTAAATTCTATTAGAAGTACGTTTGTGGTTACAGATGTATCTTAATTGCAACATTAAATATCTTGGATGATTTCGTAAAAAAATAAAATAAATAAAGAATATATTTGTACTTTTAGAATCCATTATTTCTTATGGAATAATATTATACACTTGAAGAGCTTTATGTGTATTAAAAATTAACAATTTATAATATCTATTTATATATCTATATATAACCGGAAATAAAGGGAGAATATCGAGGGTGGGTTTTCCGTATTCCATTCTAATCGACAAAGGGGGAAGGTGAAAACATAGAACTCTTTGGCCGCTGACATCAGCGTATTTTGGAGATTTTTTTTCTAGATGTGTTCCACTCGGAGGGTTAAAAAGGGTGAATTTATGGAACTATTGCAACTCAGCGATTGCCAAGGAGAAAGCCAAGTGACGCTCCTGGTATGCGTGATGCCATCGGATTGAAAATATAGAGTGGATTATGCGATAAAAAAATTAGTTTGCGACTCACCAACGTGATAATTGGGAGCTTTGCAGTGAAGTTATAAACACTGTATTTTGTTTATAGAATATAGGAAGATAATAGAATTAAATTAAACTAAACGGAACGTTATCAGATGAACTATATTTTACATACAAGGTTTTATCTATTTTATGTTGTTTCTTATTGGGTATCATATGTGATATACAAGTGTTTAAAGCAACAAATGCATAAACTACATGTAATATACAGAACAGACAAATGAATTGAAACATAGTTAAAATAACCAAAATTAAATTAACCCTTTAAAGTTCATAGTTAAAAATTCTTTTTCATTTAATGGAAATCGTTTATAATAATATCTATGAACCTTAAAAATGCAAAATTAGTGAAACAAATCCTTCAGGGGTTGTATATGTGAAAAGGTGTTTAACTGTAAAACCCTGCCCATGTACGGCGTGAAAATAATACTTTCCTAAAATTTACATTATATTGGAAGAATAATGAATAATTATCATTAATATGATGGAATGAATAAATATGTAAACATTTTATAAGCTTTTTTTCGTGTACTTTTATTTGGGATTTTAAAAGACGAAAATAGAATTCCTAATTGTTTCAAGCAAAGTAAGTTTAAAAATGTATTCTTGAAAGTAAAAAATAAATTATGTAAAGTGATACCATTTAATGGTAGTTTAAAGTGTCAAAAACGTAGAAAATCCAAAAAGTCATTCATATATCTTTAAACAGAAGAGAAAATCAATTTTAACAGCTGGTTTCTCTAAAGGACTGGAAACCACTGTCCTTTAAAGGGTTAAAAATAAAACTCTTTAAAGTCCAAAATTTTGACATTATTGACTTTGTACGGGGAAATAAAATTAGTTGACTGTGTACTATACCATTTTAAGTTGGGTGGAATTATCAGCAGATCCAACATCATCATAAAAAATTGTAAAAAATTGTACTCAAAATTTTAATTGAAAATTGTATCTGAAAAGCTAAATTTTCTTATTTCACGTTAGTATATTACTAATGTATGATGTTTAAAGAAATATTAATATCTTCAGTTCGTTAAATTTTCATCCTATTTTTGCGTTAATTACATATTAACCATGTGTATCTCATTATCTAAATTGTATCTAGTTTGGGTTTATCCAGATAATTGGAGTTCACTTGTACTTAATAATCTGAGAGTTAACACAGACAGAACGTAACTTTATTGAACTAAAGTCCATGCCATATTTAGAATCTTTGTAATTAACCAACAATTATCTGAGAAACACACCTCTGCTTGTTACAATCAGAAGAGGTCTAAAGAATTTTTTGACTAAATTTTTAGTTAATATTTCGTTAATATTTTGCATGCAATTAATGCATTTATTAATTCAGTTTTTTTATCTATACAAATTTTCCCAAATGAGAATGGTTCTTTAAAACGAAATTCCTGAATACTAAGAGGAATTCTATTTTCCTAAAAATTTCACTTTTTATTAATCTTATTTTATCAGCAATTATATTTATTGCCCTAACGTGATTTTTTTTAAAAATCTGAACTTTTCAACAACTTTTATTGCATAAAAGTGTATTCATACTGGAATCAAATCAGTAATTGTTTGCCGATTAGTTTAATTGGAAAGAAGGTATTCTGTAAGATAAAAAAGGGAAAATAATTAGAATCATGTTTTATTTTTTTAACTACAAATGTATTAAACATTTTATAATGAGACATCATTACATATGAGAATACAAATGTATTTGCTAGGTTAATTTAAAAAGCATATTCTTCCATATTCTTCCATATTCCCATTTCTGGATGAAATAAAAGCTCTTTTTATTCCCTATACTACTTCAAAAAATATTTGCGTTAGTTAATCATTATCTGGGTTAAAAATATTTAATGTTTGTTAATTCAAGTTTAAAAAAAGAAGGTCTGAAATTAAATTCAGAATTTATAATCGATGTTCGTTGCTATTTGTAGACTTTGAACTTTGGTGGAATTATTTCTATTTATCTCCAGAGAGTAAAATGGCATCCTTTCCAACCAATCAACAAATCATTATGTATATCCGTGTGTATATCAGACAGAGAGAGGGCGATAAAAATGGTTTGTATAATTTTGTATAATTTTTTACAAGTCCATGACCAAGTATTAGACTCATTACACTGTTTATGAAAATATTAACACCTACTCGAATTTGGTTTAAGAATACTCAGTTACAATATTTCTGATATGTGTATGTAATTTACTTCAAAATATACGTCTTATCGTAAAACATTATATAAATTTAAAAATATTTATTTATTACTAATCTATTTATTACGATATTGCAATATATATATATATACACATATACATAAATGTATATATACACAATTATACACATATACACATATAGATACATACATACATATATATATATATCTATATCTATATATATATATATATATATATATATATATATATATATATGTATATGTATATATATATATATATATATATATATATATATATATATATATATATATATATATATATATATATATATATATATATATATATATATATATATATATATATATATATATATATATATATATATATATATATATGGCAGAGGCTTGAATCATGGAGAGTAAGTGTGCAATCCTTTTTTAAATATTATTTTTTCACATCTTGATAAAAAATATTGCATCGGTCAATTGGTGGGCATATGCTAACAGAGAAGCCTAATTTGGCATGGTTTCATGAAGTTCTTTTGTGTAACTAGTCCTTTGAAAATAGATCACATTAAGAAACGTGTACTTCGCGTTTTTCGCTTTTAAAAACTAATTTATTAAATTTACGTTAACAAACCTGACATATATATGTATGTAAAATATATTTATTCTGTTCACAATAATTATGTAGCCTGTATAATTTTTACTTGCCCGATCTACTGGGCAAGGGAAAACTAATCAGCTAACAGTAATAATGATGAAATAGAACGACACAACTTTATTTTAGAGATGCAAAAATGGGCATCTTTACTTGTCAACGACAGACAAAGGAAAGACACAAAATTCACTCTGCTGGAACAGAGTGTACCCAATATCGAAGACAGAAATAATTTTCCCAAGGGACAAGAAACTTATTCAGCGAATTAAAGACAAAACGCTGGGCCATTTGCCGACGATAGCTGGAAAACGTGTTTAATAGAGAGAAAATTTTCATCGATAGGATAGAAAGCTTTGGGAAATGTATCGAAAGAATTTAAGTGGAGGACGTTCCTTTGATTAATACATTTAGAGGCTGGGAAAAGATTTTAAGGAATTAGAATGTGAGAGACTTGTCTTAAAATGTTCATATTTTGTCGGGTTACCATTTATCACTGTTAGAATCTCAATTTTCACATAAACCATTGATACTAAACAGCATGTTTTCCGTATTTGAAGATAAAGATTTCCCTTATGGACATCTCATAAGAGCTGCCTTCCCCATTTGCTTCATATCACATGATTAGCCATTTTTTTCTTCGTCAGTTCCCATACATTTTCAATACGGTTAATGTCTATGTTATTCCTCAGCAAATCTTTGCAAGTAAGTTTTCGTTAATTAGTCTGTATGTCAAAGAGCTCCATCTTACTTAAAATTACGATTTCACTATCTTTATTCTGGCTACAAGATGTTTATTATTGAGTCTGTATACATACAAACAGTCTGTATACATAACTTTACCACTGATGACTGTTTAAATCATTACTTGCATATGTTACTTAACGATCTATATGACATAGCCTGAAGACCATTTTGCTTCTTATTATCAATATAAATACTGATATTTGTCTACAAAAACTTCAAATGTTCTTTAGTCATTAGAGTAGAGGTGAAAAACAGAAGGGATGAAGAACATTCTAACAATGCTGAATTATCATTACTCTATTGTTAAAAATAAATTTAATATTTAATTTTGCCTATATATATAAGTCCGTATCATTATCACATTTTTGCCCCAATTTAGATTATTTGCAATTATTACGGTGACTTCTTGAGCTTCCTGGTGTACCGAAAATCATTAAAATATAAATACTCTAATTTCCTAAGTATAATTTACACAAAATCTTAACATTGGCATCTTGGTATTGAGATTTGACAGTTTTTCAGTGGTAAATGGACATTTAAGCAAATTTTCTATAGGTATATTTCTGATCTTGTGTAAATTGAGTTTTCTCAGCATGTTTTCTTTCTCTTTGAGGTTTTTGGGCTTAGTTCTTTAACTTTCAAAACTTCCGTCTTTTTATACTGCCCGCTAATCTTAAAGATATTCAACCTTCATGATATTTCTGGGGTTCAATACATTTTACCCTTAAAGAGGGCTTTTTACTCGATGAAAGTTTTTATTTTCAACACATGGTTAAAATCTTACAATTAGTTATTTCTGGTTGTATGTAGTTATGGAAACAATCCTGGTAGTCTAATACTAAAATCAGAATGAAATTAATAGAGGAATATTAGAATGATTACAATAGTTTTATTATACTGTGTATACGAAAGAATAAAAAAAGAACAGTTGAAACCTTAATACGTAATGGACATCTAAAAAAATAAATTCAAGCAATTTAACTTTAGAAAATAAATTATTAAGTTTTAATTTTTTTAATGTGAATAATTAAGATATATTTTAATGCATAAGTAAAAAAATATAATATCTCTAATTTCATAATTTCACAAAAATATTTTTGTCGTAAAGTCTACCATTCCATTAAACTGTTATTGCTATAATAAGATGAACAAAAAGAAATAGATGATTATCAATAAGTTTAAATTGTATAAAATATCATCCTTTGATTGACTAATACAGCTTAATACAGATAAATTAATTAGTTTCATTTACACCCATTTAAAACTTCCTAAACGAGTTTGAAAGAATGCAACTTTAAAGTTTTAAAACTAAAGTCTCAGTAGAGATTTCGCTCTCGAAACGAAATTAAAATTCATTCTTTTCACTTCACTCTTTTGATCTCAGAATAATTTAAAATGCGCCAAGGTCATAAGATAATTCCCGTTTAAATAATATCGTTTATTAAAATAATTAGAGAAAAGTCATGCTCTTGTATTGCTGAAGCGGTCTAATCAGCTATTAATGAGCATAACTCAAAGTTCAGCTAAATCTGACGCTGAGTAATTAAACATCGTTTAGATCATAAACTCATTTATCATTAGCTGCTACCGTACTGCAAATATAAAATAATGTTTATTAACTTTTGATATTCCAGGATAGGAGTATTGGTTGCTACGATGTTTCGAAGTAATGCTATTTAAGAACAAGTCAATAAAAAGCTCAGTTTGTTTTATTTACCTAAAAAGCATTACAAAATCTAAGATTTTCATATCAGTCTAATAATCCAATTTGTAGAATATATGTTTATGGTGTGTAATATCAACTTCTTTTCTGTGAAGCCCAAACTTAGTTCGGGCAACGCAAATGAGCCAATTTTGGAATGATCGACCTCGGTTCGGACAAGAGAAAAAACGGTTTTTCCAACACAAAATCGGTTTCTAAAAAAATAATATATAATTTGCCTTTTTCCCAATAGAGATACTTTCCCACAAAAAGTTCAGCAGTATCGCGCCATTTGTTGCTATTTCTCGGATACTGTTATGAGTTTGTGAAATTCAAAGGAATCTGAGGGACATGGAATTCATGACAGTTGATATAGATAATAATAATGTTATATTAGTGATGTAATGTACTTACAACTCTAACACCAGTGTCCGGTCTTAAAGACGAAACACAGTAAAAAGATGATACCTTATACTTGAGCTAAAGCATTTATTATGCACACTAATTATTTACTAACATTATTTCTTGATTAATATCTATATATATAACATTTCTTTACTCGACGTTTATCATTACAACAGTTCATTAATTTCTTTTTTGTTTTTATGCGTTATTCCTTAATCAAAAATTCCGAGACCCAAGGTAATACAAGGACATAAAATTAAATTCCGAGACCCAAGGTAATGATTTATGAATAAGATCAAGTTTACATCCAGAAATTACAGAGGAGAAGGTTGGGGCTTTTATCAGGCTGTACGACAGTGCCGAACTTTGGTCTTAAAGGGTGTCGGTACTGACGTAGCGGCCGTTATTTTGTTGTATGTCTATTCTGGCTTGCGGGTTCGGGACTTGATTGCTGGTCCGGCTCTCTAGATGTTCATCAGCTCTTCAATCCTGACCTCGACTCCTTTCTCTTAACTCTCTTTCCCAACTCATCGTCTCGGTTTTAACGCCTCTTTTTTTTCTTTGCCAACCGATAGTTGGTGAAATTTCCCCACATTTTCACCCCTTTCGGGCTTGCAGATGAGCTTATTAAAATAGCCCCTTTTGTGAAAGCTGACATTATTTTTTAGCCCTTTTCCCCATAACTCATAGTTACTGTGAGAACTTGACCGTTACGCTTGAGCCATTCCGTGTTCTATAACTCATCTGAAGGTCCCTAAAACACGAAGTCAACAACTAACCTAAATTCTTCTTGGAAATTTCTTTCACAGCTGTGCATGCAAGTGCTGACTATTGTGGGAAAGTACCTCGGTACAATTAGTTTATTACATTTATCCAGAAACATATGTCAGTTGATTTATTTTGCTGCCATTTGAGCAAAAACTACTGTAATCTATTAACATTTCTATTATATCTGAAAATATTGAAAATGGTAGTTTTCGTCTTTTTTCAAAAATAATCTATTTCTAACATTTTGATAATAATAACAAAAAAAAAAATAAAGAGAAAAATATATCCAATTATAGCACGTTTTTCTCAAATTTATTCCACAAGTAAGGGGTTAATATTGGTTATATTAAAAATTTTCATTATATAGAACACGAATATTAGTTGAAAATGACATATAAGATACAACAGTAGTAATTAGTAAATTTAAACATTCTATAACTATTCCTTTTTAAGTTATGAGAGATACATACATACGTATGAATACATGTGTTTACGACTCGGTGGAAACTAGTCTAAACACATGCAGGAATTGATTCTAACATTAACTAGATTTTAATTAAAAGGAATTAATACTTTGTATAATTTCAAATGGTTATTTCTTTTAAAATTAACATTAGCGAAACCATTATTTCGGTAAAAGGAATTAAAATATTTGTATCAATTTTGTTTTACACAACCGTATGGTTTATTTTCATGTTTCTGTATCTATAAATATTCATTAATCATGCAATTCTTCTTCGTCTACAAATCGAAAAAAAAAAAAAAAAGGATTATTACAAATTTAGCCGTACCATATAAACGGGTGTGACACATTAAACTACTTTTATCACTTTTCTACAGAGAATATAATATTTCAAATATATAGATATATATTTTTGTGAAACAATTATAACATCTACAGAAGAATATTGCAAAAAAAAGAATTTCCATTTTTAAGTGTTAAAAAAACTATAAATAGGTTGTTATGGGTGTCACATAGCTATCAAGCAACTATCACAAATTTATAGTTTTTTAACAGCATATTTGTGCAGTATAGTTTTTTAGTTTTTAAGAGCATTTTATAGTTTTAGTAGCTTATTTATAATTTTTATAATCTTTAAATAAATGTAATACACTGTCTACCAATAAGTATTTGAACACCTACGATAGGAAAGAAAAACTAACTTTATTCAAAATCAATAGTTGGTAGAGCCTCCACGAGAGGCAATTACAGCGTGAACACTCCGGGACATATTTTCCACAAGTCTTTGTATTACAGCTAGAGGTATTGTCTTCAGCTCTGCTTGGAGTAGACATACAAGTTTCTTCACCAATTTTGGGCTGGAAGTGCACCCTTTAATTCGGCGATCCCACTCGCCCCAGAGGTTATCGATAGGGTTCAGGTCTGGGATCTGGGCAGGTCAGTCCACTCGATGAAATATATTGGTACCATACCAAGCTTCGGTTAACCTCGATACAGGACAAATGACATTGTCGTCCTGAAAGTAATAGGGGTTCAACCCGTAAAACTGACACAACGTAGGAAACACATTGTTATCCAAAATAGTGCAGTAGGCATCGTCGTTGAGCTTAGCATAAATGGGGACCAAGAGTCCCAGTCAATACCAGGAGAAATACCCTCGGGCACATTCCGACTATGAACTCTCACCTACCTCTTTTTAATCACATTTGCCACTGTCAATTTTGGGTACTTTAGATCGCTAGATATGTCCCTTAAGGATCGGTCACATTTGTGATACTTGATAATTATACCTTTCTCGAAATCAAAGAGCTCCGAACTGCGTAGCATCTTGCATGGGACTAATGCCGATGCTGTTTCCTACATGATGTAAACTGGCGGAGTCCATGAGGTACACCAGGACCGCAGATATCGTCATTTGCATAGATGCCCATATACTTATTAGTAGATAGTGTATAATAGAAATGCAATAAATATTATATTCTTCATAGAAAAA
>CM063508.1:5237077-5264577 GCA_032207245.1 Pardosa pseudoannulata | reverse complement strand
GATAGAGGACAAAATGTAATGACTCGGAACAAGTATTTCCGAAAGTGCAGTAGATGACAAGGTGTTTGAATCCCACACACTATCACACTATCAAAAAAACAACTGTCTCACATGGTGAAGCAAAACCGGAGCCAAACAATGGTTTAGCTGACAACCCAATACAATGCAAGGCCAAGTAGAATAGTATCGGAGCACACTGTTCAGCAGACACTGTTGGATAAGAGGCTAAGCAGCAAACGTTTCACTCGTGTGCCTTTGATGACCAAGCGTCATGGCCAACTGCGCCTAAGCTGGGCACGAAAGCATCGCGACTGGTCCATGCATCCGTGGGAGAGAGTTGACTGGTCAGACGAATCACGATTTGTCATTCATCACGCCAATGGCTGTGACTTCCAGGCGAACAGTTGTTCCCTCAATGTACAGTAGGTGATACACAGGCCCGTGGTGGCAATATTGTGTTTTGGGGGTACGTTCTCTTAGGTATATCTTCAACCTGCCTTGGCATCCATGCCAAGTGGGGTTGAAGCTGTGTTGCGCACCAAATGTGGGCCGACTCGTTATTTACAGGTGGTCATAATGTTATAGCTCTTGATTGTATATGGTTTTTCTTTCCAAACAAACCTTAATAAAAACCATTTAATTACCCGTAAGGACGTGGAGAAGTAGTCGTTGTGACTATTGGATAACATTCAGTTATTGGTTTAAACGTTTTAAAAAGGAGAGAAAATTGAATGGTGTGAATGGTAAATATTAAAGTGAAACAGGCATTGTTTTATTTGAAAGGTCGGTCTGTTATGTGTTTGTACTAAGTGATTATATTGTAAGTAACCTGTTGTAGAAGGTTACTTTAAGTGAATTTAAGATGTGCACTCTGCAGGGTAAGATTTGCATTGAATAAAAAAAATAAAGCTTCAATGGTTACCTTGAGAAATTGGGGTTTACATATTACACGTCATCCGAAATTATCTACCATAATAGATTTCCGTTGTCACGCATAAATCTTAACACATTGTGTTCTTATACAACGGAATTATACCGGGCGTTTTGTGCGTTAATTCAGTTATTCAGTTAAATCTCAACAGATCGAATTTTTTTATTTTTACTTTTAACCAACTTTTCGTATTAATATTAAACAAAGTTATAAATAGACATATATATATATATATATATATATATATATATATATATATAAATAGACATATATATATATATATATATATATATATATATAAATACAAATATGTATATATATTATAATTTTCGCAAGGATAAATAAAAAGTTAATTTTAAATCTAAATAGATTTTTTAATCCAACTTCCCGTTCTGTTGCTTCGCATTGACTGATGTAAAACCTAGTTTTTATTTGTCTAAATTTTTCCAGAATCTATGCAGTAGACAAGAACATTCGGCTTCGTTTTCCTGTATATACCGTTAGTTTTGTACCCACAAACGAATCATGTTGTTACTCTAACCCGTACTAGTACGTGACCCGAGCTCAAGTATCAGTCGTCAGAAAACGTACTGGTATGTATCCCCCATACAATGTGTTAATATCTGGACACTTTGTTACTGTTAAACAATATTAAACTACTGTAAAACCTTTAAAAAAAATCAATAAAAATTATTATTTAGATACATAAAATGTCATAGATTTAATCTGATAAATAAAAAGTGTACTCGGTAAAATTTATTTCAAATAATCACTATTCTAATAAAAATATTCAATTTAGAAACTTTATATTAGTCCACACACAAAAAAAAGAGTTCTGATTTTAACTCTGGTATTCTTTCAAAACTCAAGATAAAATATGCAATGTAATATAACCCGGATTGACTCAATTAGAAAACAGAATAAAAGTTAATAAAAACATCCTTTATGCACTTCCTTTGCGTTGCAAATTTTTCAAATGAAATTTAGTTTTCAAAATTAAAAGAAATATTCTTTTAAAATAACTTCCTAGATTTATTCTTCCGTAAAAAATATTAAAATATTTATTAATTTAACCAAGCTGGATAGCAATTCTTAACTAAAAAATATATGTTAGATAAAAAAATCAACTCATTTATAATTTTAAGTTTGAAAGTAATTTCTTTTAATTTTTAAGTATTTTATTTTTTAAGGCTTTCTGTAGGAGCAATATTTTTTTCCTCTAAATTTTAATACAAAAGCATTGGCACATCGCCAAATAGAATTTCTTGTCATATAACTTAATAAAAACAGTTTAATTCAAGATCGTATATATATATTTTAAAATTTAATAAACAAGTTTTAGCAAGACAGAAACTTATTTTTTATAAATTAAAAAAAGTAATGGATTACACAAAATTGATACCTCAGATCATAAACTTGCTTTGTCGCTAACATATAATCTTAATAGGGTTTGTATACCTAAAATTTTTTTTACAGTCTTTCACAGAAAATAATAATTATATTTTTTACTTTAGGACTTATTCCTTTTACAAAAACTTATATGACATTATAAAGACTATACAAAGTATCAGTTCTTTCGTTGACCAAATATCAATAAATAGAGGTTTAGAAATAATTAAAATTTACCACTAAGTCTCTATCGTAATCTAAACTTTGAATGAACTATTGATTTTACTTTTTCTACCTTTATGGGAGGTGATACATAATTAGTCTTTTAATGCATATAATTTTTTGGGCTAGTGAGACCAAGATCTACTGCTTTAAATCGATTAAGAACGGGTACAAATATTTATGCCACAGTGGGATTCGAATCCACAAACTCCGCTACAGAAGATCAGAGCTCTAACCATCCTGCCATCGATCGCCCAATAAAGCTCGGAAAAACTAGACTTGAAAAGCCGCAGAATTACGTCTTTCATTACCTTACCATTGTATATTAAAGGGTGAGTATCGTTAAAGATAAAAAAAAAATGGGTGGAATGCACGATTACAAATGCATTTTAGAAGCCGTGTTTTTTTGTCGTCAAATTTGGCGATCTTTTGGCTATTTTATGGGGCGATAAGTGGGTTGGTGTGTTTGCCCTGACTTGGTGTTGGGGTATGGCAGCTCTAATGTTTTCTTGCACTCCATTGGTGCACGTGATTTTTGATGTTAGTACTCGGCTTAGTAGTGTTCTTATCATTTTCTTGGATTTAGTTAATTTAGTTATGAAGTATGAAGTTATTTCGGTTCTTACTATTTTTGAAGTTGTTAGAAAGTATCAGGACATTCTAAATCAAACAAGATGGTTTGGTGTTGGAATATCTTTGTGTTGTTCTGATTTTATGGGATTGAGTAATTTAATTATGCGTTTGTAGTTATTGTGGTTATTACTATTTTTGAAATTGTTAAAAAATATCAGGATATTCTTAGGTGTGAGGTGGGTTTTGCATTTCATTCTAAATTCCAAGTCTGTGGGAACAACGGTATCCCGAAAATATTTTTTCAAATTTGGTTAAAAAGAATTATAAAAAATTTTTAAATATAAATGTTGAGAATGTTTGTGAAATATTTCAATTTTTATCTGTTATTAAATTTATTTTCATTTCTTTTATTACAAGTTGAAACCCTCCCAGTTAGATTTTTTATAATGTTAGTGCTTATTAAAATACAATATATTGTGTTTATTCTGTTGATATATATCATAAATATTACTAATATATTATTTATTTTTAAAAAAATTTATGTTAAAAATAATTATTATGCTTTTTTTAATAATGTTTTTAAATTGTTTATTGCTTTTTTGTTTTCTTTTAAATTTAGTTTTGTTAATGTTGTGTTTCAATATTATGTGACCACCGCAAAGGTAATTTTCTTCTGTAATAGATTTTTCAATATTTAGACCGGTCTTTGCTGATTTTCGATATTTTGTTGAATTTAAATATTAAGCTAGGAATTATCCTGAAACCTGTGTGGTAACAGTGGTTGACTTCATATATTTCAGCTAGAATTTTTCCTAAACCCCATAGGGATTCAACAAATTGAAGAAAAACGAATATCGTTTGGATATCCTGTATAAGTAATGTTAAAAGCGTTGAAACTTTATCACATGATAGATGTTTCTTGTAATAATCGTGTTCTTTATAATATATCACGTATACTCTAGATTAAGGTTTTTTAAAATAATAAATTTCTCTATTATAAATTTTCAATATAAAAATAATGTGTTTTTCAGGAAGCATGTCAAACGACTTTTACACAATATGCATCGAAATTAAAAGATAATATTGGGTGAAAAACGAGTAGGTTTACTAAATAATGTTTCACTGCGCATTGAATCGAAATATAATGTGCATAATATATTAGCTAAATGTATAGGGCAATTTTTAAGAACATCTCAAAAACACAGCTTTAAAACTCCGAAAGAAATCGTCGATAAAAAAAGCTCGAAAAACCGTTTTCCTAAAATAAATAAAAAGATGACTGTATCAAATATTTTATGTATTAAATTTTGCGAGTAAATAGATAAATATGTAATATTTCTTTCACTGCATGTATTTTATTTGAGTCACTGCATGATATTGAGACTGTCAAAAACCAAATACTTGTTCTAGCTGCAGAAGAAACATTGATACTATTGTCCGCAATATACTGTATGTGTATTTTGCATTTATACAAAATACTATATTTGGATACAACCCCTCATCTTTTTGCTTCCTTTGGAAACAACGGATTTAAAGCTTATTCTACCGACGATCATTTTCAGAATTTTCAAGCTGTATTTTTGGGACTTTCACAAATGTTGCTGTATATATATACGTAGTTAATACATTAAGCCCATTATATTTGGATTGCATTCGCACATGCGCAGGGACACATTATTCAGTAAACATTCTCATCATTCATCCAATATTTATTATTTTTAAATTTGGACTGCACGGTATTGTGTACAAAGTCGTTTGCCATGAGTACTGAAAATAGCATTATTTTATTTTAAGAACTCTGCAAATTATGAGGAAAACACTTGGATAAATTTGGGATTCTTTTATAAAAACTTAATTTTTCCAGAGATATACCTGTTATCTTCATAGCAATGAACATAAATTATCACAAGAATTATCTTAACTATATACTAAAGTTTTAAGGTTTTTCATATATAACTTTATACAGGTTCATCCAAAACATATTCGTTTTTCTTCAATTTCTTGATGGTACCCTATGGGTTTCGGGGAAAAATTCTTAGCTGAAATATATGACGTCTACCATCCTGTTTACACGCCTGTTTACAGGTTTAAGGATAATTCCGAGCGTATTTTTCGAGATTTTCAACAAAACGTCTAAAGCAAGTAACCGGTCATCACTGGCAATATAGTGTATTATGTTTTGCATATAGATTATTTTCTGATTTATGGGAGTTTAGACTATTTCTGAATTTAAAAAATATATCTAACTATAGTTAGAATATATATTCGATAGCTAGTTTTATCTGTTATATTCACTTTCATATCAGGGATAGACTAAATTTTCGCAGGATTTAGTTTAAGTTTAGTTATTTAATCATAGTATATATATATATATATATATATATATATATATATATATATATATATATATATATATATATATATATATATATATATATATATATATATATATATATATATATATATATATATATATATATATATATATATATATATATATATATATATATATATATATATATATATATATATATATATATATATATATATATATGTATATATATATATATATATGTATATATATATATATATATATATATATATATATATGTATATATATATGTATATATATATATATGTATATATATATATATATATATATATATATATGTATATATATATATATATATATATATATATATATATATATATATATATATATATATATATATATATATATATATATATATATATATGTATATGTATATATATATGTATATATATATATATATATATGTATATATATATATATATATATTATATATATATATATATATATATATATATATATATATATATTTATATATATATGTATATATATATATATATATATATATATATATATATATATATATATATATATATATATATATATATATATATATATATATATATATATATATATATATATATATATATATATATATATATATATATATATATATATATATATATATATATATATATATATACAAACACTGTCTACCAATAAATATTTGGACACGTGTGCAAATGACGATATCTGCGGTACTGAGATACGCCGGTATCTTTCGTGTAGGAAACAACATCGGCATTAGTCGTAAGTAAGATGCCGCGCAGGTCGGAGCTGTCTGATTTCCAGAAATGTATTATTATTGGGTATCACAAATGTGGCCGATCCTCAGGGGACATATCTAGCGACCTGAAGTACCCCAAATCGACAGTGGCCTATGTGATTAATAAGTGGATATCGAAAGGTGATTGTCGGAATGTGGCCCGAGTTGGCAGAACATCGAAACTGAGAGATAGAGACCAACGAGTGCTGTCCAGATAAATTCGGAAGAACAGCACACAACCGATGGCCCTCATCCGCGAGGAGTTTCAACAGCCATCCGGGATTACTGTATCAATGAATACTATCCGTAAGGCAGCCCATCTGATTGGTTTTCATTGTCGAGCTGCTGCCCATAAGCTTTTAATCACAAAGTCGAACGGTGCTGTTCGGAAATTGCACATCGAAATTGGACCGTAGAACAGTGGAAACGGGTTCTTTGGAGGAATGAATCAAGGTTCACCCATTACCGTTCGGATGACAGGGTCTAGGTCCGGCGTCAGCCTGGAGAAAGTTTCCTGCCAGAATGTTTTTTTTCAACAGTCAAGTTTGGCGAAGGTGGAATTATGAGACCAACAATTCATTTTGAATAAAGCGTTTTTTCTTTTCTATCACAGGTGTCCAAATACTTATTGGTAGAGAGTGTATATATATATATATATATATTATATATATATATATATCCTTCTGAAATCTCATATCCTTCACAGTCTGATAAACTATGTTTTGTATCTAGATCATTCTCTTAATTACATGTTTTTCTTAGTTACATGTTTTAACTATTTAAGAAAACTGAAAATATCCGTAATTGGACTTTGATTACTCAAATGATAACAACACCATTTCACTATGAGCGTCATAGATTTACTCAATATATACACATGACAGGGGTAAGCAAATATTATTGTTTTTTTAAATAATCTCTGAAGGTTCTTAATGGAAAGATCTCATCATTATGATATTATAAACCTCAGCATAATATAAAGTTTATTCAAAACCCCAAATAGCCTCCAGATGATTGATGTGCTTCAAATAGATACATTATCTCATTTAGAAACGGTACCCTTCAATATTGGAGTACAATGTCTATTCATCAAGATATAAATGACAAATATTTACTGCAGTTGGTTTGTACAGATAGAATCATCATGCATTTATGCTTCACTTATAATAGAATCACTAACATCTGATATATATATATATATATATATATATATATATATATATATATATATATATATATATATACACACATATTTAACTATATTTAATAATTAAAAATAATCTTTTTAATTTTATCTATTATACATTAATAAAAAATTTAAATTATTATAAAAAATATATATTGTTAAATTTCTATATATAGTATTTTGACATAGGTGTTCAATGCTAAAATAATACTGCTATCTTGCTTAAATTTCTTGAATAAAATAAAATTGATTATTATGTTGATTCTTAAGTTGAATATAGAAAAATTAGTAAAAACTGAGAATTAAGAATTAAATTAGGAAAAATAGTAACTAAAGTACATTGCTGGTGAAATTCGAAAACGTAGATCTTTAATATCATAAATTTGACCATGCTTAGCTCAATGGTTAAATTGCTTATTGTAAAAAATGTTTTTTTCGAAGTTAGTATAGATTACATGATGCTTCACGAAACAAAAGTTTCCTATTAACTAAATAAAACTTTAAATAGAAGTTCAGGAAAAAAGAAATTAGAAGAAAAAGCCAAGCTTTTGACACCCAGATCTGGTCTATCACCTCTACAGATATCCTTTGAACTTGGAGGACATTGTGACCACGAGGACATTAATGGTCGTACCGGATCTTTGGCCAACTCGAATCTCGAATCCTTCAGTTGTTATATTGACCTATTCGTAGGCTAAAGGGGTTGATTTATAAAATATACATGTACTTAAAAAACGTTTGGATGTGTCATTTATATATGATATGAAACTAACACTATTTAATACAAATTTTAGCTTTTATCTATTGCTTTGATTTTCACCACTTTCTTCCTATTCAGCAATAAAATTTAATTTTTAAGAATCAAGTCTTATCAATCTGGGTTGAATGCATTAAACATTCATGTGAACATTCAATAAAATTCTTCACAGTTATTGATTAGTATAATTAAAAGTTTGGGAGTCACATTAAAATAACATATTTTGAACAATATTAAATGTTGCTAGAAAATCACATTTTAAAAATACATAGATGAATAATAATACAGCAAAAAAAACTCATTAAAATATTCAATTAATCTAAATAAAACGAGATATTGAACACAAAATTTTGAGAAATAATGTTTCTTTTTAATGAAAGTGATGCAGTGTCAGAAACAGTTTTAACCTTTTTTTTAACAGATACGTAAAAAGTATGAAGAGAATATAATTACTTCAAAGAATGAAATTATTGAAAAAAACTTGTTTCTTTATCTCTACTTGAGTAGGTGTTTAATTTATGAATTAAACATTTTTCGAAAATGAATTTTAAAATAGTTTTGAAAATTCCGTGCAAAATAGCTAATTAAAAATCCACTGACAAAAGAGATTAAAGGAAATTGTTTTGAATAAAAGGCATTTATTAATTAAAGAATAAAATAGTTTACTGTTAGAGAAGAACATTTTCCCTTTTCATGTACTATAATACCCAGAATTGTGTCATATAAGTACAACAAATACATAATTTCTCTTGGTTATACCTACCTTTATTACCAAATTTTTTCAGTTTACTTTTATTTCTGTGGTTTTTGTTTATCTGCACTTGTAGAAAAAATTTAAATTTATTTCAGGAAAAATTTTTTTCACGATGTTAGTATTTTTCATATATACTTCTTTTTTTTCTAAACGTGAGCTCATAATTTATTTAATGCCTAAAATTAAATATTTGGAAATATGTAACGCACGCTAATTGTATTAAACAAATGAAATGCTATTATATTAGCAACAGAAAAAGACATTAGCAATGGAAATAAATTTTTGAAAAATTTTTTATAAAAGGATAAATTTTATCATTTCATTCAAAGTATAAAAGTGTGATTTTTAAATTTTTTTCTGTTTTTATATTAACTTTAAACGATAAATTATTCGATTGTTTTTAATCTATTATAATGAAAATCAGATTCTAATGGTTCTTTGTCACTGAAATACAGATAGCATTATTAATATTAGAAGAAAAATTAAATTTTTCGTACACTAATAAGCAAAATAGTAAATTTGAATCCATATTTAGGGACAGTGGAATTCATTGGAAAAATTATGTTATATGACATGTTAAAACTACCATGAATACGGTTTATGTTAATCTCGGACAGATATGCTTTTCTCATATCTTGATTTCATGTACTTTAACAAAGTGCCAATCAATATGTCTTTTAGAATTGCTCTTGAGCATTCTAAAAATGCTCTTTTTTTGCACCTGGAGGTTCCTTGAAAGAATTTGAGAATTTTAAAGCATATCACATATACTCCTTCGTTCGGGTAAATCGGGGTTTTAAGGTGGCCAACCTGAGATCTTCAGTTACAGTAGCGTAAATTTTCCGTCAAAGCACTCTGGTTCCTCATGAGTCCAATAAGGATGAGCATTTTCATCCATTAACAAAATCTCTGGATGAACAGCATCCCTATGTAATTTAACATAGCACACCCATATTATATCCACAACTATCCAAGCGGTTACAGAACACCTATTAATGAGATAGAGCTCTGCACGTCTATTTGTTATGATTGGTCTGCAGAATATTTAAACCATGGTCATCTAAACCAGATACTCCACTGACAAGGGAAGGAAACTTGTATGTTACTTCCACTTTTAAAATAAAACGCGTCTTTATCCAGTGTTTAGACCATATATACACTCGACAGCAAGGAACTCACTGTGTTTGGTAAAATTTAACATGACGGTTGCACCTTTTCAAAAACAACTTTCTGGAATTAAGTGAGAGGGACTCAAACTATTGATTTTCTCAGACACAGACTAACATTATTCATTTTTCGCGCAGCAGTAGAAGGGATAATTCGGACTCCTATAGCAATCTAAATGTTTAAACCAAATAGTAGATGCTTTAGGTCTCTTTCTAGCTGGCATTGACAGAAGATGGTCTTCTGGTGAGTAATTGTTATTCTACACCTTTGCGCAGACTGTTCATCAACTGATTCATTGTTTATAAAGCGACTTTAATCTTTTTATGTGGGACGTTGAGGGATTATAAAATTTTAAGCATATTTCTGTTGTCTTTCAATTCCACCGACTTTTACCTATTAAGTGTATGAGCCGTTGTTGTTGTTGCTTATGCCACTTGGTCTAATCAAACACGATTGAGCAGGAGGCTACTCGTATTGAGACAAGAGGGTGCGCCTTTCGTTTTTGGACGAGCATCTTAAGAGAGAAAGTACGATTTAAGCAAGTAGGTCCTTGTAATTTTGAAGCAATGTCCAAGCAGAAGATCCATAGGCTTGGCATGCCACCTCCAGAGGTATTGATTGAGAACATAGAGGACATTGCGACCACGAACCTATTTTACATGCCCCAGTCACCTTTCACGAATACGGTGGATCATACGCTGACTTGGGCTCCGAACCCACAACCCACCAGTCTCGAGAGCGTTCCCTTTTCCGACTGAGCTACCGCAGGTCCTTTGAGCCGTAAATAAGGAATACTCTCAAAGAAATCGCTTGTTCTATAAACAACATTACAGATCTGAAATCTAACATGCTGTCTTTGTACACTACATTTGTTAACTCTCGGATTTCCATACCTCCAGCACTAACCTATGCACATTTAAGATGTAACAGTCTACTTTGAGGGTCAAAACAGAATGGATCTCATAGCAGTTGAATATAGTTATTTCTTATTTAGCGTAGCCTGAAAACGTATGTCTATGTGCCTTCCGATCAATATTTCTGTAACTATTTTATGTTTGAAATCTATGTAATCCACATTTCTCCAAAGTGTTTTTCAGTGTTCCGAATTTGTAAATAAATTATGTATATTTTAAAGATTGCTTTTCAAGTCTTATTATCTTTAATTCAAGAGCTATATTCAATTCCTTATAAAACAGTTCTTCCTGTTTTAGAATGAATTATTTAAAGGAATTTTATGACGCTTTAATCTGTGGAGAAAAAAGATTCAGTTTTGTGTATTAAAGTCGAATATTTTTAAAACAACGCAAAAAATAAAAATCAAATGAAAATATTAAAATTCGATTACCCATAACATACTGTTATCTGTAAACCTAAAATCAGCAAGGTATCTCATATTTAAAAATCAAAAATATTTAAAAATATTAAAAAATTTAAAAAATAAAAAATACTATCTGGAAGTTATAAAGTTAAAATATGGTTCCTAATATTATAATTGAGGGTCAGAAATAATAGAATCAATTAGTTCCTATATATTATTACATTAAATATTATTAGATAGACACAAAATTAGATTTTAGTTTATATATTTTCAAAGTTATTTCAAGATTAGATTAATTGCTATTTTTATCATTCATGAAATTTTTTGAAGCTTTTTTTTTAATTCTGTTGAGTCGCATTACAAAGATAAAATTTGTTTTTATAACCCTCTGTGACGGTCAGAAAATACTTTATTCTGACCAGAACTAAAACTTTTTACTTTATACTGAATAGAAATTAAGCTGTTATAGTAAAGAAAGTAATAACCAAATAACCACTTAAATAAGTAAAGCATAGAAATATCTTTATCAACAAAATAATGTTTAAAAATATATTAATTAGAAACTAATTATTAATTAGAATTAGCATTAATTTGTTTTAAAAAAAGTAAAACGTATACAATAGTTAAAAAAAGAAATATCTTCATCTGCAAAATAATTTTTAAAATACGTTAATTAGAAAAAAATTATTAGTAATAAATAAAATTATATTCTGGATTATAATATGTTTGACACTGTATAAAATAAAACTTCCAATTGTGATTAGAATAAAATGCTTTTTATAGAATTAATAAAGGTTTAAATTTTAGAAATGGTTTTTATTTTTTTTTATATAAAGGAAAAACAAAATTAAAAAAAAGACGTAAAACATGCAAAACTAGTAACAAAAAAGAAATCTCTTTATTCTCAGAATAACTTTTAAAATACGTTAATAAAAACTAATTATTAATTACAGTTAGAATTAATTAGTTTAAAAAACGTTAAATATATACAACAGCTACAAAATTATTTTCTAGTTTAAATATTAACAGACTTATTTCACGGTTAGGGTAATTGCTATTTTTTATCATTCATGTACTTCTTTGAAGATTTTTTTAATTTTGTTGAGTCATATTGCAAAGCTAAGATTTTTTTTATAAAACTAGACCCTCTCTGACACTCAAAAAATACGTTACTCTAACCAGAACTAAAACTTTTTATTTTATACTGAATCGAAATTAAGCTGTTATGGAAAAGAATTTGGAGCACGGAATCTAATATATCTCCTGTATAGTTATAGCCTAAGTTATCTGTACGGATGTCCTCGAATTTATGAAGTGGTAGGACCTGAAATGGATATGGCATCCATATTGGATTCTTAATGGGTTAGGGTTAGCAAAATTCAAAGCGAGAGTTTAAAACGTTATAAATCGACTTCTTTCCCTCTTTTCAAGTTTTTAATGTCATTATATCAAACCCTATTTTCCCCAGTTAAAAGCAGGTGATTAAAATAATGACATAATGAATAGGTAAAAATAACATTCTTTCTACCATTCTGACGTCCTTACTTTACCAATTTCATTAAATCATTTCTTATTTTAAGTTATTGAAATACCGTCTGCATTATTATTTTAAGTTTGATCACTGAACTTTGATATTACGTCAATAATTTTCATCTATATTTGGCTTAAATGATAGATTAGGAGCCGGTCTCATCAAAGTCGTTTAACAGCTAACCACGGCAACCAATAGTGAGACGCAATTCTCCGTTTAAACAGAGATTAATCTTTGTTATCCGTTAAACAACTTCAGTGCTCCCGACCGTATGTATATATGTGATAATTTTCAGTTTAAACATTGGTTATTTTTTGTTGGAGTGAAAAATTTATCACCGGTATTAATAATAAAATCTTTTCATAAAAGTCTATGAGTCTATTTTACAGACTAATAAATATCTACCGTTTAAGCTATATATCTTTGAAAAATAAGAAGTTTCTTCGTTTATGTGTGCTTCATTTTTTATGCATCACCACACGGTTTCACTAAAAGAATTCAACGTAATTCTAAACTGTATTCAGAGTACCGGAAGACTTTAGAGAAGTATGAAGGTAAACAAATTATTGAGCGTGTAGCAGATAATTCTCAGCACAAAAATACACCATTTTTTACCTGTTTTATAGGGTACTTTATAATTCTAGAAAATTAAAAATTTTAATAATTCCGTTATATGACGGGCTATATTCTACTTCTCTAAAGAAAATATGATTTCTACAAAGCATATTTTGTATATCCAAGCATTATTGTTGCATTTATAGAATGAGAGAAACAAAGAGCAAAACATTTTTATACTTTTTTTGTCTACAATAAAAGCCAGACCAAAAAATAACCTAAAAACATTTTTCTTTTTCAATTGTTTTATCTCGTGATATATATTTGCAAACAAAAATAAAACAGTACAATATGTTGAAGGAAAATATGTATTTACCTCAATATTTTGTTTCACTTGAGTTATTTTATTATGTAACATTGTTATTTCTAGTGACGTCAAAGAATGTGCCGTAAAGCATGCAATAGTATGTTTCTGAACAAATCAGAAAAATCCCTTTTCATGTAACTCGATAACTGTTGAACCGTATTTTCACACTTTATTGCTTTGAATACAAAAATAATCTCATCTAGAGAGATCTGGAATTCATTCAACCAATATATATATATATATGTATGTATGTATCTTACCATTCGTTATTCGTGTATTCTTAAAATTAAAGTTAGAGGTTCTTCTCTTGGTAAAAAGGAGAAACATATTAGGATATGATGCTTCTGTGAAAGAATGTGTTCTGATTTTAGGCTATCATAAGCAGTTTTGTATATTAATATATTTATATCTGTGGGTATTGCGCAAATATGTGTGTTAATAATGATTGGTTAACCTCAAATTAACCAACCTAATTATAATTTTAATTAAAAATAAATTTCGGGTAAATTTACCCCTAAATTTGCAATATTTAACAAAACTATCTTTACATATCTTTCTTATTCAGGCTGATTGGCGATTTTGCTTTCACTAAATGTCTTGATTAGATCAACAATTCTTGTAATACTGATGCACATAACGTAGTTTCACCGTAACATGACTAAATACTAACACAATAAAAGGCTGGCTTACACCCCTATAGAATGAGATGTGTATGTTTTACGTGGCAGAAGCATCCAAGGAATGATGTTAAAGTAAAATTAACAATTTTACTTTCAAAATTGAATTAGTTTTCCTTCTCTTTCCTTCGGTCTATAGACTGCACCAGATTCAATATGTTTTTTAACTGAGCTGATATATATATATATATATATATATATATATATATATATATATATATATATATATATATATATTATATATATATATATATATATATATATATATATATATAATAAACGAATTATAACTTCCATTTTATAAAGATTTGTCATTATGTTAAATTTTTAGCATATTATTAAAATTAATTTAATTTTTAGCATTATTTGTTAAATTTTTATACTTGTTTCTCTATCTTAAATAGTAAACTCATTTACAAAAACACACACACACATATATATATAATATATATGTATATATATATATATATATATATATATATATATATATATGTGTGTGTGTGTGTGAGAGAGAGAGAGAGAGAGAGAGAGAGAGATATGTTTGTACGCATTGTTAACACAGGGATTAGTAATGTTAGGGATTGGTATATATGTATTGGGATTTGTATTGTTATGACTTCTGTACGTGGCGGTTATAGTTAGTTGAGGTTCTTCGATAGGTATCAAAAGATTAAAGTTAGTTGTCTATATTTTTATACACTGTATGGCCAAAACTAAATGTAGTTTTTTGATATAATTATTATCTTGTTTAAAACTTATAAATTTATGTATACCAAATATTAGCCTAATGCTATGTTTAAAATTGCTTTTAACTTTTTAAACAATTTATTAATATTTAAAATTATACTAGTGCAAAATAAATGTAATATCCAATATATATTATTCGATTTCTACATCATCCTTTCTTTGAAATCATTCTTTTTAAGTCGTTACAAACAATTTTTAACATAAAAAATTACATAAATGAAATATAATACTCTTCCCTGAAAATTTAACGAGATGGGATATTGATTTCTATGAAAATAAATTAGTTAGATTACACATTTATAACGAGATTGAGATAATGTTAAGAATTTTTATAGGAAAAATGTAGAAAGCAATAAATTACCGTCTAGTTTAATATATCGGAGGCTCAAGGGGTAGTACTTTTTAATATAATAGTATATTAAATTTTAATTGTCGCAAATTGATATCATTATTTTAAATAATAGTACTATTGTCTTTAAAAGTATATTTTATCTACAGTATATATATATTTATATATAGGGTAGAGCGGAAACATTAAGAAATGTATATGCTTTTTAAGTAGAATTGTAACATATGTTCTGACTAAAACGTTGAATATGTCTAATTGTATCATTAGTAGTGTATTCTTAATTTTATTCATAAAATGTTGAATAGGAGTTCGAGAAATCTATCTAATAATAAAAACAAAACCTGCTACTTTAAACTGTTATAATTGACAGGGCTGCCACTGCCTAAGATATTTTACATTTACTCAATTTATTAAAACGCCATACTTTTTTCACTATTCCTAAAAGATATTCACTAATCTCACTATTTCAACGTGATAATCTAACATGAAACATAATTAAAATACGGGTTTTCAGTTTCTCTCCTAATTTTTTTAATTTGGAAATTTAAAGTAAATATAGGAAATAGAGAGGGAAATTAATTTAAGAAAAATGACCATTAGTATTGAAATAAAGATTATTCAACTGCTATCTATAAAATGCTCCCCGATTTCACCAAATTTGAAAAATGACATCGTTCCCAGTGAATAAAATTTTTACACTGTAAATAAAGAATGTTGAAAATTCATAAACATGTCTGAGGAACATAATTAGACCATACTCTGATCAAAATTATTTGCCATATTTTTTATATTAAATTTTATTTTCAAAGTTTATTTTATTTTATATTTAAATAATTATTTTCTTATAGTAAATGTATATTTATTATTTACTATAAGAATTTTCAGTTTTCTTCTTTTTTTTTTTAATTTGGAAATTTAAAGTAAATATATCAAATATAGAGGGAAATTAATCTAAGAAAAATCTCCATTAGTATTAAAATAAAGATTATTTAACTGCTATCTATAAAATGTTGCCCGATTTCGCCAAATTTTAAAAATGATATATTTCCAATGAATAAAATGGTTACACTGTAAATAAAGAATGTTGTAAGTTCATAAAAGTGTCTGAGGAACATAATTAGACCATACTGTGATCAAAATTATTTGCCATTATTTTATATTAAATTTTGTATTCAAAGATTATTTTATTTTGTATTTAAATAATTGTTTTTTTATATTAAATGTATATTTATTATTAAATTAAAAAAAAATTAAGTTTTTATTTGCATCACAATTATAACTTATTAACAGTTTAAAGAGTAGAGTAAAAATACATTTTTGCGTAAAAAACAATTTGGGTGAAAAATGAGAAAAACTATTCTTCATAATATTCATTTCTCACATTTATAGTGTATAACTTACTTTCACATCTGGCTATTCTGATTCTTTTTAACCAATAGACCTCTTGGCAACCGGGATTTACGCCCATTAAGAATACAAAAATCTACGTTTCTCATCTTAGTGTTTCTAATCTACTAAGAATGTACATGGAACAACGTGGAACGTTTCTCGTGGAATTATACTCTAAAAGTCATGCTCAACAAAGGGTTCAAGGCTTAAAAGAATGATTTCATAGACAAATATGCGAGTCCTCATTTGTCGGGAAATATAAAGGAATTTCTTTAAGAAATAAGAGAATGTTCTCTTTTGTAAAATGCAAATAGTGTTCCGTGACACAGAAGATAAAAGTTTTATCTCATTAAAATGCATGAATCCGAAAAACCGTTAAAAGGACTGAAATCAAGCTAATGGAAATTTTCAGACTATACGTAAGTTTAGACTCACGACAACAACAACTAAGGCATTGTGTTGCAGGTTTTAGAAATGAAGACAAAAACTATTTTATTACCTTTATGCTGAGTGCATGCATAAAAATATTAAGCATATTTGAGTGTGCGTGCTTTCTGTTTAAACTTATGTTATTTTGCATATTTTCTTTCGGATACTGAACATTCTTCCAAGTGTTTTCGTTGAAAAGAAATGTCATTGGTTGCCAAAAAAAACTTACAAAAAACTGATAAATACCTAGTTTAATTATATAAATTACTAAAGATATATTGTAGTTTCTAATTCATTTATAAGTAAAAATTATTAAAAATATACTCAATTTCTCAAAATCATTACCCATTATAGGTAATTTAATATTTAAATTGCTAACTATTGATAAGATTTTCTCACAGAACGCTCTCCTAATGAAAGGAATTATAATAATGGTGTCAGTGAGGGTGGTAATACTGACATAAGATTTTAAGCGATAGCTATAGTTTTTAGCACCTGGCTGAATGATGGAAACAATGTGATAGAAATATAGTGGATATTCTTTAGCATTTGGATTTCTTAAGTACACATATTATTATTTCAACTTGTCTCAAGTGGATGTAAACGACAATGAGCTTGCAGATTGTCTAGCCAGGAAGGGTGGCCGTAAGACTTCTAATGAAGGTGTCTTTCTTCCTTCCCCAGACATTGCTTATTTGGTGAAACTAGTTATCATTGCACAAAGGGATTTCCTTTTCTGACTGGCTATATAGTCCTTATTGTTACAATATGGTTTAACTACAAAATGGGAATAAAGTCATGGGGACTATAAAAAATACAATGCGTTGTGAGGAATAAATTTATAAACTAAACTTCACTCTCTGATAAATATACAACAACTCAGAAAGGACAGACTCAGAGAGAGAAATAAAAATGAAAGTATTTTATTGAACATAAATGATTTGATCAAAACAATATATTAAGAATATATACTCACATACCATCAGGGGACATAACTGCAAGCCGCCTGTTCAAGATGGGTCAGATTAAGTTCCGTCACACTCTCTTCTTCAACACAGGATGCAGTTGTTACAGAACTGCCTGGGCCGTGCTCTCTAGTTCTGTAATACATAGGAGTTTGGCAGAACAACACTATGGAATTCGTTTGTCTCTAACATGGCATAACTGTGCTTAAACCCAAA
The DNA here is from genome assembly GCA_032207245.1 of Pardosa pseudoannulata. Lineage (NCBI taxonomy): Eukaryota > Metazoa > Arthropoda > Arachnida > Araneae > Lycosidae > Pardosa > Pardosa pseudoannulata. The sequence continues at coordinate 5,245,900 of CM063508.1, read as the reverse complement.
AATGCATGCCCTTAAATAGGTGCACTCCACCGGGATTGCCAAGGCAAAGCCGTGTAGTGATAGACTGTCAATTGGGGACTAGACAGCTGTGCCCTGTAGCTGCTAAGACATTCCTTAGAGTACCCCTAAAGGGAACACTATAATACCTCGTGACCACAGAAAAAGGGAACCTTGTAACATTCAAACTGGTCTGAAGGGTCGTACGCCATAAAATTTGCGAACAACCTTTATTTTGAACAAGTTGATATTATCTATTGCAGTCGCTAGTAAAGAAAAAAAATAACTGTAGAAAAAATTTTATTCTTCAGACCATTTACTTTTCAGACCATTTAGTCCATTGACCTCAAATGTAACATCAAATTCATGATTCTTTTTGTGATACAGATATATTAGAAGAAATTTTTATGCTCATGATGGCTAACAAGTCAAAGGGTTAAAATTCCTTGTTGTTTGTAGTAGATATGCAATCTGACTGACCATTGCTGAATTCGATAGCTCGAACCATGTTGTCTTCTATGTCTTGTGCCAATTCTTGCCATGTTCACAATTGTTGCAGATTCTCCAAGATAAGGCCACTATTTTCAGTTTGTTATTTCAGTTCAATATTTCAGTCTTCGTCTTCATTTTCTTCCTCACTTGCAGATATATTAGAGGTGAGTGATATACAGGAATAAGAAATCTATATCTGTTTTACTCTTTATAAACCCAAGTAAAACCTGTGTAGTAGTCATGATAGATTCTCTTTATTGCCATAAACATTTTCCAGCCTCAATATATTGTTGAGGTGTAGAAATCACTTATTAATTTTTTTAATAACTTTACAAAGCATTTACCGATTTAATTTAGTTTGCCGCGATGTGATTAAATATTAATTTGAATTATGAATATGAAACTTATTTTATATATCTAAAAGGTGTAAAATTAGCAGTAGAATATTTTGAATTTGAATTAATGCTTATTTTACCTGACAGGCTGATTGTTTTTTTGTACATTATCGAGTGAGTAACGGTATGGAAAGAGTTTAATTCATAATAATAATAAAATTATAGAAACGTAAGAACATACTTTGATTATTGTAGCTATACGTATTGTAGTAGTTTTTCTTTTTTGTAACTGTAATGATGGGAAATATATACCAATGCATTCCTTCGCATTTTACCACACTGTCCATTAAATACTTAGTTTATGATTAAAGTTGGATGATATAAAATTTTCAGAAATTAATTTACTTGCTCAATATCTTAAGTATACTTAAAGAATAAGCTAAATAGTTTGCTTAATCATGCATATCATCTTTACTAGCTTAATATAACTAAAGTCTTCTAGGTATTGCTGTTACTAACTTCTTAATATCGATTTTTGGTGTGTGAAGTTTCACCACTTCTCCTCTGTGGTCATTCTAAATTCTCTTGAACCAGACATAGAGGGAGAGAGAACTTTTCGAAAATTAATTACGCAAAACCGCGGAGACGCCACTTACAATGTCTATGCCTTTATTTAATTTGTAACGAAACGGGAGCAGAGCAAGCAGTTTTGTTCGATCGTTATACCTCTAATGTCACTCTCTAGATCAGTTGCGAAAACTGTAGAACTTCAGACATTATATGTATAGTACACGTCCTTAATATCATTGTTTCGGTCACATGTAGTGCAATTTTTAAGGGTACACGGTACATTTGAGACTCAAAAGTTTTCATTATGACAACCAATGATTAACAATATGTACATTAAACATTTAGATCTGTTTAGAATAAAATGTTTTCTAGAGAATTTATAAGGTTTTCAGCTTTAAAAATATTATTTATCTTTGTAACAGGAAGTAAAAGCAATATTTAAAAAATAAGACGTAAAACATGTAAACCAATTAAAAAAGAGAAATATCTTTATCTTCGAAATAACTTTTAAAATATTCTAATTGTAAATTAATTATTAGTTAGAATTAGTATTACTTACTTTTAAAAAAGTAAAACTTCTACATCACCTAAAAAAATAGAAATATCTTCATCCGCAAAGTTAAATTTAAAATACGTATATTAGAATCTAATTTTTTGTATTACATAAAGTTATAATCTTTATTATACTATATTTGATATTATATAAAATAAATCATAAAATTTTGCTTATAATAAAATGTTTAGAGAATTAATAAGGTTTTTATTTTTAGAAATGCTATCTATTTTTGTTACATGAAGTAAAAGCAATATTTAAAAAAAATCAGACGTAAAATATGTAACCAAGTAAAAAATAGAAATATCTTTATCCGCAAAATAACTTTTAAAATATACTAATTACAAAATAATTATTAATTAGAGTTAGTATTAATTAGTTTTAACATATACAACCATATACAACATATACAACAGTTAAAAAATAGAAATTTCTTCATCTGCAAAATAAGTTTTAAAAAAGCTTAATAAGAAAATAATTGTTTGTATTAAATAAAGTTATACTCTCGATTATAATATGTTTGACATTGTATAAATAAGAACTTCCAATTCTACTTAGAATAAAATGTTTCTATAGAATTAATAGGCGTTTAAATTTTAGAAATGCAATTTAACGTTGGTATATAAAGCAGAAACAAAATTTAAAAAAAAATGACCGAAGACATCTAAAAATCTTTAAAAAAATAGAAATCTCTTTATCCTCAAAATAACTTTTAAAATACGTTAAAAAACTAATTATTAACTACAGTTCGCATTAATTTGTTAAAAAAGCGAAAAAAATAAACAACATTAAAAAAAAATAGAAATCTCTTCACCTGCAATATAAATTTTAAAATACATTTATTAGAAACTAATTATTTGTATTGAATAAAGTTGTAATCTCCAATATAATATGTTTGATACTTTATAGAATAAAACATAAAATTATGTTTAGAATAAAATGTTTTCTAGAGAATGAATACGGGTTTAAACTTTAGAAATGCTATTTATCTTTGTTATATGAAGCAAAAGCAATATGTTCTTAGAAAAAAAACGTAAAGCATGTTAAACAAGTAAAAAAAACAAAAATTTATTTATCCTCAAAATAACTTTTGAAATATGTTAATTAGATTGCAATTATTTATGAGACAGTATTAATTAGTTAAAAAAAGTAAAACGTTTACACCAGTAAAAAAATAGAAATATTTGCATCTGCAAAATAACTTTTAAAATACGTCAATTACAAACTAATTGATTGTATTAAATAATGTTATACTATATAATATGTTGGACAATATATTAAATAAAACTACCAATTCTGCTTATAATAAAATGTTTCTAGAGAACTAATAAGGGTTTAAATTTTATAAATAGTATTTGTTTTTATTATATAACTGAATATATATATATATTTTTAAAAGAGAAGGAAAAAATATAAACCAAGTGAAAATAGAAATCTCTTTATCTTTAAGGTATCTTTTAAAATAAGTTAAATATAATTTATTTGCTTGTATTAATTACAGTTAATTTTATGGTAACAGTGTATGTTTCATACGATGTAAAATAAAACATTTAGTTCTACTTAGAATAAAATGATTTTAGATCATTAATGAGGGTTTGAACTTCAAAAATATTATTTATCTTTGTTATATAAAGGAAAAGCAAAATTTATTTAAATGTAAAATATTTAGAACAGTTAAAAATATCGAAATATCTTCGTCTGCAAAATAACTGTAAAAATACGTTTGAAACTAATTGTTTGTATTAAATAAAGTTAAATACTTTCGATTGTAATAACATATGTTTGATGCTATATAAAAAACCGTCCAATTCTGTTTAGAATCAACTGTTTTCTAGAGAATAATAAGAGTTGAAACATTATAAATATTACTTATTTTTATTTTAAAAAATATTAAAACGGAAAAAGAAAAAAACAAAATAAAAAATAGAAACATTATTTATCTATAAAAAAATTATAATTCTTAAAAAGGAATTTAACTGTTTGTATTATTAAAGTTAAAGATATCTCATTATAACTGCCTATGTTTGGTACTATATCAAATAAAAATGTCCAATTTTGTTTCGAATAAAATATTTTCTAGAGAATTAATAACCATTTAAGCTTTACAAATATTATCTACTTTCCTTATATAAATCAATATCTTTAAAAAACATAAAAAACTATATACCGTCTTATATAAGTCTTTTGCCTATAAAAAACACTTTTAAAAATTGTAAATTTAAAATTGTTTGTTTGTATTAAATAGAGTTAAAGAGTTTTCATTATATCAGTCTATGTTATATAAAAACAAATAAAACGTTTAAACGTTAAATAAAACGATTAGTTCTGTTTAGAATAAAGTATTTCCCTAGAGCATTTGATAAGGGTTTTCACTTATTCTCTTTTTTATATAAAGCAAAAGCAATAATGTTGTTAAAAATTTGTTTTTCCCAAAATTAACTTTTAAATTATGTTAATTAGAAAATAATTGTTTGAATTAAATAGAGTTAAAATTTCCAATTATAAAAGTCTATGTTTAATACTGTATATAAAAGAAAACGCTGAGTTCTGTTTCATATAAAGTATTTTCTAGTGCTTTAATAAAAGTTTTAACTAAAAAAATATTATTTATCTTTATTATATGAAGGAAGAGCAATAATTAAAAACTGCAAAACATATGTATCACTTAAAAGCATAGAGCTATATTTACAGCAAAATAAGTTTTGAAATGTGTAAATTAGAAGAATTTCTAATTAGAAAATTTTTTTTAATTCAATGAATTTCAGTTAATTTAATATTTTATTTTATAGCATTATATTTCTTTATAAATTTTTCAATTATTAAACAGATTTAAAAAAAATATATTTTTAATTTGAAAAACAAATTTAGTTTCTAATATCAAATGTTATTTCACTTGAAAGATTTATAGGTTTTACAAATATCATGTCATTTTATTGAAGTCACAAATGTAAATATTTTAATAAAATGTGAAATAATTAAGATATTCATTTTAAAATGAAAAGAGGATTTTTTAATAATGCATCGAGAAATAAAATGTGATAACAAGAAATTTAAAAGCTCGAAATATTCTAATTCCACTTAAGGAGATATAGGGAACTAAAGAATCTACATTATATTCACCATTTTTCAATTAATCTTAAACTTTTTTTCAGTTTTGAATAAAACTAGTATGAATTCTTTTACACGTAGTTGAAACGTAAGAGGTATTTACTTTCCTTATGTACTTATTAGTATTTTTCAGATATACATTAGGTATATCTGACAAATTAGTGTGCCCAATAGTGTGTAAAGTTTTTCATTCTAAAACGAACTGAAATTTTATTCTATAATGAACTGAAAATGCGACTACATATAAAAAAGATTTTCCTGAAGTCCTTTGCTTTGCATTCTTCTAAGCTAAGCTAATTACAAAAGCATCTAGAAAATAGTATGCTCTAGTACACTTTAAAACCTATACCAGAGATAATTTAAAACTCTACAATTGACAAGAATTATAAACCTAGAAAAAAAATCTTTTCTTCATAAACTTGATGTCACTCTTTAGTAGAGTTGATTTTCAAAACATAGTTTCAAAGAAAATAATAATATTTATTTTAAAATGTTATGTCACAGAACTTTCAGTTAAATTTTAAGTATGAAGCTTTTAAAACACAACTGTATATCTTAATACCTTAATGAAAGGGTCGAAAAAACATAACTTCCTATTGTTGTAGACTGATAATGTATTTGACTAAATGGTGATCATTTTTAAACAATACAGGTTCATTAGAAAATAGAACAAATTTATATATCTAATACATCATATTCTGTCCACCTGCTGAAACTAAAAATGAAATTGCTATGCATAAAACAGTTAATTAAATTTCTTTACAGTAATTGACGTAATAAAGTAAAGAGCTACTTTTAAATTTTTCCCTGAAAAGCATTTTAATGATTATATTACCCTTTTAGCTAAAATATAAAGGTTTTGTATGGAAAAGTTTTAAATATCCATAATCCATTCTATGTTTCCTGCATTTTATGATTTTAAGAGGATTTTTCTTTAATTTCACGTTTTTAACACTTTTGGTACGACACAAGTGTTATAAAACTTAGTTTATAGAATAAGGAAACTGCTCTATTTCTGAAAACGATGTTTTTAGCAATTTATATCCCCCACCCCCTTAAACCAGAAATTCGTCGTTTACTACTTCTGTCGAGAATAAATTTTGAACAGGTCAATCCATGTTTTGGCTCTTTTAAAAGAATATTCTTTGTTCGCACCACATAGATGATTGACTTGGCTTAACGTTATTGCCCACTTGTGTGAACTTATAAGAAAATATCGCTTATTTTTAGTATAAAACATTGTGTCTTTCACAGGTATATTAATTTTAAATCTGGATAGGTTTTAACTTTTTCATTATCTATCCTGTCCCAACAGGATAGATAGCGAAATCAAGTGGTGCTTTTATTGTGGAAGGGGCCAATACGGACTGTGTTCCCTATACATCATTCTTGAGAGAGTGGGAGAAAGAAGTGAATATCTGTAATATCGACCAATCGGCTGTGTCTTCCTATTTTCCTTGAGTAGCTGTTTCCGCCGTTATCATAGCGAATGAAATGTACATAAAATTTACAAGTACATAAAATTATTGAAAACATTTTACGTTTATATAAGATTTAATTAAATATTATTTCAAACCATTTAAAAACAAATAATACACATTAAATTCGTATGAATAGTATATACAGAATCTTAGATCTGTGTGTTTTTCAGATATACAGCTTGTATATGAAACACTATCGCCAAAAATCGTTTCTCTCAGAAATATTTTCTTTTTAAAGATAACATATCCAATAAATTTCAAGTTTTATATATATACCAGTTTTTCAAAGTAAACTCTAATTCATTTCCTATAAAACTATTTTCAACAAAATAAAAAATATCTAAACATTATCTAATAAATATTTAGAATTATACATAATAAATATCGTTTTCCAAAAATAATTTTGAGTATAGTAGTTGATATAATTCTGCATTAGAATTTTCATTATAAATTTAGCATAACCAACGAAAGCTTAATTTTATTAATTTTGAATGTCTTCTTGTTTCACACTGTCATAATTTCAGGCAATTTCGGTAACTGGAATTTAATAGAAACTTTCCAAGCATGTAGTTTACTTTTCTCCAATGTTTCGCTTTTATAACGTTGTAGATATTTTTTTTTATAATTGATAAAAGAAATTAAGAACACACATGTGTGATTAACAGAATTCAAGGAACACCTTTCATATTGCCGAAAATTATTTTGTAGTACATTGCTTTAACGTTTCATATCATACACACAAATACACAGACACATATGTATGAATATAATTGTAATAATTGGGCATAAAATATTTCGGTTTTGGTTTCAAAATTCTATATGTCAATTCTTTTAAAATGGCAGCGCTTTTCTGGTTTTTGGTTTTGCACACTGCACTCCGTCAGTGAGATGGGTTTTTAGAATTCGCAAAAACTTTCTATGCGGAATGATTGGCTGTCTCTTGACGTCAATCATGACGTCGACTCCAGTTTTGAAATGTTTTAAATGGGCGAGCACCAAGGTCAGATGTGTGGTTCTGGTTGTAGTTCGTGGTTAGGTTGTTGTTCTTCGATGTGTCTTTTCATTGTAATCATGTGAACAGGGATAAACGAAGTTAGTCGAAGCTGTTGGTGCCTCTGCATATCTATATTTCATAGCGAATATATATGACTACATTCCGTGGATGTTATATATGTGACGGTTATAACACACACACACACATATATATATATATATATATATATATATATATATATATAATATATATATATATATATATATATATATATATATATATATATATATATATATATATATATATATAATATTATATATATATATATATATATATATATATATATATATATATATATATATATATATATATATATATATATTATATATATATATATATATATATATATATATATATATATATATATATATATATATATATATATATATATATATATATATATATATATATATATATATATATATATATATATATATATATATATATATATATATATATATAATATATGTTATATATATGAAATATGTATATATATAGATATATATAAATTTTAAGATTATATCAGAATTCTAGAAGACCCGACAGACGCTGTCCTGTATTAACACTATAAATCCAAAAATTGTAAGCGGTTTTTAAATAAATTATAAATTTTACCGTTTTGATGGAAAAGTAAGGAAAAAATATTTTATAATACTTGACGCCACCACTCGTACAATCATGACAAACGTTATAAATTTAATATAAAATTCCGTTAACGAATTTACGGGCATTCGATCCTGGGACGTCTCCTCCAAAAACCTCTTCCGCTGATCCCTACGCCATAGATACGTTGGCAGTGAACGGTGGCATTATAATAATCACAATGTGAGCTCAATTCTGGATTTTTAATAAAAAAATCCAGTCAAATTGTGAATTTAAACCTTTCTCGAATCAACTTAATTACATTCACAAAATTTCTTCAAAATCAGTCCAGCCGTTTAGAAGGAGTTTTATTACAGATATACGGACAGAAGAATTTTATATACAAAGATATATTAATCAACCTGATACACAAAACATAAATTAGCAATCTAATTATTTGGTATTATTTTTGAGTAATTTAAAATTAATGTTAAAATTCCCGTGTCTGCAATTTCGGTTCCATTTAAGAACAATCTCCTAATGACTTTCTTTCAATAAGTCAAAGGGTCATAGTAATTATCATTAAAATACAGTAATACACGTCTTCAAGATCCACCCACTAACATACGAACAAATGGATACTAACGAAGA
>CM063508.1:5202077-5234577 GCA_032207245.1 Pardosa pseudoannulata | reverse complement strand
CTACCACTGATTGTGATAAGAACTCAAGGACATTACCCAATACTGTTGGACTGTGCTATAAGAGAAACTATTCCCAAATTCATCTGTTTTGCTTTCACCATATAATATTAGTGATGTTTTAATATTGTGTTTTTTTAAACTCTTATTATACTCATACTGTTATTTTAGGCAGCTCCTTAGATTGTTTCACCGAAGGTGTTTTCTATAACAAATATATTATTATTCCTAACATATGTTATTCATCTTCAACCTTATATTCCCAAGTTCCTGTTCTTTTTATAATTGTTGTCTGTGTCTAATTTTCAGGAAACATTTATGTGCTTTAGGTAATTGTGTAAGATTTTAACCATTTTATAGCGCCACCATAGGGTGAATTTTGTTAATTTTGAGTTTATAACATTGTTATTTGTGAAGGAGCCACCAGATCTGACTGAATTAATTAACTTAAATTTATTATTTTTGGTGTTGTTAATTACATGCTTTTTCAATCTTTTAGGGTCCTCTGAGGACATGCCGGTCAGGAAGGGTCCTCCTGCCTGTGCAAGACATCAGGGGGAGGGGGAAAAGTTGTCAGGAATTAAAATGTAGATTAATTTTAAGAGACTTTAATTAGGGATTCTTTTACTGAGAGTGACGCGGCGTGAGGAGTTAGCCACATAAATACGGCTCACGTGAGGAGTTAGGAGCGTTCGAGTAGTGTGGTTTGAGATTTCAATAAAGATATGAAGCTGATGTCAGGTCTAGTGTCGTTTTGTGGAACCTGATATATATATATATATATATATATATATATATATATATATATATATATATATATATATATATATATATATATATATATATATATATATATATATATATATATATATATATATATATATATATATATATATATATATATATATATATATATATATATATATTAATCCTGCATACAAAAAAAACTACTGGACACATTCATTATGTAGCCCCTATTGTTTTTACTTTCCTGGGCTACTGTGCAAGAATAAGCCTAATCAGCTAGCAGTAATAACGATGCATACGGCCCACATTGAAGAGAACAGCACAAGTCTAATTAAAACTATTTTAGAACTGCTAAAAAACGACATCTTTACAAGTCAACGACAGACAAGAGAAAGACATTAAAATCACTCTTGGACAGAGGAGCACCTAACATCGAAGAAGGAAAAATTTTTCCGAAGTACAAGAAACTTAGCGAATTAAACTGTTAAGATCGGAAAAAACCATTTTGCCGGTGACAGCTGGAAAACGTGTTCAATAGACAGAAAATTTACATCTATAGAACAGAAATCTTTGAGAAATGTATCGAAAGAATTTGAAGTCGAGGACGCTCCTTTGATTAAGACAGTTGGAGGCTGGGAAAAATATTTTAAGGAATTAGAATGGGGGAGAGGAGATAATAGTATAGTTAAATAATTTTGACAGATTACATATATATACGTTATATAAATAAATAAATAAACATTATATACATAAATAAATAAAAAAAGTTTATACACATAAATAAATATGCATACATACATACATACATAGATACATACAAATTGCTGGTAAAAATATTTGAATATATATTTTACGATTATTATATACTGGGCAAATAGACTTGAGCTAAGAACTTAAGAAAGTACATAATAAAATAGGACATGCAGCATATAAGGTCCAACTGATCCTTTTAAGATTTTAAATTATTTATGACCAGTTCGAAAGCCTTCTTCTCAAAAGATAGGTACTAAAAATAACATTATTGCGTTTCCAATGCCTTGACAGAGCGAGATATATTTCTAATCCTTTCCACTTCATTACAGGCAGATACTTAAGCGAAACATCCTGTAAGGGGAAAGACATAAAGCATGCATTTTATTGCAGTCAACTCTTCGGAAGCCTTCACCGCTCTTTCTAAGCATTTCGCGCTATGAATAAGTAAAACAACAATTTAATGTCACACTGCTTTTGAATGACGTGCATTATTAAGTGAAACAGGATATCTCTTTAGAAGTATAGTTTTGTTAGAACAGTTTAATAAGAGTATCAGAGTATGTAGATTTTTCGTCTAATTCTAATTAAGACTATAGCATTAAACAAGATATAATTCGCAGTTAAATATGCATCGTTAAAATGCATCCATTCTTACACTATAAATATTTGAATAGTTCATGATAAATAAAGTAAACTGAAGATTTAAACTTTAACTATAATAGTTTTTTCAATTTATCAAAATCCAATTTTAATGACTTTACATAACTTTATTACGTTATTTATTCATGTAATCATACAATACATAAATTTATACATATGTATATATATATATATATATATATATATATATATATATATATATATATCGCACACACACACACACACACACACACATATATATATATATATATATATATATATATATATATATATATATATATATATATATATATATATATATATATATATATATATATATATATATATATATATATATATATATATATATATATATATATATATATATATATATATATATATATATATATATATATACATATAAAGAGAGAGAATAAATACTAAAATAAATATTAGTACTAATAATAAAATTATTTATTAAATTCCCTTCAAAATTTTAAATTCCTATTTCATCTTAATTTGGTGAATGTATTTTCATCGCACCACTCAAAAATAAAGGTTTTTCTACGTGTTCACAACACTGCTTAATTGGAGGCTGTAAGATTTTCAGCCTTTACTTTATTTTACAACTAAATCGTATTCTTAACTGCACGATCTCGCATCCTACCCAAATTAAAATGGTTCATGTTGTTTACCGGAAAATAAAACTTCCTGACATTGTTACTGATGTACTCTCTATTTTGTATATTCGTATCTACATCTTGAATCAACAAAATGGATAAAAATTAAGTTTAGGTCATCTCCAAAAATCTCTGTCCAACTAAGTGTTTCTTCATATTTTTTGGATTAGTACATATGCATACACACACACGCACACACACACACACACACACACACACACACACACATATATATATATATATGTGTGTGTGTGTGTGTGTGTGTGTGTATGTATATATGTATATATATATATATATATATATATATATATATATATATATATATATATATATATATATATATATATATATATATATATATATATATATATATATATATATATATATATATATGTGTGTGTGTGTGTGTGTGTATGTATATATATATGTATATATATATATATATATATATATATATATATATATATATATATATATATATATATATATATATATATATATATATATATATATATATATATATATATATATTGTATATATTGTATATATTATGTACACACGTGTGTACATATCGGTAAATGTTTACAAGTAAGTAGGTATGTTTGTGTATCAAAATCACCTTTTTTACTTAATATGTTTTCACAAAATTCTCGTTTTTTATTTTTTTTAAATATTCTTAGAGATTTGGTGCATTTTAAGCTTTATAGTAAAACTATTATTTAGATTCATTTTAAGAATACAATTAAAACTTAAATAACTGTTAAAGAGTTTAAAGGATTCTTGTTCCCTTAATCAGTGTAAACCATGCAGGGGACATTTGTGGGAACTGTATTTACAGTTATAATAATTTCAATATATAGAAGAAAATTATTTTATTCTGTACCATAACTCATTTCTTCTACAAATATACACATTTTATTTGTATTTGTAAAATTCTAATGTTCTTATTTAATTCCATTTCTCCTAATTGTTTTGTTACTACACATTGGAGAAAATTTAGTCTCAAAATTAAGTTAGATGTTTCAACTTAAATTATTTAAAGCTGCTTCGGAAAAAGTATTTTTATTCGAAACAGCAGACTTTGTAAATTATTGGAAGCAGTTTTCCTTTTGCAGGTTATAACAGCATTTTGAAACGAATAGTTTAAATTAAAATGAAAACATTTTTTGGAGCATTTTTATGTAGTTTCATTAAAGAACATAAGAAAATATTTCGAAATATTTTCGGAATCCTTCGGTTCTTCAGTTTTTGTGAAACTGCAGCTGTGTTATGTCATTAATGCATACTTTAGATGATAGTTATTACAGACACATGTGGCCAAAGTAAATATAAACTTATAACACTTTGACTGCCATTAGGGTGACTGATGATTGGCACTCGACTTGGCTACAGCGCCGTGGAGTCCAACGATGACCGGCGATGGAACAAATAATAAAAGTACATAATTATAGTAAATATGGATACTGATAAATTTTTCAATAATGCCATTGTTATTATAATGGTTTAAAGAAAGTAATGTAGTACATAACATACAAAAATTCTTATATTCTTTCCTCGCAATATGCATTTTATCAATTGATATTATGAGGAGTTATATTGAAATATTCAAGGCAAAGAAAATGTGAATCAACGTAATCGGTCATCACTTTTTAGTAACATCCTTTACGCTAGTTCTTCCTACCTGCTTTAAATGCTAAAAAATGAGAGTAATCGCTTAGAAAACGAAGCACGATTGTTTGAAAAAAAGGACAATCGTAAAAAATGTCTACCGGGTCTTGGTAGTAACTGGTGACCCCCACGACGAAAAATCCTTCAAGCATGATTTTATAACTCATTTTATCCGCTGCAAATAATATTTCAGCATAATGTGTATCGTATAATAAACATTTCACGTCAGCCCCTTACGCAGACCATCGAAAATGTTTCTGGAAGTCAACGTTTCAAACAACTTTGAATGTAACAGAAAATTCTCATTAAGAACTGTAGACATTTTTAACATCTTTGGATGTCATTTATTAAAAATATAAAGTAGACTCCAATGTGACTTCATCTTCCATATACACTTAATAGTAGACTGCTCAATTGTCTAAGTCAATTGGACTGCTAGTGTATATATATTGGTATATATATTGGTTTTATAAAATCACGTAATATATAACCTTATATATATATTTATATATATATATATATATATATATATATATATATATATATATATATATATATATATATATATATATATATATATATATATATATATATATATATATATATATATATATATATATATATATATATATATATATATATATATATATATATATATATATATATATATATATATATATATATATATATATATATATATATATATATATTTATATATATATATATATATATATATATATATTAAGGTTGACTCAGACTTTAGTTTTTTCAGTGAGTAGTCAAACTGAGCACCACACATGCTTGCGCACTAAATACTGGGGGGTTCTGCGTAATGTTTGCCCCCAAATTGAGACATGCTTTATTTTGGTCTCTAAAATGGAGATTAGCTGCGTAGGTCAGCTGCTACGCTGAGGAGTTTATATATACATTATGCACACACACACACACACACACACACACACATATATATATATATATATATATATATATATATATATATATATATATATATATATATATATATATATATATATATATATATATATATATATATACATATATATATATATGTGTGTGTGTGTGTGTGTTATTATAATGATTAATATAAAATATGCGCAATAATATTTTTGTCCTAAAAATCAACCACATGATTTTCGCTTTCGGTTACCATTTATGGCATCATTTTCTAGCAACCATAATCAATGTCTTTCAGATTTCATAAGTAACTAAAAATAGACAGTGATAGATGAATTTACGTCATTAGTGTCACCCCCGTGTTTTGTGTAAGTAATACCAATTTGATTCGTGGAAAAGAACTAGTTAATTATAATGTATAGATTTGCGAACAGTTCATTCGTAAAAATTGATGACTAAATAAGCAATGTTAGTTTGATTAAAACGTTCCATAACGTTTTTCACTTGTCTGCAAATTGCTACGATAGCCCCAGCGCTAGGAACTCCCTTTGAGATGAGACAAAAACCTCATCTCACACACACACACACACACACACACACACACACACACACACACACACACACACACACACACACACACACACACACACACATATATATATATATATATATATATATATACATATATATATCGTTAATTTTAGGAACACGAGGTAAATTTGCACTTGCCATATGGTGTTCATGTTGCTCACTGTATATCTATCGGAACAATAAAATTCTCTTTCATCGGATCGCATTTAAAGAATTCTTTAGAAAACATTTTTCATGTAATAGAGCAGTAAATTGACTATTTTAATATCTTTCTTTTTTTAAAAAAATCGAAAAAAACAAAGTTTTAAGTTTAAATTATTTTTTAAGTTAAGCCCTTTTAAATTTCAAATAAGACAAACTACACAATTTTCTTTGAGGTATAGACAGTAACCAAGAAATATTGGTCTTCCATCACGGTATAATTGTCTTACAAACTGTTTAAATGGGAGACAGCTTTAGGAAGTTTTGGTTAATATTCATACTAACCGACCTGAAATTAGAATGCTTTTTTTAAAGGAATCGTGGCATGGGTGTGACCAACAGATAGTAGCATGTCAATGTGTACAACCGATGACTGGAGTTAACACAAAAATTGATAGAATATTAACATCTTCGAATAATATACATATTCCAAATTTGGATTCTATAATCCAAAATGTAATTGATTGTTTCTGCTTACGTGCACATGTTGTAGACATAAATCCAACAAAGACATAAATCGAAAAATTATATTTTTAGACACATGCAGATCCAAAATTTGAAGATGAATCACAAGTTTGATGTGATGAATATTTGGCAAGATGAATATTTGGAAAATGAAATACTTTCTCTACACTATTTATATTATAGAGTAAAAAGACTGATTTGAATTGTATTTAGTATAACATACAGACATAGTACTGCAAAATGAAGATTTCTAATAAATACAGATATTACTCACCATTGCAATCGATTTATATGTCGTAGTTGTTAGGCATGACTGAATTTGGCACACTAATTTAAATATGGAATTTTTTAATTTCAAATCAACTGCAGCATTATTTATTTTATTGCCAAAACCGTTTGTACCATATAATTTAACTTTTATTTTATTTTAATATCTTAAGAACTTTTAACCAAACTTCAATTGAACATACTACATAAAATTTTAAATCTTAATTAACAATTATTCATTTCATCACTTTCACTTCTCAACAAAAATAAGAGCAAAGTTCACATCTTTATGCTTGTAGGAGGGTACATGAGGTAGATTTACATCTGAGAGTTACGCCTTGCAAAGAATAGTTTCTGAGAATCTCGACGGAAGAAATAATAATTTTAGATAAAGTGTGTCAGATAAGGAGGGAAGAAAAATCATTATTCAGAAGAACAATGAGAATATCTGAGTGAGAAGTGTGGCTGAATTATTCATGACGAGGGAGAGACTGGTAGGATGAGATTGGAGGAGAGAAAAGAGAGGAAGCTTGATCTGTTTTCAGGTAATACTATACTCAGAGTAGGTGCTATTTCTTGAACTTTATTACCTGTCACTCATGCAAACAGGAATAATAGAGGGCTTGAAGGAATTGTAGATTATAGAGGATGTATCAGCTTACATCTCATACGTGTTTGTGGCCTGTGAAATAAATACACCATAAATGTTGGATATTGTCATTAATATTGAACTTTTTCATTTTGAATTACACTTTAATATTTATGACTTATTCTACTCATTTAAAATAATAATTGCGTTTGAACATTTTGATATTCAAACAAATATTTTGATATCCATCGTGTATTTAAAGTTATTATAGGAAACAATTTACAATTTTACCTTAAAATTTTGAGAAAACACGAATAGTAACGTACCCTAATGGATTATATAGGTACAAAAAAATGATGAGATATTAAATAGCATTACTGTGTTAATGTTTCTATGGCATGGTACATATCTGATTTTCATAGACATACACTCTACAAGGTTCGCAAAATCTTAGAATTTTCTTCGTGATTATTTTTGATTTCTTCCTTAGATTTAATCCAGCATACATTACGCATTTCTTTTTTATAGATGGTCCATAAATATTGTTTGAACTGAAATATGCTTGAAATTTATAGTTTGAAGAGTTAAAAAGTTAATACTGAAGAGACTAGGTATGTTGTTATTTTTTATTTTAACAATATAAGCAATATACATTAACTATTTTAAAAACATTAATTATTTAAAAAACATAACATGTCTTGAAAGTTTTAGGTTTACCGAATAAATTAATATTCTAATTTACTTTTATAAACCATTTTTTTCTTAATATAATTATTTCTAATCCATCTTGAAGGTAAAACAATTTATTTTTACTTTGGGTTTTAGTTTGTTATTTTCAACATATTTTATTTGAAATGACAAAACTAAATATTATTTTCATAGCTAGTATGTTAAAATTTGTAAAACTCTCATTCTAAAGAGAACAATCTTTTTGTTTTATAATAAACAAGGTTGTTATAGCGAATACATTAAATCTCAACAGTCAATATTTCTTCTAAATATATAGTTGGGGAAATGAATTCAGATGGTAATGCCTTAATTATAAATAATCTCTACAGAAAATGTCTTGCATTTGGGATTTTAAAATTATTATTTTGGATTCACAAATTAATTTTATATAAACCTAACTATCGAATTATATTCTGATAAGAGTAATAAAAACTAGGATTTCAAAAGAAGCAAAATGGTCGAATAATAAGAAATAAATACAAAAGAGTTTAAATGCTATAACAAAAGAAAAAATTTGTAAGAATAAACGCTGTCAACCTATATCAAAACTAATCAGAAACTATTCGTTAAACACATTTCCTTTTACATTCTTTTTCAAAATAATAATACGGATTTGACAATAATTCCTAAATAACCTTTTAAATACAGACAAAGTAACTACTTTTAACTAGTAACTCATAACTCGTATGCAGTTAATTAAAAAAAAACTCAGAAAATCATTTTTGTTGATCAGCACACTAACCGAATGCTTTAAAGAGTCAAGTCAATTATGGTTTGGGTTAAATAAAGAGCTGGGTTTGGAATAAATTAAAACAAATTCGTGTGTATACTCATTTTACTTTTTTATTCATAAACCATTGTTCATTGTTTCCTTAAAATCTAATATTTTCTATTTTGAAGTGCTTTTACTCAGGTCATTTTAATGTACTACATTGATATTAAAATTGGCAAATTTTTAGTGCATTATTACCTGTTTTATGTTTCTCATTTCGATTTTTGAGAGAGCTGTTTTATATGAAAGTGGTGTAGTTTATAATACGTAGAGACATTTAATATTTTGAAGTTAGATTGTTTGAAAAATAATTATATACGTTGATGCACTCATTTTACAATTAATGGATATGAAAGTATAATGCAATCATTTTTAAAGTATTAGTTAGAAGAATGTAATATATTGCATATTGTATATTGCATATATACAGTACTGTATATTGTATATATTACATATTGTATATTGCATATATACAGTACTGTATATTGTATATATTGCATATTGTATATTGTATGATGTTGCATACTTTTTTTACTAAGTATTGCAGAAAATCCTCTGACACCAAATTAAATGTACTTATAATTTTTATTCGTTTAAATTTGTAATTTTGTATAGACAATATAAATAAGTTTATATTCACCTGAAGCATCTTTATTGATTTTTTTAGGAAACTTTTTATAAATAAAAATCTGGTAGTAAAGAACTTTTATTGCGATCTTAAATTAACTTTTTGTTAAAAATGGTCTTATACTACTTTCGAATACCGCGGCTCAAGTAATCCTATGGACAAAATTCGTTTCTGTATGAGAATGCATGCTAAATACAAAAATATATTAATTAATAATGATATCAATTATAGGGGATTCATTTGTTTTGTAAAGAAGGGAAAACGTTAATTTCATAATTTTGCATTGCATATTATAAATAGTATAATAGATGTAAATAGTGTAAAAAGTGGTGGTTGTTCTATTTAATTGAACTTTTTATGCATATTTAAAGCCTTGACTCTGCAGTTATGTCTAAATATTCATTCTAAGTGATTTCATTCATCCTGATTCAATATTATGCCAGATAAACAATTGTTGAAACTTAAAATTTAAACATTAAAAATTCTTAAATCTCTTCCAAATAAATCTTTACATTGACAAAAGGTAATAAATTAATTACTCATCTAGATTTGTAAAAGTATATTGCTTACATTTATTTTAATAATTTATATATTTAATAACCTGCATTATTGGGGTGATAAATTGTAGACAATATTTTTATTCTACTGTTTTTATTAAAAATCCAGCAGAAATATCAAAGAATTCTACCAAAAAAAATGTCTGTATAAAATATCAATCACGTTATTTTATAAAATCTGAGATATACGAATATAAAAAAGTTTGAAAAATCTTCTAAAACAATTGGATTTGAAGATTGAAGAGCTCTACTTTTTAAAGAAATGCTAAACAATTTGTAATATACTGTATTATTTTCAGCTCTTACAAACTTTAAATTCAAAATGAGATTACGATTGGTGTAAAATTAAAAGCCTATAGATTGAAGATTACTTTTTTTATCCGATGTTTACCTTGTGCATCAACTACCATATTCACCAATTATGTTTTATACTGCTATTGTTCCTATACTTTTTCCTATATTTCATAAAAATTATTTAAGTTAACAATATTATATAGCACAGTTGTTAATATTCACAGTCAATTATCATATATATATATGATTATCTAATACATTTGTTAGTGTTTTATAGAGATTTTTCAGTGTAAGAGGTTAGTCTATTTATATAGTGAATAGTGTGATTAATCTGTACATTTTTATCACTGTGTTTCTGTGCTTATGAAGCATATATTTATTGTTTGTTTTTGTTGTTTAGATATAGATTTGTGTAGCTATTGCTCTTTTTCACTTAATATTTTTTTCGGTAACATTCATCTATTAAGACTGTCTAACCAGGCCTAATGATATTACATCCCTCCAGGAGTGTTGTGTACAAGTAAAACGTGTTTAACTAGAATGAGAACTCAAACTCCCTTAGGCATTGATGCCATTATTTCATTTCATATATAATTTATAATTGGTATTATATCGGTCTTTAATATAGTCTGCTGTGTTTAGTTTTAATATATATTTTATTAATACAATATCTTATGACTTGTGACATCTTATGATTTGACAGCGGTGTGCGTAATAGCATGGATTGTTGTGATAATTTGTCTGTTTAACAAATAACTGATTTAATATATATATATATATATATTTGAGTGCACTTTTAAATTTTTCCTTTAGCTATCAGTAACTTGAGGTGTTACCATTTATAATTTTGTGTTTTGATTAAGACCATTTATTAGTGTACGAAATATGACAAAATAATCTATAAATAAAGTACTTTGAACAAATATATACATATAATATGGTACAATTAGATTATACTAAGGCATGACGTTTAGCCTTGTTCAAATGTATTTTGTCATATTATGTGATGGGAGTACATGGTCATCCTATAAAATGTCTAAGGGAAGAAAACGAACACACTCGTAATAAAAAAATTCTACAACACACGTTGTAGAAAAGATATGCATAGCGTGATGTACAGCCAAATGGTAAGTGAACAAACAAACTGGTATAAAGCATTAGATGTTTATATGACATGTGTTGTACTGGACATGTGTGTACTGAAACGTGTTAAATATAGGTGCGTAATACGCAGAATAATTTATATCTGAAAACATTTTTCAAGGACATGTATCTCTTAAAGACAGAGTGAAGTAGATTAACATAATGAAACGGAAATTAAGTTAATTGCCGATGTAGTTATCGTAGAAACATGCGTTTTGTTACATTTTAATTTCAAAATTCTGTAATATTTTTGTAAGACTACACTATGGATATATAATTATCTCAAGATTTATGTGTATTGACTACACTTAATTTGAAGGTCAGGTTTTGAACTACAAAGTCTTCAAAATTACTGTAGATAATGACGCCTTACCTTACTAAAAATAACTGGGCTAAATATATATATTTTGTAGGCTTAATATATCGCTAAAAGAAACACTTTAAAAGAAAATTCGTTGTCAATATTTAAACTCATAAAAAAATATTATTTTACCGTTAACCTTCTTATTTTTATTTTAAAAATATTGGGTAACAATTAATACCGTAACTAATGACGACTTACCTTACAAAAATTAAATGTGCTAAATATATGCATTTTTTGCAGGCTAAATCATTCAATAAAACAAAAACTTTAAAAGAATATTCATTGTTAATATTCAAAGGTATAATAAATGTTATTTTAAGGGTAGCCTTCTTATTTTTATTTGAAAAATATTCAGTAACAATAAATTCTATAACTAATGACGCCTTACGTTACAAAAAATAACTGTGTTAATTATATATATTTTTTGCAGGTTAAATCAATCACTAAAACAAAAACTTTCAAAGAATATTCATTACTAATATTTAAACTTGTAAAAAATACTATTTAAACGCTAACCTCCTTATTTTTATTTCAAAAATATTCGGTAACAATGAATAAAAGAGAAATAATTTTTAAACTTTAAAAGAATATTCGCTGAAAATATATAAACGTATAAGTAATATCTCTTAAGGGAAGCTTCTTATTTTTATTTGAAAAATATTACGGAACAATGATGTACTGTAATTATTCAATACTGTATTTAATGGTGACTAAACTTACAAAATTTAATTGTGCTAAATATATATTTTGCAGTCTAAACCAATCGCTAAAACAAAAACTTTAAAAGAATACTCATTGCTAATATTTAAATTTCTAATCAATATTATTTAAACGGTAACCTACGTATTTTTATTTTAAAAATATTCGGTAACAATGAATCAAAGAGAAATAACTTTTAAACTTTGAAAGAATATTCGCTGAAAATGTATAAACGTATAAGTAAAATCTTTTAACGGAAACTTCTTACTTTTATTTGAAAAATATTCGGTAACAGTGAATCAAAGACAAATAACGTCAAAACCCTTTGCATCTAAAATTTCAATCAAACAAGCAATGTTTGTCTTTAAATTCTCGAGAGTTCTTTGATACCGAATAATTTTTAGTCTTAACTTTCTGTCAAAAACTATATTCTCGTTGTGACGTTCTTCTGAGACAATTTGTCATGTCAGTGTTTAAAATTGCCAAGTTTACCAGATTTTACTTTATTTCTTGTTGCTTCTATTTCGTTTAGAAAGTTAATGGCCTCAGCGGAGTACTCTGATGAAAATCTTATAAATATTTAAAGCAAGAATGGAGAATATTTTAAAAGAAGAGGAATAAAATGCAAAAGATTAGATTAAATTTATATAACAAAAAATAGACTTGATTGCAAATTTTATTTATATAATGGTTAAAAAATGGTTTAAATATTTGAATTGCAATTATGTTAAATTGTTTAAAAAAATTTTATTACATAGGTTTTAGTAAGGTCTGGAAGACAATTTGTCGTGTCAGTGTTTAAAATTTCCAAGTTTACCAGGTTTTATTTCTTGTTGATTTTTTTGTTACTATTAAGTTAATATCCATAATGGTGTGTAATCAGACGAAAATATTATATTTACAGCAAATATGAAGAATATTTTAAAAGAAGAGGACTAAAATATAAGAGATTAAGTTAAATTTATATAAAAAGAAATGGACCTGATTGCAAATCTTATTTAAGTAAACTTTAAGAAACACTTTAAATTTTTAAACTGTAATTATAGTAAATTTTTTAAGACCATTATTAGTAATGCATGGTTATTATTTAATTAATTTTAATTAGTTTAGGTTAAAATATATATATATATATATATATATAATATATATATATATATATATATATATATATATATATATATATATATAATATATATATATATATATATATATATATATATACATATATATATGTATATATATATATATATATGTATATATGTATATATATATATATACATATATATATATATATATATATATATATATATATATATGTATATATATATATATATATATATATATATATATATATATATATATATATATATATATATATATATATATATATATATATATATATATATATATATATATATATATATATATATATATATATATATATATATATGCATATATATATATATATATATATGCATATATATATATATATATATATATATGTATATATGTATATATATACGCATATATATATATATACATATATATATATATATATATATATATATATGTAATCCATTTTTTATATAAAACTCCTTCACAAGGAGAACGTTCAACAGCTAGCATTCATAAAGTACAAAGATGCAGTCGGATCTCATATTCAAGAGAACTCAGAAGTCTAATTTAAAACTTTATTTCAGAGCAGCAACATAGCACATCTATCCTTCTGGACAATATAAAATCAAATGCCACAGAGTTCACTCTGCTCTCACACAAGTACACCCAATAGCGCTGACAACAAGAATTTTCCCACAACAAAAACAGCTTACTAAGCGAATTAACTGCAATATCAGCAAAACGCGAAAACATGTTCCGCCAACACCTGGGAAATTGCTGTATAGACAGAAAGTTTACAGTTTTATGACAGAAAGGAATGTTAAGTGGAAAATACTCCGTTGACCAAACCATTTAGAGGCTGATAAAGATATTTAGATGAATTAAAATGGAATAGAGGAGTTTTTTGAAGAAATATTAAAGTTAAATCATTTTGATATATTACAGATTCCCCCCGAAAAAAGAGAAAATCGTCTCGCTGATGGGTGACATTTTTACAACTTATAATAGTACAAATATATGATTATCAAAATTTTTTACAAGAAATTGTAACATTAAACGAATAAATTTAGTGTAGAAGAGTCAGAACTGTCTTTCTAGTGTGTCAGAATTGGAGACATCAGGGTTACAGAGTCAGAAGCTTGGTCTGTAACTCATCATAAGTAATTCCACACCATCACATCAAACTTTAAAACTATCAAGTTATACCGTTCCTCTGACTCTCCTGCACCATCACAAAATCTCTATACAGAATCAATATTTAAACAACTAAATAATGAAAAGATAATATACAATGAATATAAACAGAAACATAATAATTCACGCAAATGAAGGTTTACAGTAAACAAGTATTTAAGAAAGTTTATCATTATGAAATTCCATATTTTTTTTAAGCAAAACTTAACTCAAACTGTTCAAATTCTGCTTTATTAAAACTTTACTGAAATAAACTTTGGAGAAGGAAAATGGCTGTCCTCTGTGGTGACCAACGTGAAAAATGGTTAGTGACTCCGAGGGTGCTCACACAAAACGACGAAAGGTTCATCCCTCTGTGGGAGGCGACTACCTATTGCTTTTATGACAGGGCTCTCCAACGTTATGACATTTGTGAACAACATTTTGAAACCTTTTTTTTTCTCTTCCAAAGATCAGAGGTATGCGGGTAACAGTTTCCCACATCGTGATCAGCTACAAACTTTACTCATCTTCAGTGTGGAAAAACCGAAACACAATAATCAAATTGAACTTCAATAAAAAGCTAACTATCGGAAAACGACTCGAATTGTCAACAACAAATTTAATAGACGGACTCACTGATGGTTTACCCGAAAGAAAGAAAGAATTATTTCTAATGAGAGACATTTCTTCTACCACGGAATGGTTGAGATTAGCGCAGCGTGTGGTAAAGCCTTTTCCACAGCGGGGAGAGATGCCGAGAGAGCCGATTCGACAATCCGGACAAGATATGCCTAACTCATACAGATATGACCGGGGCAACTTTCGTCAAAACAGAGGTGGAGGAAATCGCCAGCCCTACGTAAACAACCATAGCTGAGAAAATTCAACGATTGGCCATTTGTTCTCAACTGAGATGGTTGTCAAAGGGAAAAATGTGAGTGTATTATTAGATACAGGTTCAAGCATTAATATCATGTCAAAATGAATTTCGGACAAACTGGATTATTATGATATTGATTTAAATGAAAATGTAAACAAAATAACAATAAACACGATAGCAGGTAAGATTAAGCCTTCTAAAATTATTAACATAGACTCTAAAATTGGTAAAATTTGTAGTAATATATCATTTTTCGTTATTGATTCTCCTCTTAATTATTGTATTTTAAACAGCGACAGTGTACAATTGTTTAACTTAAATTTAAATTTTGATGATTTTTGTGTGTACCAAAATAATGTAAATATTAGTAAAACTTTACCCGCAGAAAAATTTTATAGTAGTTACATATTTTTAACTTATGATGATGATGAAAATGATATTGTGTATTCTCATGATGCTAATATTGATAATTCTTGTACTAATTCTAATAATAGTTTTAAATGTGATGATCTATTGATTAACCATGAAAATTTTGAATTACATAATTTATTAAATGAGTATAGTAAAATATTTGCAAAAAATAAATATGATGTCGGATGCATCCGCATGGAAGCCCCTAGAATAATACTAAATTCGGAGTTACCAATAGCGCTTAGACCCTACAGAGCGTCTCCAAAAGATAACTTAGAGATCGAAATCCATTGGGGTTTCCCCGCGTAGGTTCGAATCCTACCGACTTAAAATGTAATCCATTTTTTATAAAACTCCTTCACAAGGAGAAAGTTCAACAGCTAGCATTCATAAAGTACAAAGATGCAGTCGGGTCTCATATTCAAGAGAACTCAGAAGTCTAATTTAAAACTTTATTTCAGAGCAGCAACATAGCACATCTATCCTTCTGGACAATATAAAATCAAATGCCACAGAGTTCACTCTGCTCTCACACAAGTACACCCAATAGCGCTGACAACAAGAATTTTCCCACAACAAAAACAACTTACTAAGCGAATTGACTGCAATATCAGCAAAACGCGAAAACATGTTCCGCCAACACCTGGGAAACTGCTGTATAGACAGTTTACAGTTTACAGTTTTATGACAGAAAGGAATGTTAAGTGGAAAATACTCCGTTGACCAAACCATTTAGAGGCTGATAAAGATATTTAGATGAATTAAAATGGAATAGAGGAGTTTTAAAGTTAAACCATTTTGTTTACCTGTATATTGATTTGGCTTTGTAATTTCAAAATTCACATTTGATAATTTTTTAACAATAGTATATGGGCCTGAATAGGGTGGATCTAATTTTTTTGAATTTGGATATTTAAATTCTTCAAAAATTACTAAATCTCCAATTTTAAAATTTGTGTCAACATAGTGTCTATCATACCTAGCCTTGTTAATTTTATGGTGCTGAATTGTCCTTTGGACTGTAATTTGTCTAGCTCTATCAACTGAAGGATAATTTAAAGTTACTCGATTAAGTAAAGGTGATTTATAAGGCAATGCTCCAAACATCAGGTAAGCAGGTGGAAAACCAGTTACTGAATGAGGTTGATTATTATATTCGAAAGTTACTTCTTCTAAACTTTTAGTCCATGGAATTTTTCTGGATGATGAATTTACCTTACATTTTAATTTGGCTACTATTGTACTATTACATCTTTCATTTGTTTCATTGCATTGAGGTCTATGTGCAGAAGTTAAAAGTTGTTTAATATTATTATGTTGCAAATATTTCCTAAATCTATTGGATGTGAATGCTGCATTTCTGTTGCTTAATATTTATTTTGGGGTCTGAATTTTAAAAATCTGTTTTAAAAAGTTTGCATAGGTTTCACTGGTTACACTTTTTGAAGGAAAGGTCCAAATATACCTCGTGGCATGATCAATTACAAGGTGAAGATATTTCTTTGTTGAATTATAGTAATTAAACCCACCAATTGTGTCAATAGAAATCAGATCAAATGGTTCATTTGCAATGGGTACACTTTCCATTAGTCCAAATTTCTTTTGTGTTGACTTTTTGTTCATTTGACAGGTTGTACAACATTTTACATAATTTGAAATGTCTATGATTATGTCTTGACAAAAATAAATAGGAGAGATTAGACTTAACATTTTCTTCACACCTGGGTGACCAAATTTTTCATGGGCTAACTTAATCAATTTTGTTCTTAGTGATGGTGGTACCACAATTTTTACCAAATTTTTCTTTTTTACAGTTAATACACCATCATATTCTTTAAAGTGTTTACCATTTACATTATCAGATTTTTGAAAATCAATAATTTCATCAGTGCTTAAAAAATAACAGTATGGTGATACAAAATGACTTATTGGGTTTCTCGATAACATATCAGCTTCGTGATTGCTAGTACCTTTTATATAAACTACTTCATAATCATACATTGAAAGTTTTAATGACCATCTAAACAGTCTCCCAGTTAAATTTTTAACACTCTTAAGATATTGTAATGCAGAATGATCCGAATAAATTGTGAATTTTTTCCCATGTAAATAACAATGAAATTTATCAATGGCATCAATTATTGCAAGGCATTCTAATTCTGTAATTGCATAGTTTTTTTCATGTGGTTTAAGCTGTCTACTGTGAAAAGCAATTGGATGTAATGTTCCATCAGGATGCTTTTGTTTTAATACTCCAGCGACAGACTCTTGACTGGCATCAACATAGAGTTGGCAAGGATAATTTGGATTATATAATGTTAGCACAGGTCTAGAAATTAGTATATTTTTTAGTTTCTGATAGGAATTTTGACATTCATCTGACCAAATCAATTTTGTGTCTTTTTTAAGTAACTTATTTAATGGGATTCTAAGTTTAGCATAGTCTTTTATAAATTTCTGATAAACATTAATTGACCTTAAAAATCTTTATAAGTCCTTAACATTCCTTGGCGGTAGCAATTTCTTAATTGTTTCAATGTTTGTGTTGTAGGGTGTGTATTTCCCATGTGATATTTCATAACCTAAAACTTTTATCTCTTTTTGAGCAAACTTTCATTTTGATTTCTTTAACTGTATGTTTTCTTGTTTACAAATTTCAAAAATTTCTTCTAAGTGTTTCATGTGTTCATCAAAATTGTCTGAAAATATTATAATGTCATCGAAGTAATTCAGAGAATATTTAATTTGGTATTTGTTGAGAATTTGCCTGATTGCTCTTTGAAAAACACTTGGAGCATTCCTCCAACCAAAAGGTAGTCTAACCCACTCATAAAGTCCACAGTTTGTTGTAAATGCTAATTTTTCTGTATCTTTTTCATGAATGGTCAAATGCCAATAACCTGATGTTAAATCTAGAGTAGTGAAAAATTTTGCATGTATTAGTTGGTCAAAAATGTCATCAATTCGTGGAATTGGTTCAGAGTCAAAACGACTAGTACTGTTGAGTTTCCTGAAATCAATACAAAGTCTGGTTTTTTCCTCCCCCTTTTTATAGGCAATAGTCACTTCTGCCGCATATGGGCTGCTCGATGGTTTTATAAATCCTGCTGCTAATAAATCATCAATTTGTTTTTTAATTTCAATATTGTCTGCATGTGATGCTTTGTATGGTCTTAAGGTCACAGGTAAATCTGAAGTCAAGTGTATTCGTTGGGGTTCACATCTTAATTGTCCTACATCATATTTATTACTCGAGAAAATATTATTGTGTTTGTTCAAAATTTCTGTTAATTTGTGCCAATCCTCAGATGTTGGATCTGGTGTCAATTGGTCCAAAACCTCACTGGGTTGGGTAAACATAGTTTTAAGCAAATCATCACAAAGTTGAATTTCACCCCCTCATCAAAATTTCTACATTTAGTTTCTTGTGTACTCTCTTTAATTTCTTGTGCATATTTATTCTCATTAAATTTATCCATGGCTTTTCTGCCTGTCAGATGCTCATCAAAACCTTTATTTACACATTGTTTATTTATGTTATTTCTCTTAGAATTGTTATACACATTTTCATGCACATGGTTAGAGGTAACTTTATAAAAATTAGAATTATTGCATAAAGGAATTTCATAAGCAAATTGTAACACTTTCATCTTTTCGAAATTAATACTTAATTTAAATAATCTAATATGTGGTAAACTTAACAATATATATGGTAAACAAGTATCAACAACATATAATTCTACATTTTTAACTAATTTTCCAATTCTTAACATTACTGAAATTGTATGTGACACTTGTATGTCACCTTTTGTTTGTTTTATTACTTTATTTTTTGTTTTTAGAAATTTAAAAATTTTAATTTTTTGAAAAAGATTTTGTGAAATGATTGACACACTTGATCCGGTGTCAATAAGGGTGAAAAATGTGGAATGTGATACCTGAGGCCTTACAACCATTTGTCAGCTTTGGTTTTGTCCGTATGAGTGTGTTTGATGTCCAAAGTGTCCCATATTTTCTTGTCTACCAGGCTGTTGTCTACAGGGTCTGCTATCTCGATGTGCTCCAGAGTACGAGCCGCTCTGCTGAAGGTCACCGCCGTTTACTGGTCGCCTGTTTCGAAATGCTCCTCCGTCCCAAGGCCGTTCAGCACTGAAGTTGTTTCCCTGACTCGGTGAATCTGAGAGCTTTTGGAGTTGACACACTATGCTTATCCACTCAGTTGGCGATGAAATGTCTTTCATGAGCATAAATCTTTGATGATGTTTTGGGAGTGCAAGAGTTAAATATTCGATAGTTGTAGGGTCATCAAAACCCAGTCGTTTCGCCAAAGACAGTTTCTTAGTAAAGAATTGTATCAAATCATCTCCCTCACGGAATTGTAGAGAATGAAAAATTTGTATTTCCTCCTTCCTTGTGATATCAAAAACTTCAATCAGGAATTTCGAAGCGAGATCAAAGGATAGTTCGTAAAGTCAATTATCATAGTAAAACTTGAAATTGTCACCAGTCAGACATTGGGGAAGAATTTTCTTTTTCTCGGTTTCATTTAGTTTCTCATCGTCGCAAAATCGTTTTAAATTATCTAAGAATATCGTCATTGAACTAAATTTTGAGTCCACAAAGGGTGGTAAAAGAGTTCTCTGAATTGAGTTGGCCTGCGCTGTCTCCGACATCGAGTCGTTGGGATCTGAATTTGGCATTTTCGAGAAAAAAAAATTTCACAGAAAAGTCACAGAAAAATTGAATGTCGTAGGATATTCTTTGTTAAACTGCTGAGAGTTAGGATAATATTATATCGAAAATCATACCTTGATAGAATTGTTCACGTTTGATCATCTTATCCATCGTTCGTCTTGTGGTGTAAATTCAAAAGAAACAGGTCAAATCTCAGGCAGCGAAATAAGTCTAACTCAAGTCCAACATGAAAAGGATTCTCCCGCAAAACTAGAATGTACATTTGTTCAAATTATTGTTATCCGCATAGTTCGTGAGCTTGCTCGGCTGTTGTACATCTTAAAAAAAAAAAAAAAAAAAAAAAACACTTTTCCCGCAAAGTAGAATGTACATCAAGTCAAATAATTTTATCCACAAAGGTTCATGGTCCTGCCGACTCGTGACATGGTCCGAGTAAACACACTAGAGTCCTGACATCAGCTTCATATCTTTATTTAAACTCACCAACACTCTACTCACAATGGCGTCTCATTTTTGGCACCCAACTGCAAACAAAGGCAGTATTCACTACTTCGAGGAGCCACGTCTGCCTATAGTAATTGCTTATCGCTCTCTCCCCATATCACTGCGCGTGAGCCGTATTTATGTGACTAGTAACGCGAGGCGCGTTACTCCCATTAAAAGAATCCCTAATTAAATCTCTTAAATTACTCTATATTTTAAATCCTGACATATATATATATATATATATATATATATATATATATATATATATATATATATATGTGTATATATATATATATGTATGTATATATGTATATATATATGTATATATATATATATATATATATATATATATACATATATATATATATACATATATATATATATATATATATATATATATATATATATATATATATATATATACATATACATACATATATATACATATACATATATATACACACATACATACATACATATATATATATATATATATATATATATATATATATATACATATATATACATGCACACATATACATACATATATATACATACCCACACACATATATATACACACATATACATACCCACACACATATACACACATATACATACACACAGATATACTTACACATACATACATTTATACGCACACACATATACATACATATATACACACACATGCAAATATATATATCAAAATTCTTTAAAATCTATTTCCCTGACACAATATGTCTTAATCAAAGGTGTGTCCTTTACTTAAAATTTCTTCAATACATTTCCCATACCTTCCTATGCAATATATGTAAATTTTCTGTCCATTCAAAATTTTTTCAAGCTGTCGCAGGCAAATGACTCAGTTTTCAGCAGATCTAAAACTTAAATTCGATGACTAAGTTTTTATCAATGGGAAAAATTCTATCTGTCTTGCTCTGAGTTAAACATACCTTCGAGCAAAGTGTATTTCGTGTCATTTTCTTGTGTGACGTGGACATACAAATGTGTTTTTTTAGCAGCTACTCAATAAATATATAAGTTGTTCTCAAAATTGTGCTTCTCTCCAATGTTGCCCGACTGCAACATTATTCTAGTAGCATAGTTAGTTAGTTGTCTAGTTTCATAGGCTTCTTTTTGCCCCGTAGCCTAGCCAAGTAAAAACGAAGGGGTTACAACATAATTAATGTGACTGATAGTTGAATTAAATTGCTGGGTTACTTTTACTCACTGACTCACTTAGTCACTCACTCAATCACTCACTTACTCACTCATTTACTCACTCACTTACTCACTCACTAACTCACTTACTCACTTACACACACACACATAAATATTATTGGCAACATCTAAGAATTAAATTTTGCTATATAAATGCCATTTAAGTATTGAAATGGGTTTTAATATTAAATATCTAAAAACAAATTGAATTAATAAAATCTGAACCATGCATAAAATGTTAGAGACGTTTCTTTTACAAGAAAGAAATTATCTTTAACATTAAATCCTTCATGCGACTCAACTTATTTAATTCGAAATTTTTAAAAACACAGAACTCGCAGCATTGAATAGCTACCATACTGTTGAAATTACATCGACATACACGGATAATACAACTTTATTGAAGCCATCAGGCTGTAAGGGAAAATGTCAGATAAATGTCTTCCCCATCATACGTTATCATAAATCGTAATTCAAATCCAGTTTCTTATTTCAGGAATTTCTGGGCCTAATCTGTAAGCTGAGGCTATCATTTGTCACAGATTGGAGCTATCAAGCCTTTTTCGACACATATAATATTTACGCGTCACTCAACGCTGTTACAGACACAACAGCATTTGACATCCCGTGGCACAAAAGGCGACAAAAAGAAAGGATTGATTGAAAGCACAGCTTAACCTCCTTACTCTTGTCAATTGTTTTATCTTATGGAGTTGGCTGCACTTAGCTTCATTCTTTTCGCAGGGGTAATTAATTACTCCAAGACAATCTGAGAAAAAAACCCAGAAATAATATATCCTGTAATTAAGCAAATTATAATATACAATTAGTAAAATAATGTAAACTTTAATTCTGTAACAATTTGTTCATTTTGTGTATAGTCTAACTATATTCAGCCCTCACTAAGCTAACCGTACTACATATAATATTATATGGTATCAATAATTTACTATTTTTTTTGCTTTCATTTTTATTCATTGAATAAACACACTATTGATCATAAGAAAAAAATTATTATTTACCTAATCAATTTTAAAAATGGGTGATTAGAGTTAAAGACCAACAGAGAAGCATAATTCACGAATTATTGCCCCGATGGATAAGAATATATGCTACAAACCAAGCAATCAGTTTGCTATTTGAAACGAAATATGAGTGGAAATAGAATGTCAGACATGATATTTCTATAATTATTGCACCTTAAAATGTGTATATATTTATTGCATCATATTAAGGATAGTTAATCATTCTTCCAATATAATTTAAATTTTATGGAAGTATTATTTTCACGCCGTACAAGTGGAGAGTTTTATAGCTAAACCACCTCCCACATCTACAATCCCTGAAGGAACGTAATTTTTATTTACTTATTTTGCATTTATAAGATTCTTAGATAACATTTCAAACTATTTCCCATAAATGCCAAAGTATTTTTAAGCCTGAATTATTGCTCCGACGGGTAAGAATATACAATACAAACCAAGCAGTGAGTTTGCTATTTGAAACAAAATATGAGTAGAAATAGAATTTCAGACATGATATTTCTATAATGGTTGAACCTTACGGTCGGTCTCACCAAACTCGTTTAATATCTAACCACGATTAACCCATGGCGCCAACCAAAGGTGGAACTTAACTCTCCGTTTAACCCTTTAAAGATACCAGTTTCGCAGCGAAACAAGCTATTAAAACTGTTTTTTCTCTCTACTTTTTAAAAAATATATGAACAACTTTTTGTATTTTTTAGAAACTATCAATAGAGGGTAGAAATACAATAATTTATTTTTCACTTTCAAATATACATTTTTAAATTCGTTTTGCTTCAAGCAATCTGAAATTCTTCTTTCTTCTTTTATAATCCCAAATAAAAGTACTTACACAAAACAAACATTGCAAATATATGAGCATTTATAAAATGTTTATATATTTATTCATTGCATTCTATTAAGGATAATTATTCATTATTATTCGAACATAATTTAAATTTTATGGAAATATTACTTCCACGCCGTACTAGAAGACAGTTTTACAGTTAAACCACCTCCCACATCTACAATCCCTGAAGGAATGTAATTTTCTTTTACTTATTTTGCATTTATAAGGTTCATAGATAAGATTCTAAACTATTTCATTTCAATACCAAAGAATTTTTAAGCTTGAATTATTACTCTGTCGGGTAAGAATATATGTTACAAGACAAGAAGTAAATTTGCTATTTGAAACGAAATATGAGTGGAAATAGAATTTCAGGCATGATATTTCTACAATGATTGCATATTAGGGTTGGTCTAACTAAAGTCGTTTAATAACCATGATTAACCCATATCGCCAACCAATGGTTTGACTTAACTCTCCGTTTAACCCTTTTAAAGGACACTGGTTTCTCAGCAAAACCAGCTATTAAAATTGTTTTTTTCTCTCTCCTTTTTAAAAATATAAGAATGACTTTTTGGATTTTCTAGGATTTTGACACTTCAAACTATCAATAGAGGGTAGAAATACACATTTAATTTTCACTTTCAAATATACATTTTTAAATTCGTTTTCTTGAAGCAATCTGAAAGTTCTATTTTCCTCTTTTATAACCTCAAATAAAAGTACTTACACAATACAATATTTATAAAATGTTTATATATTTATTGCATTATATTAAGGATAATCGTTCATTATTATTCCCACATAATTTACATTTTATGGAAGTATTATTTCCATGCCGTACAAGGGGAGAGTTTTACAGTTAAACCACCTCCCATATCTACAACCGCTGAATGAATGTCATTTTTTCACTTATTTTCCATTTATAAGGTTCACAGATAACTTTATTAACTAATCTCCTTAAATGCCAAAAATTTTTAAAAGTGAACTTTAAAGGGTTAAGCAGAGATCAATCGCAGTTAGCCATTAAACTTCTTTCGTAAAACCGGCCCCTAGACTTTTCCACTTAACTATGTTCCACCTTGTATATGGCATTAAAAAGTACAGTAGGTAGTCTCAAATCTGCACATTCGAAATTTGGAATGTCTAAAAATCCAGACATCTTCCAAATTATTATTTTTTGTAATAAACTATAAAAGTCACAATCTGGTTTTATAATTATTTTTTTTATCTAATCATACTTAATAATTATATACATTTTCGATGCTGTTTGCAATTTTTGAAAATTTAAAAATTTTTAAGTCAGATTTATAACTTTTTAACGCTTTCTGAAGAAAATGGATTTAAGGCTTTATGTGTTTCAAAATTAAGTTTTTCTCAATAAAGCCTTCACAATCGAATAATTTTGAAGAAAAAGTTCATAAAAGTGCCCATTTTTTTAATCAAAAAATTACATAAAATATGTGTGTGTATGATATATGTATTCATTTTTAACTTTTGGGCTTGTTTTGAGCTTAAAATAAATAAAATTAATTTTGGTGGAAAAGCCAACTTTCAGGGCTATTATGACTGAAAGCTGCTTTTCAAGCTAATACGAAAAGTTAAAAATTAATTGCTTTAAACATTAAAAGATAATTTTATTACACTTTAGTATAATATAAATAAATATTAGTGATACTTTTCTTGTATGATACATTTCAAATCATGAGATGTGAAGTCCAACATCACAATCTCGACAGTATTACCGAGTTTCCTCCCTGCATCTGTTATTGCTTACATATATTCTGTAATAACAAACTATGCATTCTAAGGATGGTTGATGTTTTTTTATCAGGAGGTAACTGTCTAACAAAATAAAATCAATTAAACGACTTAGGGTTATTATCTAAGCTCGACTGGCCTCTTTATGCAATGGCATATGTCATATTGTACGTTGTATATAAGGTACGAAACAAAAATAGTTTAATCTAACACATTAAAAATAGTCTCTAACTATATTGGAGTATACTGAAAAATAAACATGATTCCGGGCCATAAGGAATATATTGTTTTAATATTTTTTTATACTTTTGAATACTCCAACACGAATGTACCACGGGCGTGAGAAATAAAGACTGCAACTTCACACAGTCATTTTGACGGGAGCGGGAAGAAATGGGTTAATCAATTGTAAACATTTTATTTTATTTATTTATTTTCAAATGCAGGGCACTTACCTTTATTACATTATTCCATATAATCCTCCGGTTTTGTTGCCCATTTTATTAAGGAAGTACCATATTCATAAGGAATCATTGCTCCATATGAGGTTACATCAGAAACACAACCAAGATTTCCCTCAGAAATTTTACCTGAACCTAATGTGGTGGTTTACAGTACGCTAGCCAGTATATAATCTTAGACCAGTTGTAAAAATAACAAACCATGAAAAAGAAGGTCCATCTAAGGAGAAATTCCAGCGCCTGTGTGATAGCCAACTGTTTGAGAACATAAGGCATTACTGGTTGTAAGTTCAAGCCCAAAATAATGATTTAGTATATTGATTTTTTTTAGGATTATAGAGTTTACATTACCTGCATATTGCTGTAGACGAATTTTTCACGTAACAGATGCATTCATTTTCGGTGTGAAAGAACATGAAAACAAATATATTACCATCTTTTTATCATAGGAAATAAAACAACGAAAGACACAAAATTTAGACAAAATTGAAATTCTGAATTTCCAAGGTCTATATATGTATATATATATATATATATATATATATATATATATATATATATATATATATATATATATATATATATATATATATATATATATATATATATATATATATATA
Organism: Pardosa pseudoannulata; assembly: GCA_032207245.1. NCBI lineage: Eukaryota > Metazoa > Arthropoda > Arachnida > Araneae > Lycosidae > Pardosa > Pardosa pseudoannulata. Next base: position 5,207,180 of record CM063508.1, on the reverse strand, counting down.
TATATATATATATATATTCTTCTTATTATTATTTATCTCACATTGTATGTTGAAAGTTAATTCCGATTTTGGAATTACATTTGCGGATATATATATTTTCCATACTTAATACAGCTGATTTGTTAACTATAAAAATATTATATTTTAGATATCTTTTGTCTAAATTAATGCTTCCAGAATAACTAAGTATGGAATAATGAGTTTATTTTCTATAATCTCACTGTTTTTCATTTTATATATTTTTATTGATACAATGTCTAAGCATGTATCTATATTCATTTAAGAGAAATAGAAAATATTTAAAAGAATTCTTTTTAAACCTGAAGGTATATATGAACAAGATTTCGCAACTTAAAAGTTAATGATTATTTAAAAATCTAAGTAACACCAACTATTCCTTCAGAGGGAGTTACAAGTATAAAAAAAAACTTTAAAAATACAAAATGTTTAAATATTCCATAAAAAAGAAACACCGTTAAAAATTACGCTTTTGTCGTTTTTATTAAGTACTTCAACATTAATCTTTTCCTATGAATTTCTGAATAGCTCATAAATTTCTGAATAGACGTGTGTTTAAAATGCTTAATGAACTGTGATACACATCTCCGTCAATCTTTTTATGTTGTTTACTCGGAATTTATCACCTTTTTTTTGTTCGAATTATTTATACATGACATACCCTTGTAAAGTAGTCAAGCTCGCGACATTCGCCTTACTCGAAGCATTATTATTCCAGTATGCTTTATCTCTATTGTCTACACATAAAAAAAGTGTTGTTTTGGGTCGTTGCCAGTAAAAACGTGATAAGCCTTTGAAAAAGGGTTGTGTTGACACAGCATCAAAAGTTGAAATGAAGACAAATTACTGGACAATAGGAGTCTATCATAACGTAACAAATTAAATAACGAATTGTTATCAAGTTCATAAAAAAATATTGCACGAGTTCAGACACCCACTCATCAGAATAACAGGGCACATTTTTCAAAGAGCTCGCGGATCTGCTTTTATAAATCACTTTCAGGAAAGAGAAAGTAAATAAAAAAATTACAGCTTTAAATATTTTTCATTTTGAAAGTCACATGTATTTTACATTTAATAGGAAGATTAATATTGTAAAAAATAAAAAGATTATTTATTTAAAAATAGATTATTTTTAATATCGATAGATGAAAGAAGATGGGATATCTAAACACAACTATTACAGATCGTGAATTTCTTTCGTTTGCAAGAAGTCGGAATAATTTTCATAAATTAATATCATAATATATACTTTTGTAATTCCATATAGTACAAAGTCTCGAATCCGGTTTTAACCGGACCTTGGCAATTCAGAATTTCAGTTTTGTCTAAATTTTGTGATTTTCGTTCTTTTTTTTCTTATGAGTAAAGGAAGGTAATATTTTTGTTTTCATCATCTTTCACACCGAAATGAATGCATCTGTTACGCTCAAAATTCATCTTCATCAATAAGTAGGTAGTGTAAACTATACAATCCTAAAACAAGAAATTAAGATGGTAAATAATTATTTTGGGTTGTATATATATATATATATATATATAAATATATATATAAATATATATATATATAAATATATATATATATATAAATATATATATATATATATATATATATATATATATATATATATATATATATATATATATATATATATATATTTATATATAAATATAAATATATATATATATATATATATATATCGGTTTCTACAAAATGACACTAGAATCCTGACATTAGCTTCATATCTTTATTTAAATCTCATCCCACACTACTTTCAATTAATGGCGTCGCACCTTGGCGCCCAACTTCTAACAAAGGCAGGCTTAGCTGCATCGGGTGGCCTCAGCTCTGTCCGTAGAATGTGCATACTGCTCTCTGCCCAGATCACTGCGCGTGAGCCGTATTTATATGGCTAACTCCTCACGCCGCGTCACTCTCAGTAAAAGAATCCCTAATTAAAATCTCTTAAAATTAATCTACATTTTAAATCCTGACATATATATATATATATATGTATGTATATAGGGTTGGATTAAAGAACACGTGGACAATACTGGGAATAAATTTTTTGATATAGAATCATTTACCGAATTCTCATTAGTACTACCGGATGCATATTTTTTATAAAATACAGAAAGGAATTCTTAATATAACGAAGAAAGTAAAATAAGAAAATTATAGGACCTATGAAAAAACATATTAGGGTTTCTATGGTATTGTGGATTTGGTTTAAGTGAGAAATATTTGTCCTTGTCAGTTAACAGACCTCCAGAATTGCTCTGAGTGCTAAATATTCTTTGTCCTTACGTTGCCGTGGAGACGTAGTCTAATCTAGTGAAAATTAATTCAGGAATAATAAAATGTGTCTGTTAAACAGAAGGAATTTTTGAAATTACATTACGTATATTTTTCGTAAGAGATAGTAACAGTTACGCTTTAGCAAGATCTTATTTTGTAAAATTCAAGGAATTATACAAGAGGTTTTTATAATGAGATAAGCAATATCAGGTATATTAAACAAAACAGATGGTGTTTTACATAGTAAATTTTAAACTTATACTTTTATTCTTGATTTGAAGTCTTTTAGCGATCTTTGCATTTTACACTCTAATCTGATTTGGATTAACATTTTGTTTATTACTAGGCTTTATCTCAATATCGTATTGTTGCATTCCCTACCATTTTGTTTCATACATATATGGCATTACATATATGTTTTATGTTATCGGCTTTTAATGCTAAAATTCGAAGACTCCTTATAACTGACCTGGATTGTTTCCTCTCTTATACTGCTCAGAAACAAGTCATTTCTGCATTTTAAGAATATTTTACTGTGGTTATTGATACCCTTGATGAAATTTATGTTTGAGACTCTGGTTAGTTTGAATTCCGATCCTCTTATTTCCGGTGAGAAGTAAAATTTTTAGGATTTAGAAGTAAAATTTTTAAGTAAATACTGTTATTGGAATAACCATTAAAAATTAAATTTAATAAACAAATGAGAATATATTTTCTTCTCTGGTAACTATTATTAGAGACAAAGCACTAATAAATCTGATCTAGTATTCCAAAAAATCCCCTATATAATAATAGCCTAAGTTGTCTGTCCGCGAATTTCTGAAGCGGTTGTACCTGGAATGGATACAGGCATCTATATTGGATTTTTCATGAGTTAGGGTTATTAAAATTGAAAGCGAGTTCGAAATCCACCCCATCCCTCCTTTTCGAGCGTTTAATGCTATTATTTCAAGCCTTATCCTTCCTCTTATTCTATACGAAATTCATTCTTGATAGGATGGCAAAGGCGGGGAGTAATATTTAAATTTCCGGACTGTTTCTACTTGACTACCTGACTTCATATACTCTAATTAGTTCGCTCACAACGTGCAGGCGTTGTACATTTGGTAGAAAGTTCGCCCACTTGATCGTCTTACTTCTCGGTTTGACTGTTCTGTCCCAGAATCAGCATTTTTTTAATGTCTAATACATTTAATATTTTCTGCTTTTTTTTTAAATTCTTATTCCGAAAGTTGTTTTATTATTTCTAAAATAAATTTTTACTATTTTTTCAAATTTTTATAATTTTTATTATTTTTATTTTATTAAATTCACGTATTGCTTTAAGGCTGTCCCTGTCCACATAAACATTTCATGTTGTGTATCCTTAAACTTTCTTCTCGTAATGTAATAATAGCCTAAGTTATCTCCCCGTCTGTCCTCGAAGTTATGAAGCTGTTGGACCTGGAATGGGTAGAGCATCCATATTGGATTTTTGATCAGTTAGGGTTTGCAAAATTCAAAGCGAGTAAAGTTTATCTTTTCCTAAACTATAGATCCGATTCTGAAGTAAATTGGTATGAATACGCTTCGTATCACAGCGAAAAATACTGTCCTCTTTAAAACGTTCGAAAACCCCCTTTTCCAGCTTTTAATGCCATTAAGACAAGCCCCATTTTAAGAGCAAGAGATTAAATTTATCAATTTATCACATAATAAATAGGTAAAAATAGCAATTTTTTTCTAGCATTATGACTTCATTCCTTTAACCATTTCATTTAATCACTTCTTATTTTAAATTATTTAAATATTTTCATACTTTTTATCATTAAACTTAGATACTACATAAATAATTTTCTTTTTTATTTAACTTCAATAACAGATTGAATACATATATGATAATTTTATAATCGATTATTTTTCTTGAAATGTAATTCTCAGCCATAAAACAAATAATTTTTTTTACCTGCCTCATAGGTTTCTTCTTTACAATTCTGGTAAATTAAAATTACTGATCCCGTCATATGACGGGCTATGTGCTAGTATACTTATATTTTACGTAATAAAAATTACATTTTCTTTCATAAGCCTACAATCGCATTTATAATTTTTTTTTTCAAATACAGTTCTCAGTGAGACAATTACAATTTCTAATAAATAAAACAGTATAAAAGTTGGCTTTTTGCCTATCATGAAATGGATTAAAATCATATAATTATCAAAGTTTTTGACAGTAAAGCACTCTAGAAATTTCGTCATTAATTTTCTGACAGGAAAGGTGTTCTTCATCCCTAAGTTCTCAAGCTAATCAGAATATTACTAGAATTCTTTTGTTTCAGTGAGTGACATTCGACAGTTATCTTCTCAGAAAAAAGAATATAATTATTTCGTAAATTCATCTTCTCATGTTATCAATCGGTATTATTCATCAATTTGTTACTTCTATTTATTTCTATATTTAGTTTCTCCTTTAAAATTTTTGGAATACTATTTTACTATTTTCTTTCTTCTCTATTATACTATTTCTACTTTACTATTTACTTTATTTTCTTTATTATCGATTGAGGTATGTTCGATTGCTTCATTTTTACAGAATTTTTATCCTTCAGTTCATTTATAACATATAGAATTTCCCGTGTGTGTTCTCTCCATTTTTATCATTTCAGACATTCTTCGAATTTCTCGTCTTTATTTTCCAAGAGTTTATGTCAGATAATTAGGTGGGACTCTCTACAAAAATATTTATGATTACAAATAACACATTTATGTAGCATTTCTCTTTTGAAGGTTATCCAACGTCATGAATT
>CM063508.1:5177077-5197077 GCA_032207245.1 Pardosa pseudoannulata | reverse complement strand
CAGAGTCGCCAGTCTAAATGTTTATGTTGCGAACTTCTCAACAAAAGGGGAAAGATTTTTCCCGTTCAAGTGTCATTATTCGCGTTCAAGAAGGACGTATTCCCACGTACAGAATCGGGAAAGGGAACCGAATGATACTAAATAAAATTCAGTTTCTATTTCGATTTCATTTTTACCAATAATTCAAAGTTAACTTGAATATTTCTTATACGTTTTCGCCTTTTCTGCTACATTATATTGCATGGTATTTTATTGGACTGGAAATTTAATGCATACAAGGAGATTTATATTTTTTGAGAAAGGTAATCGTTAAATAAACATACTTGGATGCATTCGCAATTTCAAATCGTTTTATTAATCGTAGATTATGTTAGTAAACTTTTTTCAAATTATTTTCTTCGTACTCATTGAATGTTAACTCTACACAATCCAACTCAAAACATGTTGTTTTTTTTTATAACTTAATGGTTCAAGATAAAATATAATGCTATTTAAGGGAATTAATTATTCTGTTTAGTGTCATTCCTTAAAAAAAAAAAAAAAAAAAAAAAAAGGCAGAGCAAAAGACTGATAAATAGGGTAATGCTTGTCGATATCGATGTTTGTTAGTTTAAAATGTATTGCTGGAATGGATGGTTGTCGCCATTTTTGAATTGGTAGAAGATCTCATTAGATGTCCTGCAACAAAACGGTAGAAATTAGCACTCCAAACAAATCCAAAACCTATTACCACCTAAGTTTCATTAGAGATCCATATAACATTACTCGGTATTATTATGACCAAAATATATTCTAGACCTTTTTTTTGATAACAAATAGAATAATAATTCTATTTGTTATTATGAATCTATTTGTTAATCAGGAATTATTCCTTAGCAAGAATGACTTTTATCCATGCATAAGATCGGATGAATAAACAAAATGTGTGCTCTAATGCATCCACGTTAGAAAGAAAATGGGAACCATTATATTTTACTTTGAATGTTTGAGACTAAATATTCGACACTAAGCTATAGATTTATACTCCTGATTAGCAAATTATTTTAATATACACATTCATACGATGTTCTACATGGAAATAAAAGATGTTATGCATATTCTAAGGATTTTTTAGAAGATTTATTCCCCCATTCAAGTATCATTATTTGAGATCAGATATGTCTTATACCAGAGAAAAATATAGGGAAATAGAAACAAATAATGATAAATAATATTCACTTTTCTATCTGTATTTCACTTATTACATACATATGCAGATTATGGATTTAGATAAAATACATTTTCGTTTTTCTTTAACCGGATGATGTCCAAATGGAAGGGGGCTGCTTTTAGCTGCCGCAATCTACGGGTTTGAGTGTAGCAAACTTCGGAGAAACCGCGAAGCCACGAGATTCCTCGATTATGAATGTCCGTACACCTAATGCTCACATTGGATATCTACGGTATCGCGAAATAAGAGAGCAATAGGCTCTTTGGCGTTATTTTAAATGACTAATATTTCTCGATAAATTTGTCTTCAAAATCGTCAGAGTTGGCAAGTTCTGGATGGTTTGGACAACATTTGGGGTCTAGTACCTTCCCTAAAGTTCAGTATCTTGAAAGTTCTTGACCCTTTAAAAGACTCAAATTATTAACTTTGCTGCTTCTTGGTACAGGGTTTCAGTTTCGAATCCTGCAGCTGGTATACATTTTCGTAGTTATTGGGAATCGGCGAGCAGTCAGTTCCTATATCATTAGCTATGCTGTAGAAAAAATTAGATTGTAGAGATGCAATGGGAACCAAATAATTTTTGTTTGATAGGGAGTTATTTCCCCGTTTATATTTAATTCCTACTAGTTTACAGTTTACAATGCAGGTACAGTCAATACCTTCTCTATGTTCCATGAGCGATCTAGGACATCAAAATTGACCTGATGTCCAATCGAACAATTATTGTCTTATGGATTATACGCAATCAAGATGCATTTTTCCATTATATGATTAAAGCAAAAGAACAAAATCACGGTACATAAATTTCTCTCAATTAATGGTTTAAAAATGAGAAAATAAATTTAAGTTTCTGCTGCCATTCTATAGTAATAAATTAAAGCTTCGAGCACCACTAAATAATTAAGTATTTTAGTAATTTCAACGTTAATTTTTCCATCCTAAAAGCTATGAAGCAAATCATTTTAAGCAAATATAGCTTCAAAAGAGATTTCAGTAAGCTTAAACATTTACTACATTTTAGATAAGAAACAAAAACCTGCATTATTTTGAGGTATTATACAGAAGTCGATTAAATTGCATATTCCCTCATTTTATTTCTCATCTCTTTGTTTAAGAGATCGTAAACTTTGTCTAAGGAGACAATTCCGTCTCTTTTTTTCCCACATACGCTCGAATGACATAATACCCCAGTTAGTCACCTTTCATTCACGGGGCTGAATTTGCGGCTTAATGTGTCTAAGGATCGGCAAAAGGTATTTTTAACGACCCCATTTGTTTCGGTAATGTTTGTTAGTACTGATTACGGAGTTATAAGCCTTATGTTCGATTTATTATTGGGAAATAAATACTATCTGCTATCGGCCACTCAGTGTCATTTTTTAAACACGATATGTAAGAATGTTTGAACAAGATAACACGAAAAAACGATGTTTGTCCTCTTTACTTTTTTCAAGATAAAAATTAAATTAAACAGAATTTATGCGCATTATACGGACAAATTTATTATACTTTATATAAAGTGTTAATTGTTTTAGAGAAAGTAAATGTGGAAGTTAAAATGTAACTAAAGGAAAAAAATGTAAATATTTAAAAGTGTGCGTAATAAAGCAGAATGTTTTAAAATGCTGTATTATGACTTTTACAGAAACACACAATCAGTATATAGTTTGTGCTAATTTAAGAGTCACATTTTATAAATCTTAAATATTTTAATTAAATAAATATTGTAATTTCAATGAAATTTCAAGTATTGTGATTAAAATGACGAATAAAATTAAGAGGAAATAAGTTTCAATAAATCTTTAGTAGTATTTGGCAACAGATTGAAAATTTGCATTTATATTAGATGTCTTATAAGAAATTGTTTAGTAATAATTATAGCATTATTATATTATAAGCATTAAGTCAAATTTATTAATGAGAAATGAATTGAATATTATGCTATTGGCTATGTATTAAAATGTTAACGTTTTTTGAAAGACTGGATAACAAAACACTGTGTGTGTGAGTGAGTATTATTTTAGAAATTAAAGAATCAATTATTAAAAAAAGAGTGAACTCATTGTGAAGTGTAATAATAGGGAGGCAAAACTGCACTATTTAAGATCAGAGCACAGCAAGTTAGGGAGAGAACAGTTATTATTGTGTGACCTATTGCTGAATGAGTCTCTTGTTAAAAACAAAATGGCTAGTGTGGAACAAACGCCTGACACAATGAGGGGTGTTTTAATTTCTTCATAAAGCTGCCATATGCATTTTCTTTAGAATACATTGTAATAATAATTAATAAGCAGTGGCTAGAGTTCCTTTGGTATAATCTATTAAGCTTAAAAAATTAAACGAGAAACAATATCAGACTAATTCACTGCTAAATAGAGAATAGAAAACAGAATTACATTTTTTACCGGTAAGTTGAAATTACTACTAAAGAAAAACCAAAAAGGAAAGTTAAATTTTATAGTATTTTAAATTTGTTAACAAAGTTATCATTCAGACTAGTTCATTTATACCAAAATTTCTGAAATTTCAGAATATGAGATTATATTCAGCTTCGATCTTCATCACAATCTGATTAATTTAAGTGACAGTTACCTTAACAAAACAAACCAAAATTGATATCTACAATTACAATACCATCTACCTCAGTTTCATTTAATAAGCAGAAAATATTTAATATAGATAAATAGGGGGTTTCGGGTGAAAATAAAACCTTTACCAAACAGATTCGTACATTTAATATTTTTATACTTATTATTATAAAAAATATGTGCTTTTATTGGTAGGAGAGTTACTCTCAGAAGCAAAGCCTTGTGTATATTTGAGATTTGATTTGAAACGTATTTTATTCCTTTAAATCAATAAAGACAATATGAAGTATTTTTAATACAACACAAATCTAAAAATAATGTTAGGGTGGCCTAGTGTTTGAGAAAGAAGAAATTAACACTCATTAATAAACAAATGAACAAATATGTCTTGATTAGATGAATTTATACAATTAAATAAATGCCTAAGGAATACAACTGTAATGAACTTATCATTTGTAGATATCGAAGACTGCTCTCGAGTCGGCGTAGGCCCCAAAAAACAATATAGCGATGCTTTTTCTCAAAAGGTCTCTCCCTCAAGCCGCGGATGTCAGCAGCGTTCACCTTTTACTCTCCTCTGGTCAAATCAGACAACCTCGTGTAGAAAAAACAGAGGTTCACTCCAGAACGATGGGGGGTCAGAATCCCCCAAACCCACGGAACCTTCTATTGGTTGGGATAAGTCTAAAATTTCTTTCTAGTTCAAACCGGCTCTATTCTGGTATGTCTTTGACAATGACTCACGGGAAGAGGTAAAAAAAGCTGAACCGAATGTAACTTATTGTTACAAAAAGGGTTGAGCGGAAATGAATTAAGAAATGTATATGTTTTTTAGGTAGAATTGTAACATATCTTCTGACTAAAAAGTTCAATTGTGTAATTAGTAGTGTATTCCTAATTTTATTCATAAAAATTTGTTACAACAAGAACTTAATTCTTTTGTTACTTTGTCAGCATTTCAAAATGTAGTTAACATAAAAAATTATTGATTAATAAATATTCGAGAAATTTAAGTTCAAAATAATTTTTCTTCGATACTTTTAAAAAGTTTACAAATTAAAAGTTTAAAAAACAGATTAAACAATCGAATTTCCTAAAGTGGTTTTAATTTTTAATCATGCTAGAGATTTTTGGGGTAATATTGCAAAACTGTATCATTAAAAAATGTAATATTAAATGCTTCTAAAAAAAGAATGAAGCACTCATTAATACCTTTAATGAAATAATTACAGAATGATATTTAAATATTTAATTATATTGTATAATTCATAGCTGGGTTTTTACTAAAGAACTTATTTCGGCTATTTTGGCTATATATAAGCTTATGATCACATGTTCTTTCTTTAATATTGTGTATTGTAAAATTACAATTACTCGACTCTATTAGAGAAAACAATACATTTTTGAAACTTCATATTAAAATATATTATTACTGTGTTTATCGAATATCTCTAGTATTTTATTCGATGGTTTACGAAATGGCACAAATGCATTCACCAAAATCACGTAAATAGTCTTATTTCAGAAATTTTGCTTTAAATTCCTTTGTATCCTCTAAGTTCTAAAATTATGAAGTCAAATGTGTCTGGAAAAACAAAGTAAATTCAAATACCTCCAATAACAACATTTCATAAAGTTAGTTTAATATACATAATTATATAATCTAAGCCCATTTTGGAAAAGTTTAATAAAGAAAGGTTAACTGGAAGGCTACAAAGTCACTGACTGAAATTAAGAAGCATTAGAATTATTCCAGGATTACTGAATTACAGCTACGGAATATTATCTAGGGTATAAGCAGTATCATTTCAAGAGTAATTATGCAATGATCCTGGATTATTGTACTCAAGATTAAAGATATATCAATCTAAATTGAGGCTTGATAAAGTATTCATTTGGAAGATTAGCTCGGTTATTATCCCTTTGAAATATCTCCCTTAACGCCGATTTTCCAAAGAGGGGATAACTTAACATTAATAAGCGCAGTCGTGATATTCGCTGAAAGATCAAAATTATGTAGAGTAATAATAACATGTATTCCCTAAACGAAGCCTAGCTTCCTTTTACATTATGTGATAGCAATGAATAAATCTTTATGATTTCCACTTTCATAGATACAAAACTATTTCTCTTGAAGTTTGTGAAATAAACGATTAATGTATTATTTTTTATGAATATTCTGGAGACAGGATTATTCCATGTGATATCAACACGATTTTAGAAAAACTTCTACCTGACCACCTCCAGTTTTGATTAAATTTGGTATAGTAAGTGACTTCATTGTTATAAAGAAAATCTAAAAAACTTATGTTCAAATAATTACAGGTTTGGAAGTTATAAGGCTTTAAATTTGCCAGATTTGTCTAAAAATTACACTATCAGCATACCTTTAAATTACACTTGCTACTCACCTAATTAAGCTAAAGAAATGTGCAAGGTGTATTTTAAACCTTTTTTAATGGGCTTTCATATGATATACAACACATGATGACTTGAAATTTTTTTTAAAAAAAAGTGAATTTAGGTTAAAATTTAAAATTTAAATTTCTCAAAAAGCCAAGTTTTTAAAATTTTGAAAAAAATCTCAAAAATTACTCATATTATTGTTAATTAATCCTCAAAGTTTCATGTTGGATCATAATGGGATCACAAGTTACAAAAGTTTTTTGTTTGATATATTTACTATTACAATAACGAAAATGAGAAAATGCATTCATTACTTTTAATCTCATCTGTAAAGGACGGCATTAATGTTTACACAATACCTTATCGATATATACTCTACTAAATAGTACATTTAACATTTGTGGAGATTTTAGAATAAAGAAAAATCATTAAAGTGCATTACTTTTGATGGATGGTGCTACTTATTTAGTTGGAACTGGTAGAAAACTTCATGTGTTGTGAGAATTTCTACTTCAGAAAGAATATACATTCGTCCTGTTGGAACTTAATATACCAAATTTAATCAGAATTGAAGATAGGTAGAAATTTTGTGTAGATTTGGTACGGAATTACCCGACTATTATTGTAGTCTATCACCTTATAGACAAAATAATTTTTAAATATATAGCTATTTATGCCTCCTAAATTTCCTACTTATGAATGGCATATTTTTATTTAAATATAAATATTAAAAATGAATTATACATATTTTATACATATATTTTATATTTTGGAGTATTTGGAAGTAAGTATTAAAAATTAATAGATTTTAACACTAGGTTAACGGGACGCATCATTTTGACGCATTTCGAATTTTTTAAGGAAAATTTCAAAAATCTTTTACATTTTAGTTTATCTCTTGTACTGACTTTTATCCATTGAATGGCATAAATATATATTAAAGTCTATTTTTTTTAAATGTTGAAATATCGAAATTTTCTATGAGGTATACCAAACTCTACGGATATGCGTCAATTTGAAATGATCATAATGGACGGAAATTTTTTAGTAAATTAGTTCTGTTTATGCAAAGATTACAACAATAATAAATAGGAATGTACCTACAATACTTCGATTCATTATCAAATATTGTTATCTCAAATGAAACAAGTAATAAGCAGCAGTAGAAAGAACGACACGCAAAATGTCAATTAAAGTTAGAGTGTGAAGAGGTTTTCAAGGTTTTAGTGCTTTGGTTCGAGTATTGAAAAATAAAATACTAGAATATTTTGTGTAATAGTAATATTATTGTGAACCTCAGTATTATTTCATATTTTCATTTTTACTTATAGTGTATAATTACATTGCTTTCAGAGTGTTGTTATATGTATTCGTTCATGCATTAAATTGATGCTTGTTCGTAGAGATAGGTATATCAGAAACGTTCGAAAACCTAGTGTTATAGTAATTTTAAAGTTTTCGTTCTAAAGAAGAGTGCCTAGAAACCACTTCAAAGATTATACTAATATACCAAACCTTAACTTTAAATCGGTTTTTAAAAATTGTCTTATTTATCAGTTTAAACTATTTTCATTGCTTAGATTTATAGTTTTGTTTCCCCCTTTGGTTATTTGTTTACGGAAATGATACGAGGCTCGTCAAGAAAGTAAGTTTCCCTATTTAAAAGAAAAAAAAAAGAACTTACACTTTCACGGACATATTAATTGGCACAAGTACAGCAATGTTTCAGTTATTTTTCATCATAGCCATCACCAGAATTGAGACACTTGTCATATTGTGGGATCAACTCTTGTATACCTATGTCGTAGAACTCTGCCGCCTGTGTATGGAACCAGACTTTCTGTCCCAGAACACCGTGCAAACCCCTTTCCGTACCGACAACGTCTGTGTGAATTTGGTCCTGACCGAAGATCCACTCTGATGGGAATGCATTGAATGTTGCTTGGTTTCCGGGATAAATTTTGAAATCGACATCTCATTGCCCGTGACAATCCTGCCTAGAAACTCGTCGCCGTCATCGTGATACCTTAGCAAAAATGTCAGTGATGCTCCTAAGTGTAGAATTTTGTGTTCGAGTGTCTGTTTCGGCTCATAGAACTGACAGAGCTGACGATAAATTTCAATTGGCACAGTTCTTTGTGTATTCAAGATCACCGACCGAACCTTTCAGGCGGTGGGAGAAGGAATTAGAGTTTCCAATTTGGACCACTGGTACCCCTCTACTGGCACTAATCGGTACTTGTGCAGCTGACATATGATTAATACGTCATAGATTTGTTATGCACGCGCAATTGACACGGCTAATTACGTTTCTTTAAAAGGGAAAACATCGGGAAAATTGCTTTCTGGATGAGCCGCGTAGAATAATTAATTTAATATAGATATAGAATGGTTAAATTATGTAGATATAGGATGAATTAATATAGTTTATATAATCAAACATGAATAAAATTTTAAACGACTAATTTTTCTTTTCATCAAATTTGTCTGAGTTTTTGTCTTAAATACCAAAACAAATGTCTGCATTTGATTCTACAGAATGTACTACTACAATAATTTTGATTTTTGGTTAATACGTGGACATATACGATATTTTTCTTTAATGACTTTAATTTCTTAACTACAAATATAAATTACTTTACAGTTAAACATTAATGCACAACTACGTCCAGAAAACTTATTTCTCTATTCTTGAAATTTTTTCGTTTAACATCATAATAATTCTATTCAGAACAGAAATAAATTAAAACTAGGAAATAAAAAAACAAAAAAATTTAATTACACAAAATGTCAAAACAAAGTGAGCGAAATTAATTTTAATATACGGCATAGAAAAGATTTTGACATTTTCTTAAATCTATGTATTTCATTAAAAGAACTTTTTTGTGCGGGAAAGAAAAATCATTACTAATTGCACAAGTGAAGATAAAAAAGAATCTTTTAGATAGCCTGAAATGAAGTCTCAGTTCTTTTATTGACTTATCCTTTATAGTTTGTTCAAGCTAAACCCATAGGAGATCTCACGTCTTCATCTGAAATTTAAATAACAATATTTCTTTTGTTCTCGTGGAAAGATTTATTCATACAGAAGTGGAATTAAATGCAGACACCCAGAGTATTTAAAAGAATGTTCTTTGCGAAAGGAGATATTAATATGCATCTTCATTAAAGCTGTAAGTTCCAGGTAATTCGTATCGGAATTTGCATAGGAAAATTACCTGAGTGGTTATAGCTAATTCCCAGGCAACAAAACTTTTAATTATTGATTTAACCCTTGTTAACAAGTCTTTAAATTTCTGTAAACTACTCATGCAATTTTTTTTCAATTTAACTGTAACCGAATTTCTTCTAAACTGCCGAGTATTATTTAACTGAGTGTAACCACGAATCGACTGCTGTTTTAGGCTTTGTTTATTGTTTCTATAATTGTTTAATTTATTTCTGATGTTTCCTTATTGGGTTCCTCCCCAATTTTATACTCATTTTGTATCTTTTTATTGATTTGTATAATGTTTCCGACGTCTGGTAGAATTGTTGCAGCATAAAAATATGTTTTAACCAGAGTGGAGGATCTCAACTCCCCCCCTCCAGTCATTTCAAAATATGATGTCACTGGTTGTTTTTGGTCTATATCTGAGTCTATTTTTTTGGTTGTATCTATTTTTATAGTATTTTATACTTTTAAATGTTTTTAATTACTGCATAGCGCTTTGAAGCATTTAAAATTGTACTATTATCTTTTAATTTATTGCGTTACGACCATCCATACATCCATTTGTGTGTATGCGTAACCGGCAAAAAAATTTCAACGATTACATTCATTGGAATTTAGCTCCCACTATTCTAATTTCTCGGGCCCTACTATTTAAGTTTCCTAGTCAATAAGAGAACTCATAAACTAAATGCAGTGGTTAACGATTAAAAATACAAGTCAGAATTGTGGAACTTTAAATTTATTGGGGTTTAAAATGAACGAATCAACTACTTTTTTTCATACGATTAAGAGCTTTGCGTCGAATGCCCAACAGTACAGTAGAACCTCGATTATCCGAGCTAATTGGAACCGCTAGTACCTCGGATATCAGAAATGTCGTTTAATAGAAAATCTGTATAAAAACCTTCGGTAAATGCGATTTTAACTAACTTTTAAAGTAAAAAACAATAGAACTTTCTTTAAATGATAAAATTAATCATATGTTAACTTATGTTTCACAGCTAAAAAGATTTAAATGTAAATCAACTCTAGGAGTAAATTTTAAAAATAAAATGGAATTTTTTTAAACTATATTTGCTTAAAATCCGAAGAAATTATTGTATTTTTAAAATTTAATATACCTTAATTTGTTAAATATGCATTCTTTTAAAAAAAGTCTGTTACCTTTCGTTGCAAAATTTCAGAATTTCTATCATGGGCAGCCCTATCTGTGTAGCATCGTTTCTTTGCTCCAAATATTTTAGGGCAGTTGTCAGTGCTTGAGCATGATAAATAGTCGTAGAATCCTTAAAGTCCTCATCTTCATTTTCAGCGTTATTAATGTCCGTTGAAAGATTAAGGGCTTGTATGATTTCTTCGTCATTGAGAATTACAAAATTTGGATGTTGATTTTCAACGTCCAGTCACTCGCAAGTGTCCTCTTCCAAAACTTCCTCACATCCTTCAATTCCATTGATGATCTCAAAAATTTCCCTGTACTTGTGTTTTCCGTCTGAAGGGATTCAAACAGTCTCCTCTTTTCAACAATTATTTTCTTGAATGATTTACGAATTGTAGTTGGATCCACTAATTGCCATGACTCGGCAATCATGTTGTAGGAAAGAAGTGCCTAACACGGACAACGAACTAAAATGTGTATCATTTTGTCCAAGCTCATTTTGGAAAGGAGAAAAAAAATTAGACTTCGTTATTGACTCGGTTAACAGAAACCTCCGTTAATCGAGGTTCTACTGTATATTCTTCTTTCACATTTGTGAAATCCGAAAGTAATCACGTGATTTTGTTATACAGAAAACTTTGTTATTCTTGAAATATGTAATCGCACTCATACTGGGCGACTTGGTGTTTTGGGTGCTTATTACTATTTAAGTAATAGCTTCATCGGACGTACGAGGATTTCTTGAGTTGATCTTTTTGTGTTTTCATTGGTTGTGTTTGATTAGTTTTGTCTTGTGCCTGTAATTTGACTGGCTGGGCTCAGTATATTTATAAAACTGTAAAAGCCCGATATACCTCGTATTTTTATTATTATTATCATTATTATTATTAATAAAAGGTGTTTTGTTATCTGCGGCTCTTCATTATGCTTCAAACGTTATACAGAAAGCTTTTTTTGAGAGTCAAGATTAAACCTTAGATCGAATAAGTTAGATCAAAAACCTCATTGGAGAACCAAAACCATTTTCTTGGGACAACTGAAAAATGTAGCCAATGGTCAGAAAATTACCATTTATACCAGCATTAATTTTGAGATAAATGCACAAATATTTTAAGTCGAATAAAACTTTTTTTTATATCTGACACTTTACAGGTGAGGAATTTGGTATTAAAAAATGAGAAGGAAATTTATATATATATATATATATATATATATATATATATATTATATATATATATATATATATAATATATGTATATACATATATATATATATATATATATATATTATATATATAGATATATATATATATGTATATATATATATATATATATATATTTATATATATATATACATATATATATATATATATATTTATATATATATATATATATATATATTTATATATATATATATATATATATATATATATATATATATATATATATATATATATATATATATATATATTATATATAATTTATATATATATATATATATATATATATATATATATATATATATATATATATATATATATATATATATATATATATATATATATATATATATATATTATATATATATATATATATATATATATATATAATATATATATATATATATATATATATATATATATATATATATATATACATATATATACATATATGTGTACATATATATATATATATATATATATATATATATATATATATACATACGAAAATTATATATACATATATATCGTCGACTGTCAACGGCTCGTAGGAAGTGATCTAAAATTGTAGTATATGTACATTATAAACTTCTCTCTCCCGCCCCCATACATAAATGTCGAACAGATTTGTGTTTATGTGTGCTTGTGTACGTTTATGCTTCCAAAAATTTATAAAATTTTTCTTTATTACTGAAGGAATCTTACAAAATTACGAATATTATTTCTAAAATTCTGATTTTTATTGACATCTTAGTGATTTTGCAAAACTCATTTTAAATCTTTCTAATTAAACACGTTCTAAAATATTAAGAGATAATTAAAATGGCATTTAATAAGATTATTGAGTCATGATTACTAGATGAAATTCTACGTAACAAACATAATTCCAACAATAAATTATGCAAGAAATTAACTTAAAGTAATTTGCTGCCTACCATTGTTTATCCGAAAGGGATGATTAATAATCTTTTTATTTAAAAAATTAAAACGCTATGCCATAAAATCGCTTAAGGAACGATTAACTTGTCATTTCTTGTTTGATTAGTTTTTGATTTAACTTTTCCGAAAGCGAAATCTCATTTGGCAGAGAAATGTTGTGTCAGATTAAAACCATAAATAATTTAAAATCAATTTTACTTTATATTTTTAAAAAATTTATTTTTTACAAAAATAAATGAATATCTGTTACTTGATTTATTACAATACTTTGAGTATTTAAATACCATTTTAAAATATATGTGACTTTTATAGCGTATGTGTTGTATTTATGCTTAATAAACACGATTTTTTGTACAACCATTGATTATAGTTTATATATATACATTCATATATATTTCAAAAACTGTTTCAGGAGGGATAAACATACCCTCTATGTAAATAATGAGTTTTACAATAAAGTTTTAGGAAAGTTACAAAAATCTCAATTTGCACAAATTTGTAGGTTCTATATCATTTTTTTAAATAAATTAAAATTCGTACAAAGATTTGTACCACAAAAAGTTTGAATTATTTCCGAAAGAACATTTTCCGACATATTTAAATTTTAATTTTGTGAAAATCTAAAGATTTCTTTCTGTTTTTTTGGGGGGGGGGTTAAAAAATTAAGTAGAGTAATTCAAAATTGAAATCAGGTTATAAAGCATTTAAAATCGATTTTATAAAGCTATAATATATTTACTTTTATGCCTTTACCCTTCCCGAATCATTAAAATTAATAAAAATTAAAATTCGTATAAAAAGCCGTGCACCCAAAAAACTTTTACTTCTTTTGCGAAAAAAATGACCGAGAAATTTAAAATGGATTTACGGATAAAGATTTTATTTACTCCTATTACAGATTGATTAAAAATTTACAATAATTCGAGATTTAAATCAGAACGTTCAAAATTCAGATTCGCGAAATCTAAATAACTCTGAATTTTATAGGTTTCCTTACGCCGTATCATTATATTTATGAAAAATTAAAATTCATACAAAAAAAAATTGCTTTAATTTCTTTGTGACAAAAATCAGCCGAGATATATATGAATATTTATAGATTTCCTATTCTCCTTTTGGGAAATCATTAAAAATAAATAGATTATTTGGATTGAAATTATATTGTAACGTATTGTTTACAGCAAATTGGGTGACAGTAAAACACAACAAACGTATGATCATCTATTACACTTCGAAATTACTCCCTGATATCAATGTCTGACTATAGAAATTTATTCTATGTAAAACAGATGTCTAACAGTCGTGCTTAATATGATTGTCTATTTCATAAGATGTCTACTGTACATGACATTAAAGTTTTGATCTTTAATAGACGAAGCGTGTACGTTTGAAATGTATAAAATATCCTCATAGAGTTATTTTATATTGTAAAATATCTTTTGAAAAGTTACTATAAAAAAGACCTACAGTTCATTATAGAAACATACAAGTATTATTAGACTCCATGGTCCTAAATTTTCTGTATTAGAAAGTACTGCCTCATGAAACATTTCAGAATAAAATAGTTTCAAGCCTCAAAAAACTTCTTTCTGGTTTAAAATCAAATAAAATTTAAATGTATTATAATAATTCCCAATTTCAAAAGATATGATGTTCAACAAAATGTAAAATTAAATCAATAAGAAAAATGTTTCAAATATGAAAAATAAATTAAGAACAGATATATAAAAATAATCAAATATTTCTTTTTTATGAGCAACTGTAATTTTCTTCATATTAATGATCTGACCTTATTTTAAAGCATATCAAAATTAAGGAAAAAATATGCATAAAAATGAGGAATAAAAATGGTTAATAATTACATTCTATAATCAAGTAACAATAATCATTTTATTAAAATTACACGCGATGTCATTATGTGCATTTAAAGTCAATTTGTAAAAGCCATTAATTTTTTTCCAGTTTAAACAAAGTAATTTGTATAAGCATTTTATTGGAAATAAAATATATATTTTATTTCGAATTTTTTTTAGAAACAGCATATATTATTATTGTGAAATGCATTCAAATTCAAGAAAATTTAGTTCAGTAATTATGAGGGTCATTTCTAATAGATATTTAGAAATATTGATTTTGTCACTTAGTTTTACGATTCATAAAATAACGAAAGTTTCTTTTAACAGCGCACTTTATTTATATGTTTTATATGAATACGTAAACGTACATATACACATACACTTGTATATATATATATATATATATATATATATATATATATATATATATATATATAAGTAAATATATAAAAAAAAGTATGTTTATACCTACACAGACACACGCATTCATATCTCTCAGAATTGTAAACTTCATAATTTAGGGATTTGAGAGCAGAAAACGTAGTGCACTCGTTTAATATAGATGAACCGAATAACTTATTATAAAAGCACTTGCTGAGTACTACCATACAGCGCTGTAAAATAGGTTTTCTTCATGAACCCTGGCTGAATGGGGAACCTTTGTTAGAGTGTGAAATCTAGCCAAGCACCGCCATATTTGATGGTTGGCTGTTAAACTGTGCTTAATACATGAATAAAGGTATTATACAGAAATAGTTGGTCAGCAAACTCCCCTGATGTAAATCCGATCGAACATGTGTGGGATGCTTTGGGGAGACCCATTGCAGCACGCTTACATCCTCCGGAGAACACCCAACAACAGATGCTGATTGAGGAATGGGCACTCCAACCGCAATATATGTTGGATAAGCTTGTTCCGAGTATGCGAAGACGGAGCGAAGCAACCATTGCAGTTAGGGAAAGGCATATCCCATATTATGGAGCATCTGCTTGTTGTTCTTCCTCTTGAATAGACAATCAGGAGTCACGATACTACGCTTTCAATAAAGCTTGTTTTTGTTTATTTTCATATCGTATGCATTTTTTTCTTTTCAATTCTTTCCTTATCCTTTACGTACACAATACTCTCCCTCATTTCTGAATTTCAAGTCTCAGATGATTTCTCGTGGAGCAAAAAACCCACTTGTTGCTTAAGTTGTGCAAACCACGGCAATGGTCTTCAAATTTCATAATTAAAATTTTAGATTGATGTAAAATTTGTGTTACGGTCCAGAAGACATATTTGTCCATCTTCCTATTAAATTTATGTTAACTACAATAAATTATGTCTTTAACATATATTGAAATAATACTTTTAGTTTTGTTTTAACATATGGAAATGTATTTATGTGGGCTATACAAAGTTAATGTGAATATATATTTTTGACTTGTAGTTATTACATTTATGTAACAAATCGAAATGTTATATATCTATTTATACAGTGGCAGGCTGATCTCCAAGACATAATCTAGTTTCAATGCTGTCGCTTGGAATTACAATTTCTAGTCTTTCCAAATGATTTGTTTTCCCTATTTTTACAACACTGAAATATGTATTTGTAAAATTGAAAAGCGATTTGTCAAGTTTTAAATTATGTGCTTTACAGTAATTTTCAACATCTCTATTAGATCGAAAACGAGCTTTTGTACCTCTAATTCTATAGTAAATATCAATACAAGATTCATCTTTACATGAAACAGCTCGTCTTTCCAAAACAATATTTTCACTAGAAGGTTTTACTGCTTTCCAATATCCCCTCCCATTCTTTTGAAATTTTCACTTTTACGGTTTCAGGGGTTTCCAGTTGTTCAGTTTCTTCAGATTCTGACTCGTTTTCTGAATCGGATGAAACTTTAAAACAAGTTTTGGGCCCGGTTAGCTCCATTGTTACTCCGACTGTGTAGTGTTTCATCCCCAATAGAAACATTTATTGTTCTAACAATTTTTCCTTTTAATCGGAAGCCTTGTACAATAACCACGAGTTTTTTTATTGCATACATTAATATAACACCCTTTTTAGCTCTTATGTCCAAATTTTTCCTTGTTTAGGAACGTGCAAATACTTAATATAGCCTTAGTTACAAAATCTCACAGATGTTATAATAATGGTTTACATCCAAATTAGACTTCAAAAGGGGTTAAGGGTGTTCTTTTCATGGTATACCCTATTCTAAACAGAATTACGACATAACAAGGCTTCCGCCCAAAACCCATTTACTGAATCCGCTGTAATTTAGCATAACTTTTATAGCGTCCATTGCGGTATAATTGTAGTGTTCTGCTACGACACTTTGTTGTGGCGAGTAGACATTTGTTCTTTCAAGCTTTATGCCAAGTTGATCTAATTTTTTTAATTCCGTACTGGAAAATTCCAGACCATTATTAGTCCTTACGTTTCAGATTTTATTATTTAGAAAATGTTCTGGCCGTTTTTCATAAGAATTCACTTTTTTCATTTATTGAATAGGTAGTTACTTTAAGCAAAATCTCATCGATGATACTTAAGAAATATCAATATCTTCCAAAGGCTATATTGGGAATGGGACCGCATAGGTCCAAAAAGTAATTCTAGGGATTTTTGAGACCCAATTTAAACCGATAGGTGAAACAAATTCCTTCGAAATTCAGCAATTTTATGCGGTTCACATTTTAAATCATGGTATTACAAAATTCAAAATGTGAAATATTATTATTTTTATTATTCTGAACAATGTATTTCGTAATATGAGAAAGTCTCTTATGACGAATTTCTAAATTGTTTAGATCAAAATTAGAAAAATTTTGTTCTTTGGACTTTGAATAATTGAATTTAACATTACAGAGCTTATTTACAACAGAAATTTTACATTTATGTTCTTTTAACTTTAAAGGTTTAACAGTCTCATACTGGAGATTTACATAAAAATGCATTCTTTTTAGCTACAAATAGTTTAAGACCATCTTTATAATATACTGTAATTTGCCCGTTTCTACACATAAATGTTGTACCTGCTTTGTCAATTAAAGAACCTGACATTAAAGTACACCTTAATTTGGAAAAAAAAATAATAATTTCTGACTCACCTTTGTTTTTAAAATCATCCTGATTGATCCATTTAGTTCTACATTACATGACACCCCACCAATGGCGACTATTATAGAAGTGTTTTTTATAAGTTAAAATTTTTTAGGAGACTTGTTAAGAAAGAAATGCGAGCTTGATGCTTTGTCAAATACCCAAGATGTATCGTCGTTGTCTTGATTAATACATGATTCGATGATAAAACAGTTCGGTTTTGTAGATCGACGATTTGGAAAAATCTGTTTATTCTCAGTTTTTGGCTTTCGAATGATTTCCCTTTCATACCTTTCAAACTTGATGAAAAAGCGATGCTTTCTTGGTTTTAATGGCTTGTTTCAATCTAGAATCTTCAGCAATTAATTCAGCCTGAATCTTATCAAAAGTGAAATCCTCGTCTTTTCAATACCAGATTGATTGTATAATTCTGTTAAATTCAAGAGCAAGGAAACGAATGAATTGGAATGCCTGGTACCAGTCATCTATGGGATTTCCAGTATCCCATTAATTCATTTACTATTTTTCGGATGCCGGCCGAGTACAGACCAATTTCCTCCTATGGGTTTATTTTGCAGGAGAAAAAAAATCATCGGTAAGTCAATTTCACGGGCATGAGAATCCGGTCGGAAATGCTTTTTTAAAAGTTCCCACGCAGTTTCTGTATCGCCAGTATGAAGAACAATACTTCGATATTCTTTTCAATGTTTAAATATATTAGACCATAAACTTAGTCTGCTCTTTGGTTGAAACTTCTTGATTCTTTTTCAACTTCACCTTTAGTAGGTCCATCTTCTGTCTTTGATACAAGTTGCCAACAGTTCTCTTTCAACAGTAGCATTTTCAAATCCTCACGCCAAGTTGCGTAGTTGTCGGCAATCAGCTGTTGAATTGTGATTTTCCTTTTTAACTCTTTTAAAAGTCCACAGGCCCGCCGTCAAATACCTTTGAAGTTATTTTTAATAAATTTCACAGCTGCATACACTTGCTGCCCATAACCGACATCATGAAACACCGGTCAAAAGACGCAGATAGTTTTCCAAAAATTTCTAAAATTTTGCAGAGGGGTAAGTAGGTAGACGAAGCAATCACTTGCTATAAAATAACACTTTCACTTCGCTTTAAACTAAATGCTTTAAACTAAAACTTTATTTTAAGATTATAAAAATAAAACATTCGTCGACTATTGCATAAAAATAAAGCATGAAAATTAGGCCAGGCTATTAAACAAAAAAGGAAGTTCCGGGTGCCCATCAAGCAGGGCTGAACAGGATGAAATACACAGCTGCAGTAGGTTTGGCTTGGCTTGGAGTGCTACTGACTACTTTCTGCAACACGAGGGCTAATGAGACTGGGACCTACAGCTAATGCTGATTCCGAAGGTCTACGAACATCCATGCTAAGTGGGATTCGAACCCATGAACTCCGGTACCGAAGGCCAGCGCTCTAACCAATGGGCCATTGGTCGGCCAGCTGCAGTAGGAAATCTGCATCTGGCTTTCAGTCATGGTTAAATATCAGTGGCTGAAAGTAAAGGCTGCTATTCACAGGAACTCTAAACATTCGGAATAGTCAATTTTTTCTACTGGCTACCTCATATGACGAAAATCCATTATAGAGTAGGAAAAACTTTCATGTTCTACATAAATCAACTTGTCGAAATGCACTTTTAGTGATGTCATTAGATAATCTAGAGGTGTAGATGATATCCGTGAGTAGTAGCCAAAATCTAAAAGCGTCGGATGAATGTCGTTATCGATTAATGATGTCATGTTGTGAGGAAGAATTTTTTTATTAAATTTTCCCAACAAGATAAAAATGCAAAAGTGCATACGCTTGTATTGGAGCTCGAATAAATTAAAAGTATCTATTTCTGAGAAAAATATTCAGATAAAATTAAGGAAATGCATGTTATTGAGAGCTATCAGACCTATCAGACATAAAATATATAATATATTCGAAATATTCTGAAAATTTTGGAAGTTTATTTCTGTTGTGTGATTTTATATTAAATATTTTTATAACTCTCGGACCTCAGAGGCTCGGAGTGCATCCTCGTGGTTTAAAATCATAGGTCAAGAAGCCAAACGTTGAATTTTTAAACTATTTTTGATTCTAACCAATGGAACTAAATTCTTCATAGTCATAGTGACTATGTTAGACAATAGTTTTATTTTTTCAATGAATCCAGCAACCTGTAACTGATTCCATAAATTTCCCACGACGTTAAAATTCTTTACAAATCAGAACAAGAGACTGGAATCTTTCTAGCCTCCCCACGATTTGATCCTTACTCCATTCTCTAAACTTTGAT
>CM063508.1:5164577-5172077 GCA_032207245.1 Pardosa pseudoannulata | reverse complement strand
GTGGTTAATATTTTCAATTTATGGCTTAGCTGAGTGCAATCACGTACACGAAACTTTTGCAGCATTAAAATTCATTTTTCTTTCACTTCAAAATTTTTATAGCTCAGGGGCATTATTACGACAGTAAAATCGGACTAGTAATTAGATTTTCTTAAAGAGTTATTTGAAGAACGAACTTCCAGGGAATGATAGCGTTAGTTGTAGAGACGATGTTGTCTAGAAACCATGTTTAAATGGTTTAATGCCTGTACTAGTGTTCTATGAAAACTGCCATCACATAGCTCATTATGATTGGAGCTTCATTAACTTAAAATTTTGTATGAGAGTGTGTTTTATATTCCATACTTTTCAGTTTTACTAACGTCTCATTCTTAAACCTTCATTAACGGTTTTTCTATGAGTTGATATGTTTAGGATTCTTGAAAGTTAGAATTTTAAGGATCTTCTAGTAATTAAATTTTATTTTAAGGATTTTCTAGTAATTAAATTTTATTTTATTAAAACAAATATTTCTATAACTTCAGACTTAGTTTGTGGCATGTGAATTTAAGTTCTTGCATACGTTGAAGCATTGTGTCTGTTTTAAAGTCTAGTTAATTGTTTATATATCTTAAATTACTTAAAATTGTATATGACAAATCATATTTATTTATTTTGTATAAAATGATAATAGAATTTACTGGATCTATTTAACTAGTTTAGGGTGCTTGAACGTGTTATGAAAACACTTACAGCAAGATTTGTTTTAGTTCTCTGTACGATGTAAAGGAAGATTTGCAATCGCGTTTGACTATTAAGCTTCCTGTACGTAATACATACAGACCTTACATAGGACCTCTATACAAGTATCTTACATAACACAAAAACGACTAGATGCTAAGCATTCTATATAACGAAGAATATCAATATAATAGTCGTTCTAGCTGCCTGTAACAGCAAATGCCAATAAAAAATAACAATGTATGCATATGGAGATGAAACATGGCTTTTTAGGTAGATAAAAGTGCCTTTGAAATCGACTTTTTAAAACAAAAAAAATTCATTTTCATTCATACATTTTTTTTGCTGTTTATTACATCCTAATACTATGTAAGGAAGAATAATGATTGAGATATCTTCCACATAGTACACCACAGTTGTCACCAGATGGAAGTACTTTAGCTCTAATAGGAAAAAAGGACCTTCTTCTTAGGAATGAAGTGTTGAACCTTTTTCGGAAGTTGAAAATGACTTGTTTTCTGTGATAACTCATCATACATTGAAAATTTAAAAATTTATATCTTTATAGGCATACAAGGAAATGAGGTAGCTTTCAAATCAGATTTTATGATATTTAAACTGTGAATATTTTAAATTCAATATAATATTACAAACAAAAACCCAAACTATATTAATACTCTTTAAGGTATTATTAAAAATGTACCCCGTAAGTATAATCTTTGAGTATTTAGAAAATTCATTTATGAAAGGTCTTATATCTATTTACTGCATCGTTAATTAAGTACAATATTTTTTCTTTCAATTTTTTAATTTTATTTTCCTCTTTTTAATTTTTAGTCACTTGTGACACTTGCTTGTAAGCATTCGAATTTAAAACACCGCAGCAATTATTAAACATTTTATTTTAGTAATGCCATATAGTCGGCAAACACTACTCCCTAAGATAACAAAAACAAAGTGGGCCCTATTAATTTAGAAACAGGGGCCATGCAAAAAGCCCATTCCCACCTTTAGAAGTATTGTTAGAATTTGGAAGACCATAAACCTATTTTATGCCCCCCCAGTCGCTATTAATTAACAAGGCGAATCTGTGTCGGTTTGAGCTCCAAACACGAAACACTCTGATTACGAGACTATTCCTTTGCCGACTAAACTTGTTTTTATAAACTTCTCTACAACACAATTATTTCTATCCTCACTCCATTCTTCAATTTTTTCAAGGTTATTCAGCTAATATATAATGATAATCACAGATGAACTGTTAGTTCTTCACACATGTGTAATCTTTAAGCAGAAATGAAAATAAAAAAAAATATGATATGGTTTATAGATACACTCAATAGCAAAAACATTTTGACCACCTGTCAATAACGAGTTGGCTCACCTTTGGCGCGCAACACAGCTTCAACACGCCTTGCCATCGATGCCTAGCTATATGGCCGGAGACAGATTGTACCAGTGTCTTGCTCCTGATTTGCTTTATCATGCGAGAAAGTCTCTGACGACCTTTTTTTTTTTTGATAGCTTGTGGACGTCCAACACCATATCGTCTACTGCTGGTTTCACAGTCATTAATTCACTTTTCATAAGTACTAACTACTGTAGATCGCGAACAACCCACGAGTCGAGCAGTTTCGGAAATTCTTGTCCCGAGCCTTTGAGCCATTACAATCTGCCCTCTATCAAAATCGCTTAGATCCGCAGCCTTTCCCATCACACAAAGAAGGGAGAGAAAGAATGATTCTTCAGGATCTCACAAGATCTCACAGGAAGAATTGACTTCAGTACTTCCTTGGCCAAGCCCACTAGTACTGGGATACTAGCGATGGATATGCAAAAACTATGAAGATGAGTTGGCGTGACAAACAAAATTAAAGAGTTCTACGGGTGGGTGGGCAGTAATGCATGATTTTCGAAGAGAAAGAGTAAACACTTAAGGACAAAAACAAGATAGCCAGCACAAGTGATTATAATAAATGAAATTGCTGGTCAAAAAACAAGGTGACAATAAAAATATTTACGGTAATATGCTACGACAAGGTACAAATTATTTTTTTTTCTAAATATCAAACAGACTTCTGATCCCAGGGACTGTGCAAGCACAGAATTCTGAAGGATTCATCGGCCGAAAAATTGGCCAATAGAATTTCTCAAGGGGCCGACCAATGGCAATCTTAGGAATTCACCCTCCAAGGTTTGAGCCCTACATTTTACTGCTTCAGCAGAGGCAAGCATTTTGGATAGGAGGGGGGAGAAGTACTACCGGCAGTGGAGGATTGAGACCTAGGAAGTAGGAACCAATCCAAATCTGGGAATGATGATTCTTCAAACTCTCCAGCAGCAGTTAAATACCACTTCCACCTGATCACGTGCCTTCCACGTCATCCAGGCGAGTTCATTGAAAAATATAGGGGTGGTCATAATGTTTTGGCTCTTGAGTGTATATGAGATAGAAAAGGTAATTGGAGTATTTGGAAGTAAAGTTAGTATTAAAAATTAATAGATTTTAACACTAGGTTAACGGGGCTCATCATTTTGACGCATTTCGAATTTTTTAAGGAAAATTTCAAAAATCTTTTACATTTTTATTTTATTTTTTGTACTGACATTTATCCATTAAACGATATAAATATATATTGAAGTCTATTTTCTTTAAAAATGTTGAAATATTGAAATTTTCTATGCTGTATACCAAACTCTACGGATATGCGTCAATTTGAAATGATCGTAATGTAGACAAAATTTTTAGTAAATTATTTCTTTTATGCAAACATTACAACAATAACAAATAGGAATGTACCTATAATACTTCGATTCATTATCAGATATTGTTATCTCAAAGGAAACAAGCAATAAGCAACAGTAGAAAGAATGAAACGCAAAATGTCAATTAAAGTCAGAGTGTGAAGAGGTTTACAAGGTTTTAATTGCATGGTTCTAGTATTGAAAAATAAAATACTAGAATATTTTTTGTAATAGTAATATTATTGTGAACCTCAATATTATTTCATATTTTCATTTTTTACTTTCTGTGCATAATTGCTCTCCTTTTAGAGTGTTGTTACATGTATTCATTCCTGCATTAAATTGACACATGTTCGTAGAGATAGGTATATCAGAAAGTCCGAAAACCTAGTGTTAAATCAATTTTAAAGTTCTCATTCTAAACAGGAGTGCCTAGAAACCATTTCAATGAATACTAATATACCAAGCCTAAATTTTAAATCGGTTTTTAAAAAATGTCTTATTTATCATTTTAAACTATTTTCCTTGCTTAGATTTATAGTTTTGTTTTAATGTTTAGTTATTTGTTTACAGAAATGATACGAAACTCATCCAGAAAGTAAATTTCCCTATTTAAAAGAAAAAAGAGCTTGCACTTTCACAGACATATTTATTGGTAAATTTACAGCAATCTTTCAGCTATTATTCAACATAGCCACCACCAGAATTGAGACATTTGTCGTATTGTGGGATAAAGTTTTGTATACCATTGTTATAGAACTCTGCCGCCTGTGAATGGAACGAGCCTTCCTGTCCCAGACCACCGTGCACATTATTTTCCGTACCGAAAGCGTCTGTTTGGATTTGGTCCTGACCGAAAAGTCAATGCATTGACTGCTGCTTGGTTTAAGAGTTAAAATGCGAAATCCAAGTCTCATTGACCGTAACGATCCTGTCGCGGAACTCGTTGCAGTCATCGTGATACCGTTGCAGAAATATCAGTGCTGCTCCTAAGAGTTGAATTTTGTGTTCGGGTGTCAGTTTCGGCTCATAGACCTGACATAGCTGACGAGGATTTTCAATTGGTGCAACTGTTTGTACATTCAAGGTCACCGACCGAACCTTGCAGGCGGTGGGAGAAGGAATTATATTTTCTATTTCGGACCACTGCTACCCTGCTACTGGCACGAATCGGGACTTGTAAAGCTGGCATATGATTAATATATGTTACCAAGCACAGATCTGTTAACCAAGCGCAATTTACACGGCTAATTACGTTTACTTTAAAGGGAAAAAACATCGGGAAACTTATTTTCTGGATGCGCCTCGTACATATATTTATAGTTTCAATCACAACTTCTGCTGAGTTTCTTTAATGCCATTTGCACCAAATAGTCATATATATTTTACTGCATGATATTTTTATATCTATTAGTAGCACAATATTTTTTATCCCGTTAATCATCTGAATTTACTTATGTATAGATTCCTAAATTTTTACCACCTCCATCTTTTAATTAAAAAATAAATTGTAAATAAAAATAGTTGTGTTGAAAAATAGTACACAATTATATCATATACAAACAGATTATTTGTTAAATATGCATACATATTTGAGGCTGATTTTATTAAAAAATTCAACTATATCTCTTTTTCTGGAAGAAAGGAATTCTTGAATCCAATTTTAATGACTACTAAAAATATCAACTCTACATTACGATTGATTATTTTATTAAATAAAATGTCTTTATTCTCTGAAAGTATCATCTCTGTTACTTGAGTTTTCTTTATTTGGTTATTTATAATAATGATGTACATTTCTCATTCTTATTCTTTTTCTTTTCCTCTAATGATAATTTGCTCCAAATATCTTTTGAGTAATTATGATATGGTCTATTTGTATCTATGAGTTTTTTAAAAAATGTTTTTTATTTGTTAATCAGCTTATAAAGTTTATAAATAGTGCAAATAATTTAAGATCTGTTAGTATTTTTATGCCTTGTAAGTTGACGACTAAGCTTGGTTTCTATTCTCGATCGAAAGTAGATCAGTCTTGTGATTATAAAAGACTGTTTTAGAGAGAGTGAACTACGTCGTATTTTCTGTAAATATAAAGGAAAAACAACGATATCCTACATGTAGTATCATGCGATGGTATGGGATCATTATCAGGGGGTATACGTCTTTTCATGTATTTCACACTAGTACTTTCTATGATACATTAATGATGTACATTTCTCATTCTCATTCGTTTTCTTTCCCTCTAATTACAATTTGCTCCAAATATCTTTTGAGTAATTATGATTGGGTCTAATTGTATCTATATTTTTTAAAAAATGTTTTTCATTTGTTAATCAGCTTATACAGTGTATAAATAGCGCAAATAATTTTAGATCTGTTAGTATTTTTATGCCTTCTAATCTTAATTGGAGAATGTAATGTGGTCGCTAGTATCACAATAACAAGGTTGACGACTAAGCTTGTGTTCTATTCTCGGTCGAAAGTAGATTCAGTCTTGCGATTATAAAAGACTGTTTTAGAGTGAGTGAACGTCATATTTTCTAAAAGAAAAAATAAATAATAAAAAAATAAAAATAAAAATGACCGATATCCTACATGTAGTATCATGGTATGGTATGGGATGGTATCATTATCAGGAGGTATGCGTCGTTTCATGTATTCCATACTAGTACTTCCTATGATACATTAATGATGGTTCTACTACCCCATAATGCTCCGTGGATCTGTCGCTGATATATTTCTTTAAAAGAAATCAACTCAGCTTGACATGGAGCAGTCTCTGTATAGAAGTTTCTAAAGAGTGAGAATATTCAACGACTCGTACGGTCATCGTGGTCGTTAGACCTGATTCCCAATGAAGATGTTTAGGATAAGTAGGGAACAATCTTGCTTGTCATCAGTTCCCTATAATAGTCAAGGATATCTTCATATATGTACTGAGGAATAGGATAAATAACCCCAATGTTGTGGAAAGCATGGCCCAATACATTGATTCTTATATTATCCTTCATGGTGGCCATATTTCATACTGACAATTTACTCCAGAATGCATTAGGACGATAAATGCATTTATACACTTTTATGTATTCAACATATAATTACCCAATATGTTTATTCTTAAATTACCCATCATGGTGCCATATTCCGTATTAAGAATTTACTTCAGAAAGCATGCAGACGACAACTTCATTTGTACACTATGTATTCAACAGAAAGTTATTCTTTTAATCTTTGAACAATTTTCAGAGCCCTCTGAGTTTTAAAGCCGAAAAAAATATCTTTATTTTTGTGTCTTAGCATCTGGAAGTTTTTCTTTTATTTCGCATAGCCTTCAAACGCATCTTTAAGCACTATTTATACTATTTTAATCTGTTATTAGCAACTGTTTACCAGTGCAGTACGAATCCAATGGAGATATTAAGGCAATTATATATAACTATCCATGACTGAAATTTTTAAAACAAAAATTCTATAAAATGAAGTTTTGAGGGAATAAATACAAACGAGGGTCCAAAATATGTATCTTGAGGCACATATTAAAAGACGCACATTTTTGTACACTTTTTATATTCAACAGAAAGTTATCATTTTAATCTTTGAACAATTTTCAGACCCCTCTGAGTTTCAAAAACTAATAAATTATCTTTATTTTTGTGTCCTAGCATTCTGAAAGTGTTTGTTTTATTTCGCATGTCCTCCAAACGTATTTTTACGCACTATGTATACTATTTTAATCCGTTCTTAGCAACTGTTTATCAGTGCAATACGAATCCAATGGATATATTACGGCAATTATATATATAAAGTTTTAAAGGAAAAATTCTAGAAAATGAAGTTTTAAGGGAATAAATACAAACGAAGGTCCAAAATATGTATCTTGAGGCACATATTAAAACACATATTTTTTATATTCCCAATTGTTCCGCTAACTATTATCTGACTTTGGTCACTGCAATCCATACCGACTATTTTAAAAAAAAGGAAATATTAAAGTTATGATTAATTTTAACTGTGATTATTATGTTATTATAATTA
>CM063508.1:5142077-5157077 GCA_032207245.1 Pardosa pseudoannulata | reverse complement strand
CATCTAGAGCATGTGAGGGTAACATTAAAGGATGTAGATTACTATATTTTACAACCAACTAACGACAGTACAGGATTGTGGAATAATGACAGTTTGATGCATTTTCAAGAATCAGTGCTCCCTAAGATGCTTGGTACCCAGTTGTTTACTGATTTACACAATAGGAAGCTGGGATAAATTACATGGAAAATAAAGATACTCACCAAGGTTGCTAGAAAATAATATCAAGAAATAACAGAATCGCTAGAAAATAATATTAATATACACATATATACGTTGGTTAATTTTTTAGAATAAAATATTATACAGATATACATAGGTACATTCATAAATAATGGTTGAGGAGTTCACGTTTAATTTATTAAAATTGTACAAAACAGTACAAAATTATTCCAAACAATTACATAATATTAAAAAGAAATATGATTTTGGAACTTTTTGTACTGTTTGTTCTATTTAACCCTCTAAGCGGTTCGCACGTACAATTCCGCCAAACCGATGATGTCTTCAAAGCGGTTTCACGTACAATTTTCGACCTCCAAAAACGTTCCGAAAATGGATGTAATGTACATTTCTGCCAGTGTTTTCCCCCATGGAGTTTTGAGATAGGAGGGTCAGGTCGATTGTTTAAGAACTGCACCCCTCCTTGACTGACATTTATTGAGGGATGCAACCCTACTCCCTGAGGCACAAAGACGCTGATAGCTTTTCATGGATTTGTAAATCTCTATTTCGAAGGATTTCATTTGCGGCAACAGATGTATCTCTAATTGCACCACTTAAATATATTGGATGACTTTCGTAAAAAATATAAATAATTCTCTTGAAGAATATTTTTATTTGTACGTTTAGAATCCATTATTTCTTATGGGATGATCTTCGAGACTTGACGAGCTTTAT
Source organism: Pardosa pseudoannulata (assembly GCA_032207245.1). Lineage (NCBI taxonomy): Eukaryota > Metazoa > Arthropoda > Arachnida > Araneae > Lycosidae > Pardosa > Pardosa pseudoannulata. Next base: position 5,156,177 of record CM063508.1, on the reverse strand, counting down.
GTGTATTAAAAATTAACAATCTATAACATCTATTTATATATCTATTTATAACCGGAAGTAAAGGGACAATAACGAGGGTGGGTTTCCCGTATTCCATTCTAGTCGACAAAGGGTGAAGTAAAAAATCATAGAACGCTTTGGCCACTGACACAATAAATCTTTAGGGTATTTTTGGAGACTTTTGTTTCCTCGGTGTGTTCCACTCGGAGGGTTAAAGATCATAAAAATGCTCTTCTTTATGCAAATATTATTTTTTACCTTCGATATTATTAGAATGTTTTTATTACCAACTGAATTTGTGGAAAAACTTTCTAATTATTATGGACTTTTAAATGCACATTTCCATATTTTTCTAATATTTTTAAAAATTCTAATAAATTTTCATTTGAATATTTGTAATATTTTTGTTTGCATTAGACTGGGAAAGTACTTATGCAAACAATTATATTTAATTATTTCGAAATTAAAAGAACTTTTGTTTAGAAGCTTTAATAGTTCTTAGAGTAAAAATGATGTCTTTAAGATTTCATTATTCTTAAACTTAGAATTTAATAATTTAATTTTTCTTTTTAAAAATTCTGAAAGATAGTTAAATATATGATTAAACATCCAAATTCTAACTTTTGATTATATTAAATCTAAATAATATCTAAATAGATGAAAACTTTAAAATGTGACGTGCATTCAGAAATAATCCTGCACACAATGAGAAATATGGTTAAAAATTTTAAATTTAATGCTTAGCTGAGTGCATTTATTTACGCAAAACTCTGGCAACGTTATAAGCCATTATTCTAGTTCTTCAATATTTTTATAGCTCAAGGGCATTGTTACGACAGTAAAATAGGACAAGTAATTAAATTTTCTTTTAGATTTGTTTGAAGAATGTTCGCCTTACTTGATGAGGCAGTGTTGTCTAGAAACGTGTTTGAATGGTTTAATGTCTGGATATGTGCTCTATTAAAACTGCCATCACACAGCTCATTAGAAGTGGAGCTTCATTAAATTTAAGTTTTGTGTGTATGTGTATTTGTGTTGGATATCCCATAATTCACGGTGGTACTAGCTTCTCATTCTTAAACCTTCATTAACGGCCCTGCTACGAATTTATATGTTTGGGATTCTTGAAAGTTGAAGTTTTAAGAAAATTGTGTTAATTAAAACTCATTTTATTGAAAGTGAATATCCCTGAAACATCGGATATAGTTTCGGAAATGACAATTTTATTCCTTGCGTACGTTCTTAAGTGTTTAGCGTTGTGAATGATTTAAAATCTAGTTCAACTACTCATAAATTTCCCGATTAAAGTATGGTAAAGAATATTTATTTTCTTACTATGACATGGTAATATAAATTAATTGACCGATTAAGACTTTATATATTAACGTAACTTTTATAAAAATACATACAGCACATTTTTTATTTTTCTGTTCGAAGTAAGGAAAATTTGTAATTTTGTTTTATCTAGATTTGGCTTTATGCCTGTACAAATAAACAATAACATTAAATATTTTGGAACACATGTTTTTATGTAAGTGCAGATGACACATGATTTGTAACTATATTTACAGATGTATGCATGTATGTATATCGTATAGCTTAAAAATAATTTTTTTTATTACTATTTGACTTTATAGAAAAGTTTTCTAAATACTATGCGAATTTTAAATACACATACATACATATTTCTATCATTTTTAAACGCGAATTTTTTAAAATTTTTATTAGACTGGAAATGTACGCCAGCATTTTTATTTAGTTATTTTAAAAATTAATAAAATTATTTTCTTTACACATTTTAATAGCTTCTTTTCAGTAAAATTATCTTCCAGAATTATTAATGAAGTTATAATTTAATAATTTAATTTTTCTATAAAAATATAAAAATATCATTATAATTAAATGTGTGATTAAACATCCAAATTATTTTCTATTTAATTATATTAATTCCAAACGGCGGTTGAAAGTTAAATAGAAGAAAAATGAAAAATGCAATGCGGATTAGAAATTAATCCTAACCGCAATGATAAATATGGTTGAGAATTTTAAATTTATGATTTAGCTGTGTGCATTGATTTACCCGAAACTTAGGCAACGTTATAAGCCATTATTCTAGTTTTTCAATATTTTTATACCTCAAGGATATTGTTACGACAGTAAAATGGAACAAGTAATTAAATTTTCTTTTAAATTTGTTTGAAGATTGTGCGCCTTACTTGATGAGGCAGTGTTGTCTAGAAACGAGTTTGAATGGTTTAATGCCTGGATTTCTGCTCTATTAAAATTGCCATCACACAGCTCATTAGAAGTGGAGCTTCATTAAATTTAAGTTTTGTGTGTATGTGTATTTGTGCTGGATATCGCATAATTCACGGTGGTACTAACTTCTCATTCTTAAACCTTCATTAAAGGCTCTGGTATGAATTTATATATTTCGGATTCTTAAAAGTTGGAGTTTTAAGAAAATTGTGTTAATTAAAACTTATTTTATTGAAAGCGAATATCCCTGAAACATCAGATATAGTTTGAGAAATGACAATTTTATTCCTTGCTTAAGTTCTAAAGTGTTTAAAGTTGAGAATGATTTAAAATCTAGTTGAACTATTCATGTGAAAATAATCCATGAAATAAAGTATGGTAAAGAATATTTCTTTCCTTACTATGATGTGGTATTATAAATTAACTGACCGATTAAGACTTTATATATTAATATGCTTGGAACTTTTATGAAAACACATACAGCATTCTTTTTATTTTTCTTTTGGAAGTAAGGAAATTTTGTAATTTTGTTTTTTCTAGATTTGGCTTTATGTCTTTACAAAGAAACAATAACATTAAATATTTAAATTTTAGTTTCGACTCTGTCTGAAATCCTTTGGCTTGAACACATGTTATCATGAAAGTGCAGATAATACATGAGATCTTCTACTATGTGACATTTAAATGCACATTTACAATTATTTCTATCTCTTTTAAACGTGAATTTTTTTATTTGTAATAGACTGGGAAATACTCAAAAAATTTAATTTATTTCGTTCAAAAATTAAGAAAAATATTTTCTTTACAAGCTTTAATAGATTATTTACAGTAAAATTATCTTTCAGAATTATTTTTGAAGTTAAAATTTAACGATTTAAATTCGGTTTATAAATAGGAAAGATAATTAAATATGTAAATAAACATCCAAAGTTATTTTCGTATTAATTATATTAAATCCAAACAGCGGTTGAAAGTTAAATAGAAGAAAAATGGAAAATGCAATGAGGATTAGAAGTTAATCCTAACCACATTGATAAATATGGTTAAGTATTTTAAATTTATGGTTTAGCTGAGTGTATTCATTTACTCGATACTTATACAACGTTCTTATTTTTGCACTTCAATATTTTTATAGCTCAGGGGTGTTTTTACGGCAGTAAAATAGAACAAATAATTAAATTTTCTTTCCTAGGTGTTTAAACAATGGACTGTCAGGAAATGATCGCTTTATTTCATGAGGCAAAGTTGTCTAGAAACCGAGTTTAAATGATTTAATGCCCAGGAGGGTAATGTTTTAAAACTGCCATCACACAGCTTATTAGTAGTGGAACTTCATTAACTTTAAGATTTGTGTGTCTATGTGTGTTTGGGCTGGATATCGAGTGATTCTCTGCTACTAGCGTCTCATTCTTAAACCTGCATTAACGGCTCTGATATGAAATTATATGTTTGGGATTCTTGAAAGTTGGAGTTTTAAGCAACATCAAACATCTGTTAGTTAAAACTTATTTTATTGAAAGTGAATAATCCTAAAACTTCAGATGAAGTTTGGTAAGTGATAAATGTAAACACTGCAGACGTTCTGAAGTCCTTAGCATTGTAAGTATTTTAAAATGTTGTAAAAATATTTTTAGAACTATATATTTATTAACTTGAGCTTATTCATGTAAAAATATTTATTTAGTTAGTATAAACTACTGGTCTGATATTTAACCATATTATTTAAGGTGCCTGGATATATTATGCGAAGACGTAGAGCAATATTTTGTTTTATTTCTCTGTATGAAGTAACGGAAATTTTATAAAAAAAATTAAAGATAATTAATTATGTAATTAAACAATTCACAATTATTTCCAATTTTATTATATTAATAACGGACTGAAGATGACAGCTAAAGAAAAGAAAAATGAAAAGGTGGATGCGGATTCTAAAATAATCCAAACCACAATGAAAAATATGGTTAAGCATTTTAAATTTACAGCGTAGCTCAGTGCATACACTTACTGAAAACTTTGGCAACGATATAAGACCTTATTCGTGCACTTTAAACATTTTATAGCTCAAGAGCATTATTGTGACTGTAATATAGGACAAGTAATTAAATTTTCTTTACAAGTTGTTTGGAGAACGAACTTTCAGCTAGTGATTGCGTTACTTGATGAGGAGATGTTGTCTAGAAACGTGTTTAAATGCTTTAATGCTTGGACTGGTGATGAATTAAAACTGCCATCACACAGTTCATTACTAGTGAAGCTTCATTAACGTTAAGTTGTGTGTGTGTGTGTACGTGTGTTTGTGCTGGATACCGCTTAATTCTTAAAGCTACTAACGTCTCATTCTTAAACCTTCATTAACAGCTCTTATAAGATTTTATATGTTTGAATTCTTGAAAGTTGGTGTTTTTAGGAAATTCTTTTAATTAAAACTTATTTTATTGAAAGTGAATGTTTCTAAAACTTCAGATAAAGGTTGGCGAATGATAAATGTAATCCTTGCAGACGCTCTTAAATGATTAGTATGGTAAAAGTTTTAAAATGTTGTTGAAATATTTTTATAATTATAACCTAAATTACTCGAAATAATGCATGTAAATCATATTTATTTCGTTGCTGTAAACTACTGTACTGATTTAACGTTGCTATTTTAAGGTTCCTGAAAATTTTATGAAGGCATACAACAATATTTTGTTTTATTTCTCTGTATGGAGTAACGAATTTTATAAAAAAAAATCTTAAAGATAATTAAATATGTAATTAAACATTCCACAGTTATTTCCAAATTTCTTGTATTAAATATGGATAGGAGATGCAAGTTACATAAAAGAAAAGTGAAAAATTCGATGGTGATTCTAAAATAATCCTAACCACAATGAAAAATATGGTTAAGCATTTTAAATTTGCTACTTAGCTCAGTGAATTCACTTACTCAAAACTTTAACAATGTTTTAAGCTATTATTTGTGACTTCAAAATTTTTATAGCTCAAGGATATTGTTGTGACTGTAATATAGGACAAGTAATTAAACTTTCTTTACGAGTTATTTGGAGAACGAACTTTCAGGAAATGATCGCGTTATTTGATGAGGTAATGTTGTATAGAAAAATGTTTAAAAGGTTAATGCTTGGACTTGTGACGTATTAAAACTGTCATCACAAATCTCATTACTTGCAGAGCTTCATTAACTTTAAGTTTTGTGTTTGTGCTTAATTCTTAGTGCTACTAACTTAAACCTTCATTCTCACTCATTCTTAAACCTCCATTAATGGCTATTATATGATTTGATAAGTTTGAATTCTTGTAAGTTGGTGTTTTTAGGAACTTCTGTTAATTAAAACTTATTTTTATTGAAAGTGAATAGTCCTAAAACTTCAGATGAAGTTTCGCGAGTGATAAATGTAGTCCTTGGAGACGCTTTTAAGTACTTAGTATGGTAAAAAGTTTTAAAATCTTGATAAATATTTTTTATAATTATAATCTAAATTACTCGAAAAAAATGAATGTAAATCATATTTACTTCGTTGCTATAAACTACTGTACTGATTTAATATTGTTATTTTAAAGTTCTGGAAATTTTATGAAGGCATACAACAATATATTGTTTTATTTCTCTGTATTGAGTAACGGATTTTTTGTTTAAAAAACTTAAAGATAATTAAATATGTAACTAAACATTCCACAGTTATTTCCAAATTAATTATATTAAATGCTGACAGGAGATGAAAGTTAAATAAATGAAAAGTGAAATATTCGATGATGAAATATTCGAAAAGTGAAATATTCTAAAATAATTCTAATCAAAATGAAAAATATTGTTAAGAATTATAAATTTATTGCGTAGCTCAGTGTATTCACTTACTGAAAACTTTGGCAACGTTATAAGACATTATTCGTGCACTTCAATATTTTTATTGCTCAAGGGCATTGTTGTGACTGTAAAATAAGACAAGTAATTAAATTTTCTTTACGAGTTGTTTGAAGAACGAACTTTCAGGAAATGATCACGTTACTTGATGAGGAGATGTTGTCTAGAGACGTGTTTAAATGGTTTAATGCCTGAACTGGTGATCTATTAAAACTGCTATCCCACAGATCATTAGTAGAAGAACTTCATCAACTTTAAATTTTGTGAGTATGTTTGAGCTGGATATCACTTAACTCGTGATGCTACTAGCGTTTCATTCTTAAACCTTCATTAACGAGTCTGATATGAGTGTGTATATTCGGGATTCTTAAAAATTGTAGTTTTAAGGAACTTCTATTGATTAAAACTTGTTTTATTGAAATCGAATTTTCATAAAACTTCAAATAATTTCAGAAACGACAATTTAAATCCTTCCAAACGTTCTTAATTGTTTGGCTTTGTGAATGTTTTAAAATCTAGTTGATTTATTTTTATATTTAAAACTTGAATTTACCAAAATTATTTCTGATAAATCATATTTATTTCCTTATTATTATAGAGTATTATAATTTAATACACATATTTAGTCTTGTTTTCTTAATGTGCTTAGAGTTTTTATGCGAAGTAGTACAACAATATTTTTTTTTATTTTTCTACACGAAGTAACAGAAGTTTTTAAAATTCCTATAAGTAACTACGTATATGTATTAAATAGAAAGAATTTTACTTCAAATAACCCTGAATCTTGAATTTTGGTTTTCTTCTAAGTCAATTATTATTATAAATGTTCAAAAGTAATCAGTAATAAATAACGGAATCAGGTAATTGCTTACCTTTATTTTTATCCTTTTGAATTTGATGTGCAGAGTCTGTAGAAACCGAAATGATGAACCAAAATAGAACTCTATTCTTAAAGGAAACTGTTATTAATGATGAAGTACATCATGATGAATTGAAAGCACACAAAATTAATTTAGAATTAGGTTTTAAAACACGTGTTTAACACTGAATATGAACGGTTTACACGAAACAGATGAATAGAATTACATACACAACGAATAACAAGCTACCAGATATTTTTCTGGCTTTGAATACTAAAAACAATAAAAACCGTTATATAGTGATGCCATCTGTTGAAATACAAATAACCGTTAGAACAGAAACTATACAAAATAAAACAACTGATATGAATTCAAGGTCAAGGTAATTGGGTTTAACAGAGTACGTACCAAAGTGTAAGGTATTCACTTTAACCTCCGAACGTAAGAAGATCAAAACATAACTTTAGGCCTCTAGGCAAAAAGTAATCCAAACAAAAATTTAATACACTCCTGCTCACAAGAGAGCGAAGAGGTGAGAACGTTCTCATAAAAAATTAGGAGTAACCAACGCGTTGTCTAATTAGGGGATAATTAGACTGTTACCTTGACAATGACTAGTAGGTATGGTTATCAGCAATACATAGATTCAACAACATGAAGCTCAGAATATATATAAAATATGTAGTGCAATAATAAAAAATAGGGACAATAAAAAGTTGCAACTTGGCACGGCAAATAAAAATAAACAAAATGTGACAGCACTAACAAAAATATATATTTTTGAATTTTATAAAATTAAAAAAAATTTTTTAATCATTTTTTTCAGTTTTTTTTTAATTTTATAAACATAAAACAAGACAAAACATTACGTAAAGCAAAAAATATACGAGAGCAAAGTTGCGGAATGATACTATACCCAATCAGTTATTAAACAATTAAAATTAAATAGTAAGTCTTTTGTGAAGACTGAACAGTATGTGATTCATCAATCAACAATTATTTCCAATTTAATTATTTTAAATCCGAGTAGCAGATTAAAATAATCTTAACCACAATGAAAAATATAGTTAAATATTTTAAAATTAAAGTTAAGCGGAGTGCATTCAATAACCTGTAAATCTGGCAAAATTATAGGCTATTATTCGGGCACATCAATATTTTTATATCCCACTTTGAAGAACGAAGTTGAAGGAAATAATCACATTACTTGATTTCATAATAACCCTAACCACAATGAATAATATAGTTAAGTATTTTAAATTTCAGGTTTACCTGACTGCATTCACTTATCCCAAAGTTTGGCAGCATAATAAACCACTATTCGGCTACTTCAATATTTTTACAGTACCGGGGCTTTGTTAGGATATTAAGTTTCCTTTATCGGCTGTTTGAAGAATGCACTTACGTAAATGATCGCGTTACTTCATGAAGCGATGTTGTGTAGAACGTGTTTAAATGGTTTGGTGCCTGGACTGGGGACCTATTAAAACTGCCATCACGTTGTTCATTAGAAGTGGAGCTTCATTAACTTTAAGTTTTGTGTGTATGTGTGTTTGCGCTGGTCATTGCATAATTCTCGATGGTACTAGCGTGTCACTCTTAAATCTTCATTATCGGCTTTGGTATGAGTTTAGTTCTTTGGGATTCTTGAAAGTTGGAGTTTTTAGGTACTTTCGTTAATTAAAACTTGTTTTATTGACAGAGAATATTTCTAGGCCTTCAGATATACAGAAGCTGTTCACATGTTTTTAGTCGATTTTGGTTAGCGGTATTAAAAATTCCTGTGTTGCAAAATAAATAACTGCAATTGTACTATATTTAAAAAAGTTAAAATTATGGTCTGTGGGTTGAGAAGTCTGTTTTTACTCAAAATAGCGTTTTTAACAAAGCAGTGCTTCGAAGGCTATATTTATGCTCTTTCGGAAGAGAAGTATTCATATTTCGTTATCCAAAAACGATGTGAGTGCCATGGTTTTGTGATATCTAAAGCTTTGATAGATATTGTTGTCAAAAAGAAAGGAAAAATATATCAAATGTCAAGTGAGACAATATTCCAAACAAGTATCCAAAGGAAACACGAACATCTTCGACTATTAAAAAGTTACGTTGTTTAATGTTGAAAGAAAATCACCCTAGACAGTCATTAAAATGATCAGTGTTCACTGTAAACAAAATAATAAACGTTTATTTAACACTAGAATTACCGTGGACTTTGTATACCTAGAATTACGGCTAGTGTCATTTTTATCCCTCGATAAGATATCTGCATATTTCTCTATATGATATAATATATTTGTGAAAAATAAATTAAAATAACGCAAATTCAGACAACTACAGTTTGTTTTTAAAAATATACAGACTTTGCAGGTATGTAGGATCAATTAAACGATTTACTACGTTCTCTCCTAAACTTTGATCACTTGGTCCCATTTCATTTTTCCTAAATATGGTAATCCGTTTAATAAGTATTTTGTTCTAACATCTACTTCTAGCCAAAATTTTATTCTAAATTTATCGAGATTGTTAGGTATATACTGCAAAATACGGCATCTTGTTTTTGTGGGGAATAACTGTTTATCAAACGTAATATTTTCATTTGGTTTCTAGCAAAGCTTACAGTTTTCTATAAACGTATTCCTAAATTATATATTATTAAAAGTATATATTATTAAAAGTAGATATTAGTGTAAATTTATTACACTGCAAACGTAAAGACCTTGTTAGTTTATTTTCAAAACGAAGAAATTTCATAACTTCCGGAAACCTATCTCTACTCATAGTTTCATGAAAATACTTTGGTCCCCAAGTCTTGTAACACAAACTAAGAATTGGTAAGTCCTTGGCGGCTAATGCCCCCTTACGTACAACAACGCTATGAATGCTTTCAGTTCTGTTAATAAAATAGTCATTATGAAGTTTACACTTGTCTTCAACATCAGTATATACCCTGCCGTATTTCTATAATCATTTGTTAGGGCTGAAATAAAAATACGATTTTCTTGAAATCTTTACTACTTTGTAAATCACAATGATTTAGGAAAAGTCAAGAAAGGATTAAGATATTTGCAAAAAAGTAAAAGAGCTGTCAGAGATAAAAGTTCGCTAGGTGTCGAAATGACCCCTTCCGTAATTCTAGTGTTAAATCTTAAGAAAGCAAAGCAACTGAATGTGCATCATCTTTTTCTAAAGCATATCGATGAATTATTTATAAGAAACATTCATCCAAAGAAAAATGGAAAAAAAATGTCGCAATAGATGAGTCATGGGAGTATTTATATAACAGCAGCAAAAAAGTATACATTTATTATAATAAAAGGGGAGAAAAAAATTTAGTACATAGTTCAAAATTTTTCTAATTGATTCATAATTGTTGATGGTTTTTTCATATATTGGAAAAATAAAAATAAAGAGAGTTGAAACAAAGGTCAAGATTAATTCCGAATACTATCAGAAACCTATTTTATAGCCAATTTTCTGAATTAAATATCACGTGTTATCAATCTGTTTAACTCCATCAAGACAAAGCTAGCAGTCACACATCAAATTCCACCTTAAATTTCCTTAAAGAAACGTAACAAAAAACCGGTATCAAGTCCATATCTTTCACTGATATCCCTACTAAATCTCCTGATGTATCACCTATGGATGTTTGTGCTTTCGGACATTTAAGATCTGCATATCCAAACTTCGTCCCACAATCAACATTTCTTGATTTTAAAACAAAAATTACTATCTCGCATCCAGTTTTAATGACTATTGTAAATACCAATTTCAAATTATCATTGATAATTTTTAAAGAAATATATTTTATTCATACTTAACTATCTTTTATATGTTCTGTTTCTTTATTTGTTTATTTATTTATGATATGCTATGCATTTATTTTTTTATCCATTTGATCCAAACAATTATATGCAATTAATATATGATGTCATATTATATATTTTCTATGTTAAAAAGCTTATCCAGATTGTTGGGCAAATTACATATAATCTACTTGTATTTCAGTCACTTGTAATCTTAATTTTAGTGTAGAATAAGCACTGTTATAGTTCTTAGTTCAATATTTATATACTATATACAATACATAGTTCATAGTTCACTATTTATTATACGCTATCTGTTCGTAGTTCAGTGACTTGAAATTTTGATTTTCGAGCAGAATATGCACGTAAATAATTGTGATGAATTTAACTTTAGGAAAGCAATACAAATGATACATAAACTATACGTTATGACACATAAATTTTCCCATTTATTTTGTAATCAGACCAAGCATATTCGAAATGATACATTTAGGCCAAAAATACGTAATAGCTTTTGTTCTGAAAAATAAAATTTATGGTATACGCTCCATTATCAACACCAGACACCAGAATTAAACACCAGATTTGTTTCAACATAAATTCTTAAAAAATCAATGCAATTGGCTAATATTTTGTGCACTATGATCGTTTTAATTAAAGTTTTTTGGAAGAACGATTTTTCATAAATTAGTCTTGTATTTAATTAAAAACAAGTTTTTAAATGAATTTCATACCTTATTTATTTTGTATAATATTTATATATTTTCGTAAGAAAATTGTAATTAAAACTTGTAGTTTTTAAGAAATGAGATTCAAAGTCCTCTAATTAAATTTAAAAAGCCTATGACTTTAAGAATTAAACTGGGTATTTGTACTATTAAAATTATTTAGTAAATACTTTTCTTTGATGGTTTCACAAATGTTAATCAAAACGAGGTAGATATTCACATACACTTACACTAGATGTGCAATACTTCCCTACAATACAAAAATCTATGGGTTTTAGAAAGTCCCATCATAAAAATAATGATATTTTATACCTACGGATTTCAGTTAACTTTTAGTAGAAATATATAAAATCTCATTCTTTGATGGATGACAGAAATTTGTCCCAAGTTGGAACTTTAACATACAAGTTGACAAGTTGGCTACATTTGCACTACAGGGAAAAAATTAATCGTCTCCGTTTTGCAAAAGTTTGCTGACAAGTGTCACAGTAAATTTCAAATAAATTTGTAAATAAAATAAATAAAACAAATAACATACACATAAATTTAGTCCACTTATAAAAGATTTGGACTTCTAGACATAAAAATTCCCAGTGAAAGTTATTTTTCTCTTATAATTTTATTAGTATTTGTTAATATACTTTGTTATGATAATTTTACTATCAAATGTTCATAATTAAATTTTTATTTAGGTGATTAGTTAATTTTTAATAAAGTGTTACTGCTGTCATAAAACATATTTTTATTGCACTACCTCCTATTAAAATTTAAATATTATATTTTTTCGATCCAAATGTTTACGAAATTCTGTTTGTGTATACAAAATAACTGAGTTGATAGGGGTAAATATAAGTGGAAGTTTTCTTTCTCTACCTCTGTCAAATAAATTTGAATCCACTGCGATCGTATTAGAATCATGCTTAATCAGTATATATCTATATAATTCCACGCAAATATAGTGTGATTATGTGTATCCGCATGTGTAATAATGTAAATATATGTGTGTATATATATATATGTGTGTGTGTATGTATGTATATATATGTATATGTATATATATATATATATATATATATATATATATATATATATATATATATATATATATATATATATATATATATATATATATATGTATATATATATGTATATATATGTATATATATATATATATATATATATATATATATATATGTATATATATATATATGTATATATATGTATGTATATATATATATATATATATATATATATATATATATATATGTGTGTGTATATATATATATATATATATATATATATATATATATGTATATATATATATATATATATATATATATATGTATATATATATATGTATATATATATGTATATATTTATATATATATATATATATATATATAAATATACACATACATACATATGTATATATATGTTTGTGTTTAAAATTTATACTACTGGACACAGAAAATGATATTAAAGATAGAATATTAATAATCATCTTATAAGAGATTAATTTTAAAAGTAGCAAATTAATTAATTTTATGAAAAATTGAAAAAAAAGGTAGTTTTAAGAACAAATTTATATCCCGAATAATTATATATCCCTGTAAAAAAATTTCAATCACATTTTTAGCAATATCTCTTTATAATAGGACATATTTAAGTGGAGAGTTAAATATTTAAATATTTCGCAACTTAGGTACTACGGTGCTTGGCGTAAATCCAAGTAATACGTTTCGATTTCCTGTTGAGAGAAATGTAAGTATATAACACTTTGTATCTGCTTCTAAACGAGATAAAATTATCTTTCTATTGTAAGGTAGGAAATGTAATTAAACTCTCTTATCTTTACGCGTCAGTCCAGGTTATGTGAACAGGAAATAATGGCGTCATTTAATCGGATAGTGAAACCTGTAAATGGGGTTTAAACGCTTCGATTCTAGAGTTTCTGATCTATTAAACAGGACACATTAGGAATGCGGTACGTTTCATTTGGTTATTTGGGATACGATTTTCTCGTTATATACCCTCCATAGTTGGCACGATTTACTTACTGCATCTTTTTTGTAGGATTAGAAACTAAATTATTGGGGAATATTCCTAATTTCTTTCTTAAATGTAACCTCTAGCAAACTCTTGTTATACTATATTGATCACGAAAATAAACAGGATTTTACAATGATCGAATTAATACTCACATTGATTGAAGTTTTAATTCATTGAATTTAGGGGCACATAATCTGCAAACCTCTAAAAAATGAGATTTCCCCATTTTTACATTTTATAAATATTTAGAAATTTCTGAATTGTTGGAAACAAATCGCACTGAAGTATTCGATTTAGAACCTGTAAAACTACAATTTAACTTTTATTTAATATCAGGGCTTTTACAATAATCAAATCAATACTCACAGTGCTTCAAGTTTTAATTCATTGTATTTAGGAGTACATAATTTTTAAACCTTCAAAAATGTGATTTTCTAATTTTTACATTTTATAAATATTTAGACATTTCTAAATCGTTCAATACAAACCCCACTCAATTATTCGATTTAGAACCTGTAATACTACAATTTAACTTT
>CM063508.1:5127077-5134577 GCA_032207245.1 Pardosa pseudoannulata | reverse complement strand
TTTAGGGTGTCCCTTGATTTTGATTATTTTAATTTAGGAAAATCCAGTTGCACTGGGGTAGCACTTCGCTATCTCGCCGCAAAAGCTGGGATTCGATCCCCGGGGTGGACAAAGTTGACTCAGCCTTTCATTCAGTGGGTAAACAATCTGATTAATAATCATGCTTTAGAATTAAAGACTGGGGGTTCCTCTTAAGTTTGACCACCACACCGGGACATATGCTTCATACCCCAGGTCCCTTGGTCTCGGAAAAGGAGATTGGTACAGTCGGCTCCCCCTCGTACTGGTTGATGTACTGAGGATGTTTTATATATATTTATCTCCAAGTATGTGAGTTATCTCACATATTGAAATCCGAAGTTTGTATAAAATGGAGTTGTGTATAAAATATTTTATACAATTTGAAGTATTTTAACACATTGTACGCGGGACACGTACTATTACGTTTTCTGACGATTGATACTTGCGTGCGAGTCACGTACTAGTACGGGTTAGTGTAACAACATGGTTTGCCTGTGGGTACAAAAATAACGGTATATTCACGAAAACAAGGCCGAATGTTCTTGTCTACTACATAAATTCTGAAAAAATTTAGATAAATTCAAACAAGATTTTACATTAGTCAATGCGAACTAGAGAACGGGAAATAAAACTATGTACTACTATTTCTATTTAATTTTTCATATTTACGATACTATTATAAATTTATCCACTAAAAATATATTTTTTGTTACAGAAATCTTATGTTTGTTATTTATATATTTCTATTTATATATTTGTTTATATATATTTCAATATAAAATAAGAAAAGTTGGGTAAAAAATTAAATAATTTTTGATCTATTGAGATTTATCTCAATAGATCGAATAGCTAAATTTACGCTCAAATGCCCGCTCCCGGTACAATTCCGCTGCGAAATGGTACCTCACACAATGTGTTAACACTCATAGTTTATGCTTTTTGAATCATTCTCATTGCTTTTATAAAGTGTAACCATATATTCTCGTAAATTTTCGTATGATTTCGTAAATTTTAAAAATAATTCTCCATGTTGTTGGTAAAATTGGTGTATAAATTTAATCTGTGATTTTTACTATTTTAATAAATATAGTTTATTCTTGTTTATTGAGCTAATATTGTTCTTCCTGTCGTTAATCACCGTCATATTAAATAATGTTGGCATTCTTAGTTCCAAAAATATCGCCAATAAAACAAGGCTGATCATTAAACTGCATCTGCATTTTCACGGGTAATAACGCGTTAAGTATCATGTATTTTCTTGAATTAATTGAAATTGAAAATGAAACTGAAGTGATTGAAATTTAGTTGTAACCACCTGCTAAACCCAATAAAATTCAGACATCTTTATACAATATTACTGTATAATTAACTTTTATATAAAACATCTATATAGTAGTTAACTTATGAATCTTCATATCTTATATTGATTTGTCGTGTAATTTTTTATAAACTACAGATTCATACTGATTATAGCAGATAATCCCTAGAAGCAGATATTTCTCGAGATCTAAATACTTTAAATGGATTAATTTTATCCGGTAATTCTTTGTAAATGTTTTTAAAATGCTCTAAAAATAACATAAAGTGAAATATTTATTTTTCATTGTTGAAGCATTCTTATTATATCTCAATAAGAAAAAAAGATGTAAAGTAGATATTTAAATGTAAAAGTACGGCTTCGATATAACTAGTGCGCATTTGCTCGGGTTAATGATCCATTATTATTTAGTTATATACATACGTATATATCTCTTTCCTCCAATCAGTAGGTAGAAACTCTGAGGGCATTGTTCTCGGAAAGAAAGATTGGCATGATAGGAATTGACCCCTTATGGCGATCTTAAGCCCTTGGTCCTGTTGGGCCGACAAGTTAAGGAGTGTATATACATATATATGATTGTGTGTGTATATATATATGTGTGTGTAGATTGATAAACAGAAAGATGTATATAAATATATATATATATATATATATATATATATATATATATATATATATATATATATATATATATATGTGTGTGTGTGTGTGTGTATGTGTCAGGTCTAAAAAAGGGGTAGTTTAAAATTACGTTAGTTAAAAACGATTTTAAAAAGTTAATTCTTTTATAATAATAAAATAAATGAAAAAGACTCGCGATATCGTAAGCTTTTGGAATAATCCGGTCAGTAGGAAGCATTTTTGAACTATTTGATGAGCTTTCAAACAGATAAGTTTCAATCAGTGAGTGGACATGGAGCTGTCAACAACACTCTACGCATGTATTCGACAGAAAAGTGAAAATGGCGCAAGTTTTACTTTAACGATGGTTTAATAAACTTATTATTATCAAGCAGACTGTTGTTCATTCGCCTCAACTCTGCACCACAATATGTCATGTAAAATATTCACCAGATTAAATAATATCCATAAATCCCCTTAACAATATATATACATATATATATATATATATATATATATATATATATAATATATATATATATATATATATATATATTGGTAAGAGGATTTATGAGTTTATAATTATTGGAAATAGAAATAAGAAATGTTATTTAATAAAGGACTATTGGAAAGAGAAAAAAAGATATTAAAGCCAAGCCATTTATATACATCTTGTAAGAGATTATTTTTAAAAGGAACAAATTATTTATTTTTATGAAGTATTTTTTAAGTATTATATACTACTTTTGAGTTTTTAAATTTTAAAGTTACATATTACTAAGTTTATAAATATTGGAAATCGAAATAAGAGATCTTATTTAATGAAATTAAAAATTCTGAAAAGAAAATAAATGTTTAACTGAACACGAAAAACACAGAACGTATGAACAAATGTGAGAAACGTGCCGGAAGCATTACACCGGCTTTTATATAATAATTTAAAACGGAACGTGTAATTAAAAAGGCTTTTGAAACGGTATAGTTAAATCTCCAATATCCGAGTTTAAATGGTCTCTACTCCATTTCTAAATTCCAGCTTAATAAAGAGAAGCATCATTTATAATATAGAAGGTCGTTAAATAATATTATAGTAATCGGCTTCGTTAAATTTGCTAGACGTGACAATTCCCTCTTTCACAGGCTTGAATTGTAAACTTCCAAAATGAAGTATCGGTCGGTGCAAATTTTAGCATTTGAAACAGTGGATTCCAAAGCAGTTATCAGAAATTATTTTGAATTTTAAAGCATTCTCTAATTGGTTGAATTACGCTAATGCTTGAAATCGGAATTGCACGGTAACCTAATATTCCTTTTCGAGAAAATGTACCGGTTGGTCATTACAAACTGTTTCGAAAGGATTAATTTAGGACTTTGATGAATTTCTGAATGGGATAATTCCTTTTAGACATAACTGTCTAGGAACTTTTAAGATGTACAAATTAGTATAGAATAGGGTTAAATGTCATAATTTTTTAAAATAATTTTCCAGGATAAACTAAAAGATTTTAAAAACTGTTAAAACTTAATAATTGATGATTGATTGTTGAAGATTAATTATTAATGATTATTAAGATAAATTAAAAATGATTAAATAGTCAATAATTCATTGATCAACAGTTTTCTACACACATTTGCACTTTAATATATCAGCCTACTGTGTGGTATGTTATTAAAATAGATGAAATAACTTGTTGCTAAAAATGCATTGTGACGAAATTGATTTTAGACTCATCTTTCTAGGAATTTTTAAGATTTACAAATTAGTATAGAATAGAGTTAGATGACACAAAATGTTTTAAATAATTTTCCAGGAGAAACTAAAAGATTTTAACTGTTAAAATTTAATAATTGATGATCATTAAGATAAATTAAAATGAATTAATAGTCAATAATTCAATGATCAACATTTTTCTACACACATCTGCACTTTAATACATTAGCCTACTATATGGATTATTAAAATGAATGAAATAACTTGTTGCTAATAATGTATTGTAACAAAATTACAAATATATTAATCTTATGAATGTAGAGCTATCTTTACTGAAATCTTTATATTACGTTATACAATGTCTAATTCATATATATATATATATATATATATATATATATATATATATATATATATATATATATATATATATATATATATATATATATATATATATATATATATATATATATATATATATATATATATATATATATATATATATATATATATATATATGTGTGTGTGTGTGTGTGTGTGTGTGTATTTGAGTGTATACATGCAAATAAATTTTAAATTAAACTATATAATATCTAATATCAAAATTTATATACTTTAGAGCATTAATGTGTAATCTTTTTTTAATTGTTTCTAAGTGAACATTTAAACTATATCTGTAAAAGAATACTCTCTAGAAATATACTTATAATTTTTGTAAAAAAAAACTGGATAGAGGAGAAAAGAACTAAGACAGCATATTGTGTCTTCGTGGAGTATAATACATGTTTTTATGAAAAGAGTGTTTCCGGTCACGCAAATGTCGTTTTATTGTTATAAGGTATTAATAATTTTCGTAAGCTTACTGAATAAATGAAAGAAATGCTAAAACACTGTAGCAAAGTTTACGTGGCTGCATAGAATACAATATATGAGTTTATGGATACAGTATTTCATGTTACACAATTGTCGTTTTAATGTTAGAAGTCATTTGTAATTATTGTAAGCCTAGTGTGTAGATGAGACTAAAAGTACAACACTGTATTGTGTCTGAACGGAATATGACAAATGCTTCCTATGAAATTTATGCTTCCTATTAGACCCGCTGTAGCTCCAGCGGCAAAGGAACTGTCTCGTAAATAGAGGGTTGCGGGTTAGGAGCTTCTGACAATGAATGTGACAACGTGTAGAGCGTGTTCTTTGTGACAAGATTCATCACATGCTTTGAAGGTGAATGGAGCACTTAAAATATGTCCATAGCTCCAAGTGCTCAATCAATACCCCTGGGGGTGAAAGGCCAAACCTATGGGTCTTTTGCTTGGTCCCTGCTTCTAAATTACGAGGAGCCACTTGACCATAACTCGTACTTTAGCCCTAGCAGTACTCAATAAAAAAAGGCCAGTTCCTTAATACTACTATCTTATTAAGAAAATAAGAGAGTAAGAAAAGTTGATAAATAAGAAAATAAATCAAGGAAAATAAGGTTATTGTGCTTTCTTTGAACAAGTGGCATCAAAAACAATAATAACAATATTTCCTATTACAGAATTGGCATTTTAGCAAAGTTCGAATAAATGCATAAAAAATTACTAAAAGATTTGGTTTGGTTTGGAGCGCTACGGTCTATTGTTTTGTACACGAGGGTTAATGAGACCGGGCCCTACCGTTTAAAGCCGATTCCTAACGGCTATGAACATCCATGCCATAGTGGGATTCGAACCCTTGGAACTCCGGTACCGACGAGTAAGGCCCTAACTAATCGGCCAGCTTTCGGGAATTACAAAAGAATTAAATTTGTACAAAAACTGTATAATGGCTGTGAAATTGTATAATGGTAGTAAAACTGCATATCCGCTTTAATGGTACCTCCCTGACTACTTAACTCTTGTATTGTAAAAATAGGACCACAAGCCATCCAAAACAAAATGAATCAAACTGCTAACATCTATTAAAATTTTATAAAAAGGATCCCAAATGTAGCTTGGAAGCTTGCACCCATTTGAATCGAATTTAATGAATGACTTCCTCTCCAATTAAATTTTCTATTGTGAAATATAACCGTAATCATCAAGACAAAAACCAAACCACAAACTTTTGTTAAAATTTTACAAAAAAATTTTGGGGGAGAGGGGGAGGAAATAAGATTTGGTAAGATTTTGTAAAATAGAAAATATAGATTGTACTTTTACAGTAAATTCATTATATCTAAATAATATAAAATCTTCTACACTATGACTATCATAATTTCCTAGCATATCAGAAATTATCAATTTTATGATTATATATTACTTTTAATTTGTTCGAATATATTTTAAAGGTTTGACTTAAATATGTGAATATCATTTACTAATTAAGTTAATAAACAAAAATTTCATTTTTTACCAAGTTTTTAGCACAAAAATATGCAAAAAACTTTCACTTTCAGAGCTCTTTAAATGATATATATATCATACGTTTCTAAAAAGATATTTCACTAATAAAGTCGAAAGTATACATTTAATAGGACAAAATCACATCTTTTAAAAACACCCCTTTTAGTTATTGAATTTTATGAAGACATAAAAACAATATGAAAAATCAAATTCAAAATACTCGAAAAAACTATCGTTCTGAAATCGTAAATTTTATGAAACTATATTTTCATTCTCATGAGAAAAATTCGAGAGTGGTATAAAAGACGAATGACTGTATTTTTATAGTACAAAAAAAAGATTTTCGGTTTTCCTTCGGTTTTTTGTAGAAAAATGTACTACATAAGATATTATTTCTGAATTGAAAAGGAATATAAAAGTTTTTACTACCTTATTACCAGAGAAAATAGATATAATTCTTAAAGCTTTGAGAGCACTATTTATTTAACATAAAATAAAATTCTAAATTGTAGATTAAAGTTCAATTTATGTCCATTTAGCACTATATATATATATATATATATATATATATATATATATATATATATATATATATATATATATATATATATATATATATATATATATATATATATATATATATATATATATATATATATATATATATATATATATATATATATATATATATATATATATATATATATATATATATATATATATATATATATGTATATATATATATATATATATATATATATATATATATATATATATATATATATATATATATATATATATATATATATATATATATATATATATATATATATATATATATATATATATATATATATATATATATATATATATTTATATATATATATATATATATATTATATATATATATATATATATATATATATATATATATATATATATATATATATATATATATATATATATATATATATATATATATATATATATATATATATATATATATATATATATTATATATATATATATATATATATATATATATATATATATATATATATATATATATATATATATATATATATATATATATATATATATATATATATATATATATATATATATATATATATATATATATATATATATATATATATATATATATATATATATATATATATATATATATATATATATATATATATATATATATATATATATATATATATATATATATATATATATATATATATATATATATATATATATATATATATATATATATATATATATATATATATATATATATATATATATATATATATATATATATATATATATATATATATATATATATATATATATATATATATATATATATATATATATATATATATATATGTGTGTGTGTGTGTGTGTGTATGTAATCCATTATTTATAAAACTCCTTGACAAGAA
>CM063508.1:5109577-5122077 GCA_032207245.1 Pardosa pseudoannulata | reverse complement strand
TAAATAAATTGAAGTCAATTTGATATATACTGAGCATTAGATATCGGCGTAAAGGTATATGTTTATATACGGGGAGACTGCAGACTGTATAAGGAAAGATATCCTGACATTCTATTTTGCAAAAAATGTTATTTTTATGCATTAAACTTCAATTAAAAACTTTTTTGTAGGTTACACAAGTAAATTTAACAAATCTAACATCTAATCTCCTCTAATTATTTAGAAGATTATATCATTTTAGAATTGTTCCAATATAAATTTAGCTTCGGATACATACATAGACTTAGGTGAATTTCTTATGTCCACTAAAATATTTTAATCGCTTGCCTGATTATCCCGAGTTATCTCTGTTTCGCATATATTGCAGTTAATTATTATCCCGAGAAAACTTGGGCAAATCATAATTTGTCTTATGATTTGTTTTATCATGGTTTTACTTGGCCTGGTTA
This sequence comes from Pardosa pseudoannulata, assembly GCA_032207245.1. Taxonomy (NCBI): domain Eukaryota; kingdom Metazoa; phylum Arthropoda; class Arachnida; order Araneae; family Lycosidae; genus Pardosa; species Pardosa pseudoannulata. The sequence goes on along the minus strand of CM063508.1, from coordinate 5,121,628 downwards.
GAAGTCAAAGGATATATTCAGCTTTGATAGGTAGTGTGCCAAGTTTTGTTGGTTTTGCGGTCCTTTTGGAGGAACTGGTCAATTGTTTTCCCCTGAATAGAAAACTTATTTAAGAAAATCATCGTGACGAGTTTTCTGCCACATCTGGAAGACGCAGTATAAATCCTTTACCACTCAGTTTAACCTTAAGATATTTTCCAGGTGTTATTCCTGCTGCTGAAAAAAATCAAATCCAATGTGACAGTGTACTTTGTGCTCTCGTGAAACAGATTTCAGAGGTAAACCAATAAGAAAAGAGACCAGATATCAGTGTTCAGATTGTCAGGTATCACTTTGTGTTGTCCTTTGCATCAAAAACTATCATACAAAGACTAATATTTAACTTTTTCTCATTTGCTCGAGATAACTCGGGATAGTAAAATAATATTAAAATTAAATGCTTTTACGTCTCTAAATTTAATAATTCAACCAAAATCCTACATATTTTGTTTTGTTTAATTTCCTTGTATTTAATAATAAAATAAAGATATGTGATGATTTTTTGCAATTTAAAAAAAAATTGTAAGGCTAGCAGTTAATAAAACAAATCATTTCAGTTTAGTTTCCATAATCAAATCTTTAACTTACCAGCTGTAATGCATACATTAATTCTGATAAAAAGGTAAGCCCTGCGCATCATTGAAAATGAAATTTATTGATTTGCAGATTTAACAAAATCGTAATTTTTTTTTAAATTTGTATATAAAATGATATTTTAATGTTAATTGTAATTGTTCTATTTAACAACAATCTTGAAACTTTTTTTCTGGTTTCGAATAGTACCACTTGAAAGTATCAATACTTTTTTCTAATTTGTGTACTAAAAGAATTTCATGTTCTTATGTAAGTAGTTGTATTACAAGGAAGTTTCCTCTTGTTATCGCAAAAGAAATGGAACATACCAAACATGTAAGACAAATAGAGCAAAACTATTAATCCTTAATAAATACCAATCTTTCTTTTTTAAAGAAAAACCTTTGTAAGAATCAGTAGTTCAGAAATAGTTTGTTCGACTTTGATTATTAAGGCTGTTTTAGTGACTATACACAATACTTAGAATTTCTTTGTTTTTTATACTTTGCTTTTTTTATACCTCTGTTCTTAGTAATTTTCCAAAGCATTTTAATGCTTGAAACTAATTTGCAACTAATTAGATAACTGAGCTATATAACATTTATATAACATTTCTTTTCTTTTCTTTTGATAGCATTCTGAAACTTAAGGTAGTTATGTAAATGACACTTCACAGACTTATTTAAATCAAATTAACGGTTAATTTCTTAGGAACGTATCATGAAAAGGGACGATGTCATTTAATATATCTCTGAATTATATAAAGTAACAGTGAGGTTTTAGCTTCAGTAAATCTCAAATGAAATGTTCAGAGCATAAGTAAATTGGAGTTAACTTCAATTTGAAAAAAAAAATTGGAATTATATATTTTTTTACATTTGGATGTGAAATTAAATTAATTTTTGAAAAAGGGATATAAAAAATAAAAAGTAAATTTCATAACAGCAGATACCATTCGTGTGTCTTGGCAATATATTTTTTAGTTTCCAAAACAGAGCAAATGGTATATCCATAAATCAATACATACTAAATTTTAGAAATAAACTTTCAATATATTGGTTTGTTTGACTCTTTAAAATATAGTTAAAGGTTTTTAAAAATATTTTAACCATTTAACATTTTAGAGATAATATTTTTTACTATTTTCAGTGGGGTAGCAAATATCATATTCACATTCGATATATATGACTTATATCTCTAATCTAATAATTATTAGGGGAATTTTCATTATATTTTTAAAATGTTATGAGCATTCTAATTTTATCGATTTAATTCATATACTTAAGGAGGAATTAATGATAAATAAATTAAAATATTCTAAAGATTTAGGACAAGTCTCACCAAAGTTGTTTAACGGATTAACGTGATAAACGTGATCCATAGCTCCAACGAATGGTGGGACGCAATTCTCTGTATACAGAGAGATTAAACACGGTTAGACATTAAACGACTTTGGTGAGACAGACACTTATATATTTTTTTACTTCCTGCTTTTAGTCGTGGATTTCATGAAATGTCTCACATGACATTCGATGGTGTCTCTATTACAATCATAGTACACAGTCTGTCTCTCACAACTGTGATTGTCTAAGGACTCTTAGGGCCGGTTTCAAAGTCGTTTAACATCTAACCACGATTAATCCATGGCGTTAACTAATGGTGGGACACAATTATCCGTTTAAACAGAGATTAAACCTCAGGAGACTTTAAATGACTTTGGTTAGCCCGGACCTTAGAATAATGCAAATGACATGATCTTCTCGAAATTGGTGCGATGACTGATTGTTAGCAATTCCTATTGAGACTTATGAATTGGTATTTATTTGTCGTCTTTGTAGAGAGAAGTTTTAGTTACTTATTTAGAGTTATTACATTTAGAATCAATTAAATCTACTTTCTCAAGTAATGGTTGTTTTACATTTAAGTACAGATATTAATGCTATTTATTTTTGGATTATTCCTTTCAATATGTAGAGAATATTTTTAATTTAAAATCTATCAAACTATAATGCCACTGCGAGATTCTGGCCCATCGTGGATTGTAAGGCACTTAAATACTTTAGAGATATCTTCTATTTTCTAGTTAATCCACATTGCATACATGCTTCTACAATTTAGTGTAATTTTTATAAATATATCATAGTTAATTATATTTTGATATTGCACAACTTCATAGTCTGTAATTTTCAATGTATAGTAGTACCACACATTTAAATAAAGATAGTTTTATATTAAATGTGCAAATCAGTTTCAACCAGCTGTTTTTTCCATTTTTCTAAGAATACAGTTGAAATATAAATGTTTTATTTTAATAAAATTGCAATTATTATATGTGTATATAATTACGGGAACAACTTATAACGTTATTGCAGTAAATGATATTAAATAGAAAATATGATATTAAAAAGTATAAAAAATATATTTTAATAAACTTTAAAAAAAGTAGCTTGTTTCATTCTATCAGACTATAGCTAAAGGTTTCCATAAAAATTATTTTTAAATATTCAACAATTAAAAGATAGAAATATGACTAAGCTATTTTAAATTAAGTAGTTTAAGAAACGATGAAAACCCATATGTTAAGTATTATTCTTGTTTATAAATATAAAAGGTCAGGAAAAACTTAATTTGCATTTTTTTGTTTAGATAATGATTAATACAATATTCTTATTATAAATGGTGTTAGAGTGGTAATTCATTTTCTTGTTAATCACTTCCTAAAGCATAAAAAAATTAAATTAGCACAAAAGATACAAAATTTTTTATACTACGAAAAAATAATAAAAAATGAAAGCAGATTAAACACATTAAATGAAAATTGCAATTATTATTTGTTATAATTAAGAGTAAAATTTATAACCCCTATTGTTCAAGAATATTCTCAAAAGCATTATTTCGAAAGTACATTAACTATATCAAAAAATAAAAAGAACAATGATTTAAACATTAAATAAATGATGTAAATGTTTTAGATTTTCCCGGACAGATATAAAAAGAAATGTTTATAACTATACGGATAAATATAACTCCATCACTTTAACTAACATGGATGCAATGATTTGAAGAAATTTTATTTTTAATAAATTGAACGTTACGTTAGTATTTATTGTTTGCGATCTTTTTCCTATTAGGAACTCTTTGTGTTATTAATTAATTAAACGAGCTAGTGTGATTACATTTTTTTTTCTGGATATAAACTCAAAGAAGAGAGGCATTTCCATTTGAAAATGAATGGAGATCAAGAATGATAAACCGTGCTTTATTGCAAATTGATGAAAACAGCTAATGGATAAATCATGTTGAACAGAAAAGATGAAAAGGGTTTTCAGAAATATTAGTACTTTTACATGATAGAAAAAAAATATAGAATTGCAGTGCATAGAGTAATGAGTTATTCCAAAGTGCTCTTTTTCTTTTGAATATATTTTTAAAAATCTGATATGTACCATTAAAGTAAATGCTAAATGTTTTTATAAAATTCTTTAGTTAATAAAACATTGAATAGGAATAGAATTTTTAAATTAACATTATCACAGAATTTTGAATTTAAAGTATATACTACTTTTAAGTAAATAAAGATTTAAACTAAAAGAATTTATATAAAATGTCAAATAATGGTTGTGAATATTTTAATATACATAACCTAAAAACTGTTATAAAAATAATGTTTTACTGATCTATTTCATTAAATAAACAGATATAAAAAAATAGGGAATTTAAGTATGAAAATGTTCTTTTCCTCTGAATACATTTTTAAAAATCTGATGTATACCATTAGAATAAATGCAAAATATATTTATAAAATTATTTAGTTAATAAAATATTGAATACAAATAACGTTTTTAAATTAACACTATCCCTACGTTGATTTAAGGGTTTGAACTAAGTTGATTTAAAATTATATGCTACTTTTAAGGAATTAAGATTTAAACTAAAAGACTTTACATAAAATGTCAAATACTGATTATAAATATTTTAATATACATTTCTAAAAAATGTTATAAAAGAATAATATTTCACTGAATTATTTAATTAAATATACAAATATAAGAAAAAAAATAAATAATTGAAGTATGAAAATGTTCTTTTATTCTGAATATATTTTTAAAAATCTGATGTATGCCATTAGAATAAATGCAAAGTATTTTTATAATTTTTTTAGTTAATAAATAATTTATTACAAATAGAATTTTTTAAGTCAAAGTTATTGCAGATTGTTATTTAAAAATATGTACTACTTTTGAAAGACTTAAGATTTAAACGAAGATAATTTATATAAAATTCAAAATAAGCATAAATATTTCATTACCTGTATAAAAAAGTTTTAAAATAAAGTTTCAAATAACTATGTTATTAAATGAACATATAATATATAAAATAAGGAATTGCAGTAAAATAGTTTCTTAAAGTAATGAGATCTCTAAAAATATTCTTTCTCATGTGAAAATATTCTTAAAAATCTGATATGTACCTTTAAGGTAAATGAAAATATTTTTTTATAAAATCCTCTAGTTGATAAAACATTGACACAAATTGAATTTTTAAATTAATGTTATCAGAGAATGTGATTTAAAAGATATATTTTACTTTTAAGAACTAAAGATTTAAACTAAAAGTATTTATATAAAATGTCAAATAAGCTATGAATATTTTAATATACATAACCTATAAAAAAAACTATAATAATAATGTTTCACTGATATGTTTCCTTAAATAAACAGACATTAGAAAAAATAAAAAAGGAATTGAAGTATGAAAATGTTCTCTTCTTCTGAATATATTTTTTAAAAATCTGATATATTGTAATATACAATTAGAATAATTTTGCAATAAATATTTTTACGAATATTTTTTTAAATCAAAGTTATAGCAGATTGTTAATTTAAAAATATGTACAACTTTTAAAAAAACTTAAGATTTAAACTAAGATAATTTATATAAATTCAAAATAAACATGGATATAAATATTTCAATTTCTGTACAAAATAGTTTTAAAATAAAGTTACAAATACCTATTAAATAATAGATAAAATAAGGAATTGAAGAAAAATAGTTCTTGAAGTAATGAGATCTTTAAAAATATTCTTTCTCTGCTGAAAATAATCTTAAAAAATCTGATATGTACCATTAAAGTAAATGCTAAATGTTTTTTATAAAATTCTTTAGTTAATAAAACATTGAATAGGAATAGAATTTTTAAATTAACATTATCACAGAATGTTGAATTTAAAGTATATACTACTTTTAAGGAAATAAAGATTTAAACTAAAAGAATTTATATAAAATGTCAAATAATGGTTGTGAATATTTTAATATACATAACCTAAAAACTGTTATAAAAATAATGTTTTACTGATCTATTTCATTAAATAAACAGATATAAAAAAATAGGGATCTTAAGTATGAAAATGTTCTTTTCCTCTGAATACATTTTTAAAAATCTGATGTATACCATTAGAATAAATGCAAAATATATTTATAAAATTATTTAGTTAATAAAATATTGAATACAAATAGAGTTTTTAAATTAACACTATCCCTACGTTGATTTAAGTGTTTGAACTAAGTTGATTTAAAAATATATGCTACTTTTAAGGAACTAAAGATTTAAACTAAAAGACTTTACATAAAATGTCAAATACTGATTATAAATATTTTAATATACATCCCGAAAAAATGTTATAAAAGAATAATATTTCACTGTATTATTTAATTAAATAAACAAATATCAGAAAAAAAATAAATAACTGAAGTATGAAAATGGTCTTTTATTCTGAATATATTTTAAAAAATCTTATGTATACCATTAGAATAAATGCAAAGTATTTTTATAATTTTTTTAGTTAATAAATAATTTATTACGAATAGAATTTTTTAAGTCAAAATTATTGCAGATTTTTATTTAAAAATATGTACTACTTTTGAAAGACTTAAGATTTAAACGAAGATAATTTATATAAAATTCAAAATAAGCATAATCATAAATATTTCAATACCTGTATAAAAAAGTTTTAAAATAAAGTTTCAAATAACTATTTTATTAAATGAACATATAATAGATAAAATAAGGAATTGCAGTAAAATAGTTCTTAAAGTAATGAGATCTCTTAAAATATTCTTTCTGTACTAAATCTGATATGTACCATTAAAGTAAATGAAAAATATTTTCATAAAATTCTCTAGTTCATAAAACATTGAACACAAATAGGATTTTTAAATTTATATCATCAGAGAATGTGATTTTAAGATATATTTTACTTTTAAGGAACTAAAGATTTAAACTAAAAGAATTTACATAAAATGTCAAATAATGATTATGAATATTTTGATATACATAACCTAAAAACTGCTATAAAATAATAATGTTTCACTGATCTATTTCATTAAATAAGCAGACAATAGAAAAAATAAGGAATTGAAATATGGAGATGTTCTTTTCTTCTAAATATATATTTTTTTTAAATCTGATATATAATATTACAATAATTGCAAAATATTTTTATAATTTTGTAAGTTAATAAATAGTTTATTACGAATAAATTTTTTTAAATCAAAGTTATACAGATTGGTAATTTAAAAATATGTACTACTTTTGAAAAACTTAAGATTAAGTCTAAGATAATTTATATAAAATTCAAAAATAAGAATTGTTATAAATATTTTAATATCTTTATAAAATAGTTTTAAAACAAAGTTTCAAATAACTATTTTATTTAAATAAATATATAATAGATAAAATAAGGAATTGAAGTAAAATATTTCTTAAAGTAATGAGATCTCTAAAATATTCTTTCTCTTCTGAAAATATTTTTAAAAATCTAATATGTACCATTAAAGTCAATTCAAAATATTTTTAAAAAATGTTTTAGTTAATAAAATATTGAATACAAATAGAGTTTTTAAATTAACATCACAGAATATTGTTTTAAAAATATATGCTACTTTTGACTAACTAAAAATTTAAACTAAAAGACTTTATATAAAATGTAAAATAATGGTTATGAATATTTTAATATACATTTCTAAAAATTGTTATAAAATAAAAATACTTCCATGACATATTTAATTAAATAAACAGATATCAGAAAAAATTAAGGAATTAAAGTATGAAAATGTTCTTTAGTTCTGAATATGTTTTTAATATCTGGTATTTACCATTAGAATGAATGCAACATTATCAAAAATATATGCTACTTTTAAGGAGCTAAAGATTTAAAGTAAAAGACTTTATATAAAATGTCCAATAATGGTTATCAATATTTTAATATACATTCCTAAAAATTGTTATACAATAATAATGTTACACTGATCTATTTAATTAAATAAACAGATATCAGAAAAAAAAAGGAATTGAAGTATGAAAATGTTCTTTTCTTCTGAATATATTTTTAAAAATCTGATATATAACATTAGAATAAGTGCAATATATTTTTATAATTTTATTTGTTAATAAATATTTTATTAAGAATAGATTTTTTTAAAATCAAAGTTATTGCAGATTGATAATTTAAAAATATGTACTACGTTTGAAAAACTTAAGATTTAAACTAAGATAATTTATATAAAATTCAAAATAAGCATGGTTATAAATATTTCAATATCTGTATAAAAAAGTTTTAAAATAAAGTTTCAAATAACTATTTTATTAAATAAACATATAATAGATAAAATAAGGAATTGAAGTAACATAGTTCTTAAATTAATGAGATCTCTAAAAATATTCTTTCTCTTCTGAAATTATTTTTAAAAATCAGATTAGTACCATTGAAGTCAATTCAAAATAATTTTATAAAATTATTTTGTTAATAAAACATTGAATACAAATAGAGTTTTTAAATTAACATTATCACACAATGTTGATTTAAAAATATATGCTACTTTTAAGGTACTAAAGATTTAAACTAAAATACTTTATAAAATATGTCAAATAATGGTTATGAATATTTTAATATACATTCCTAAAAATTGTTATAAAATAATAATAATTTGTCACTGATCTAATTAGATAAACAGACATTAGAAAAATAAATAAGGGATTGAAGTACAAGAATTCATAATGATTTATCTGAAAATGTTCGTTTCTTCTGAATATATTTTTAAAAATCTGATTAAAATAAATTAAAAATATCTTTATAATTTTTAATTAATAAATTGTTGATTACTAATAGAATTTTTTAATGAACGTTATTGCAGATTGTTGATTTAAAAGTATGTACTACTTTTGAAAAATGGATTAAACCTAAAATAGGTTATATAAAATTGAAAAAATAAGTATGTCTATAAATAGTCTAATATCTGTATAAAATTATTTTAAAATAAAGTTTCATAATGCCTATATAAATAAAGTTTTATAATACCTATTTCATTAAATAAACAGATATTAGAAAAATAAGGATCTGAAGTAAAATAATTGTTAAAGTAATGAGTTATTTGAAAATGTTTTCTTTATTAGGATTTAAACTAAAAGAATTGATATAAAAATCTAAAAAAGCATGGATATGAAAATTTTAATACATTCATAAAATATTTATAAAATAAAAATTTTCAGTAAATAAATAGATATAAGAAAAAAATTAAATAATTGAAGAGAAATAGTTTTTTAAAGTAATGAGTTATTACAAAATATTAATTTTCTTATTTAAACTAAAATAATTGATATAAAAATATAAAATAAGCATGTTCTGAATATTTCGATATATGCATAATATATTTATAAAATAAAAGTAGTTATCTCAAAATGTTATTTTTCTTATTTAAACTAAAAGAATTGATATAATAATATAAAATAAGCATGGTTCTGAATATTTTGATGCATGCATAAAATATTTACGGAATAAAATTTCATTTGATTTATTACTTTAAATGAATAGATACTGGATTTTTTTCAACCAGAACTGAAACGAATGATGATAGTTTGGATTGAAGAGATAAGGTCTACTTTTCACAACACTAGGGATAATTTGACAGGGACCTACTGCTTAAAGCCGATTCGGAGCGGCTACGAACATCCATGCCATAGGTGGTATTCCAACCCCCCGAACTCCTGCATCGAAGGCTAGTACCTTAACCATTCGTCCATTTTTCCTCTGAATGATGTTGGTACAAGCTTTTTCTGAATTTATTTTTAATTTTTAGAATTTATACACCAGAAATTGAAGCAGAAATAGAAAATAATGTTAAAAATATGCTAATCATGAAAACGTTTTTGATTGAACAATTTTATTTTTAAATGCTTCTCTTCCTTTAATTGCCAATATTTTCTATTACTTTTTACTTTATTACTTAAAATATATTTTTAAAACTCTTGGGAAATTTTTATTAACTCATTGGTTAAATAAATTTTGAAGAATGCTTTAATACTTTACATAGAAAGTTTTAATATCTCTTGTAGAAATTAAAAGAAATACTTTAAATTCTCTACATTTTGAAACTCAGTTCTAGTAACTTAATTGAAATTGAAGATCTTCATACAGATGTATTTTAATGTAGATTAAGAATTTCTCATAAAATTTTTACAAGAATGAAAAATTAGATGAAAACCTTGCTAAAAACTGTATTTAAATTTATAAATTTTTATTACAGTTTCAAAATTAACTTTTGACAATATTTTCTAAATTTAATAATTTCGTAATATACTTTCTAATATTCATGATCTCCTTTAATGTTTTAGTAGAAAAAAAATATTACATTTGATCATCCCGAATCTAGACAATAATATATTTCAAAAATTAATATTAAACCCTGATAGGGGCTAGAATTTATGCATGTCAAATATCTATGTATATCACGTAAAAATTTATGAAAATATGTGCAAATATTATATTACGATCGTGTTTTTTGCCGATGAAGATAAGGTAAATTTTGTTTACACAACTTTTCTTATGTTACATCTTTTGTCACGTTTTGTTTGTATCGTTCAAAAGAATGCGGAATGCAATAATTTAAAGCATTGTTATGATAGTCTTCTCTTTTATTTAAAATATGAATAGTGTTTTGCTTTATAAAAATGCACTATAACTTCCAAAACTGAATAAAGAAATGGAAAGTTTAAAAAAAGAAAAAAAACACCCTATTTCTTTCTATTGTAGATTTTTTTATAAAAAAACCCCACTTTTATTGAATTTACTTAAGATCCACATGTGGTTGTTACTATTATTATTTTTATTATCATTATTAATTTAATGGAAACATAGCCTTTAAGCAATTTTAAATATAATAATATTTTCTATTTTTTAACTTACCTTTTACTTTTATATTGTTATCCTAAAGCTATAAGTATTCAGCCTTTTTTCTCTATTCTTTTGCCGAATTTACTTTTTGTTTCTAAAATATAAGAACTTTTTCTGTAAAACGAGAGCTTGTTTCAATTTTTTTTAAAAATTTTCTGACTTACTGTTTGCAAACAAAGCAATACAAAGAGAATTTTGTAAATAATTTGCTTTTTTGTAGGCAATAAATATTAAGTATAATTTTCCATTTATTTAAATTTTTAAAAAGCATTATAATCATTAGAACAAATGATTAATTTTTTAAAAAAACTAAAATAATATTTACAAATTTCACTTGAAATACTGTATTTTTGAAATGAAATAAAGACCAACAAAAAAAAAAACCAGATAGAATTTCACCGTAGGCCTTTAAATTGTTTAGGGTGAAAATTATAAATCAATATGTACATTAGCTTTTTATTTACTGTGTGCGCATGCTGAAAAAATACTTTCAATAAAATTTATTTAAGTTTTTATATTGTTTCTTTAAAATCAATTATATTAAATGAAAATATTATATAGTTTTACAGGTTCTAATTTTAATATTTTCTCATACAGTTTCTTTTAAAAAATTTAGAAACTACCAGGAATATTAAAAATTTAAAATAAAAATAATTGAAATGTTTCATGGTTAAATGTGATGTGTTTCCTTAAGCTAATGAATACATTAGTTGTCGGTTGGGAGCACTACGGTCTACTGTTTTGCACACGAGGGCTAATGAGACCGGGACCTACTGCTTAAGGCCGATTCCGAACGGCTACGAACATCCATGCCACAGTGGGGCTCGAACCCATGAACTCCGGATTCGATGGTCAGATGAACACATTAGATTTTTATACATTATAATTTTAGAATAGACGCTTTATTTTTGACAGCATTATTACATTTTGAATCGGATATTTAAATTCGATTTTATCCCGTTAACTAAATTTTTTATAAAAAATAGAGCACTAGATTTAGAAAATAAAGTAATATTCACCAAGTTTGAAACGTATAAAACCGATTGTTGTAAACTCGTTTAGGTAAAATCTTAAGTCATATTTGATTTGCTATCATAAAGAATACAGATTTTGTATTTCAAAAACATATACATTTTTATTTCTTTATTAGCACAGTGTAAATTTGAAAATTATCATAATTTGTTACTTTAATTAGAGAGCTGACTTTTTT
>CM063508.1:5062077-5099577 GCA_032207245.1 Pardosa pseudoannulata | reverse complement strand
AAAAAAAAAAGAAATCTACTGTTTGGATGTGAATTTATACAACGGCTCGGCAATCTTCACAACTATAAGATATGTTTTTCGCACGTTTTAGCGATTTCGCACGTTGTTACGATTAGAAGTGCCAACAATTTGATTTTTGCCTACGAAAATTTGCTCTCGTATATTGCAAAAAATTAAATTTATAAATGTTTCTATTATTTTGTTTAGATTCAGTTTCTTACCAGATAATAAAAATTTTACTAATTTATCAACAATCTTTTGCATTTGATCTAGCATTTGATAAAATTTCGTCTATTAAAATTGAAAATTTTCCGTTATCTACTAGCTTTGAAATGGCGTGACATGCACGTAAAGATGTTTTTGTCACAAAATTTCAAAGACGTGCGAAACATTTGACAGAAAATTCACTTAAAGAAAAAATACGTATGTTTGTAACATTCAGCATATTAATTCAATATTATCCAAGAAATTCATATTTTCTTCCTAATAAGAATTATCAGCATTAATTTATACCATATAATTTATCCATTAATCATTCTTAACTGTTGGATAACTATTTTTGTACCATACATCTAATTTGTAGTATATGGTTATGTTTATGAAATCAAAATTATTCAAGATAATTTTATAAAATAATATTCATAATACTTTGAATAACTATAATACTTTGAATTTTCACCTTCAGTTTTCAGGTACTTTTAATTCTTGTCAATGTTTCGAGAGTTACTGTCATACACTAAAAGCTATTTTGTAAAGTTTTGACAAATATATTAAATCAATATTATCCAAGAAATTAATATTTTCTTCCAAATATATAAGAATTTTCAGATTTATTTTATAAAATATATTATATCCATTAATCATTCTTAAATATTGGATAATTCCTTTTGTAACTTATATCTAATTCGTAGTGTATGGTTATATTTATGAAATTGAAATTATCCAATATATCTTTATAAAATATTCATAATACTTTGATTAACCATAATACTTTGAGTATTCATCTTCAGTTTTCAGGTACTTTTAATTCTTGTCAATGTTTCGAGAGTTTCTCTTATTAACTGATACCTGTTTTTGTAGATTATTGATAAATTTATTTAATCAATATTATCCAAGAAATAAATAAATTCTCTGTTATCCACTAGCTTTGGAATGGCTTGATATACAGCAAAAGATGTTTTTGTCATGAAATTGTCAAAGACGTGCTAAACATTTGACAGAAAATTCAATTAAAGAAAAAATACGTATGTGCTTGTAACATTCAGCAAGAAATAGCTGTTTTTGAAGTGTTAATTATTAGATGGGAATATAAATTTCCATACGCAACATCTCTTCGGGATTACAAAACACATACAAATATGTCCAACAGTAGCCCACCAAGTTATTTACAAGCAAAAACAATAGGGTACATTAACGAAATATTTTATAGCTACGAATGTGAAATAAAATGTACAAAGAAGTCTATATTAGGGGTCAAACAGAATAACGGAGTAAAAGAAAATGCAAAACGTGTTGAAACCAGCGAATTGCACAGGAAAACGATGCATATGTTATATTTTCAAGAAAATGTCTAACATCTAAGTTTGAAATCGCGTAGCCTGTAGGTACAAACACAGCAAGAAATTGTGGTCACCTTGATGAATTTTGTTATAGTATATGGACACCCCTGCTGTGGCTCGTCGATGATGAATGAAGTATCCGCAATGATCACAACATACATATAACCATGCTCAGAAGGGATTTGTACAGTGCAGTTAAAATAACACAACTGATTCTAAACATACGCATTTATTTAAATTTATATAAATAATACACAGACATTAGCACCCTCGATGCAACCGAACTTGTGTGCTACTGGCACACTGATTCTTATATAGTCAGACAGCATACAGATATTTTGCATATTTACAATGGTGTGCTGCCACAAATAAAACAACAATTATAAAACTTTACAAACGTGAATAAATATCAATTCATATTCCAACATGTCAAAATACATTACAATAAATTACAAAACACTTTATAATGACTAAAAATATACAAGACATTGATATACGACATATGACGTCAATCGTCGTCAAAACTCACCAGAGTTTTAACGTGTATAAATAAAATTTGGCAGTCAATTATTTGTTCGTGGGAAACTGAAGAATATTTTCAAGAACAAAGCTCTCACTGCATTACTAATAGATAATTAATTTAGTTTTTTCATTATTAAGATTATATTTATATATATATAACATACATAATACACACACATACATATATAAATTTATATATATGTACTCACAAACATTTATTGAAATATAAACAAAATAATTTGTAGACATATTCATGCTTATCCGGACGCCTAAGCCAATAATTTCATTTTTATATAATATAAACTTCAAGAACAAAGCTCTCACTGCATTACTAATAGATAATTAATTTAGTTTTTTAATATATACATATATACATAAAACACACACATACATATAAATATTTATATATATGTACTCACAAACTTTTATTGAAATATAAACAATACGTACTAATTTATAAACATATTCAAGCTTATCTGGACGCCTAATCCAATCATTTTATTTTTTATAATATAAACTTCAAGAACAAAGCTCTCACTGCATTACTAATAGATAATTAATTTAGTTTTTTCATTATTAAGATTATATTTATATATATATACATACATAATACACACACATACATATATAAATTTATATATATGTACTCACAAACATTTATTGAAATATAAACAAAATAATTTGTAGACATATTCATGCTTATCCGGACGCCTAAGCCAATAATTTCATTTTTATATAATATAAAATTTTACGTCTCTATGAGAGAGAGAGAAGTTCTCTATGAGAGAGAGATTTTAATTCTTTTGTTAAATTAAAGCACCTCATTAACTTATCTATTCTACATCGAGAAGATATTTCAATTTACAAATTTTCCCTTGCTTATCAACAATAAATTAGGGATATCTATAAAAATATAAAATACTAATATTTTGGTAGTGACTGAGTTGTGATTCCACAAATATTTCATTGCTTACCCTTGTCTGTCTTTAAAGAAATCATTTCCCTCGTATAAAATTGCTCTTTTACTCGAACAAATGCTCTCAATTCGTGGAAATGAGAGCAATATGTGTCTCCTTGTACCAGTGTCCATTTCCAAAGCATATTAAGCGAGGGTGCTAATGGTGAGAGAAGATCAGCATTAATTAATCTAGTGTATTCGCATAATTCTGGCTTGACAATTCCTATGAAGATTGTGGGGGAACAACACATTCTTTGAACAGTATCAGTGATTGCTTTGTAACTGCAAACAGATCGACATATATTAATTCATGATAATTACAAGTAGTTGTATGAAATAAATAATAAAAGGTTATCCTTTTTTGCTATCATTCTTTAATCCAAATTCTCGAAATCATATTTTTTATAAGGCATGTAATCTAATTCAAAATTCTCATGAGTAAGAAGATGAGTTTTAGTACGGTATTTAAGTACGAAAAAATCATATATAATAAACTAGTAATAATAATAAAGTTCGTAGTTTTCGAGTAAATATTGTTATTCGAGAAATAAACTATAACTTATTAATAAGCATAACTTTTCGAAACATAACAGGCTTATTTTGAGTCTTTTCATCTATGATGTTTAACATTGTTGTAATATGCAATTTAAGAATCTAAAACATGTTCTACAAAATAAATACCATGTATATTTGTATTTTGTTTATATATTTCTTAGATTTAAATTATATTTTATTTGTATTTCTTAGATTTAAATTATATTCTGTTTGTATTTCTTAGATTTAAATTACATTTTATTTGTATTTCTTAAACATATTTCTGCTCTCAAATTCTTACGTTTACTTAAGTTTTTTTTTAATTTTTCTAAAAATATAGGAAATTGTTTTTGTAAAAAGGACATATATCATAACAATCTCTCAAATCTGTATTGCTAATTAATTAAACTGTAATTTTTATGCAGAATAAGGTTATTTTACTGATTTAGAGCAAATATATTTTAAATGTTTAAATTACAGTTATTAAATTTTGTACTAATCTATATTAACCTATAAAAAATTTAATCATATGCTTAATTTTAAATTCATATTTAAAAGTTGATTCTAAAATGTTCCTTGTATTTCAACTTTTCCTGTTTTTAGAAACGTCTTTAAAGTTTATGAGTCACTCCTAATAAAATTTGAGTGAATATCCATATACATTTTAACACTAAATATACCAACACTTAATACATACCTATATCTACAATAGCCGGTCAAATGACCGGACTTTATTTTTTCTAATTTTAAATGTATGAAGTATGAAAATTGGAAAGAAATGGGCAATTAAACTTTATTATAATTAAACAAAATTGTATATTGTCAATTTTGATGTATTGCAAACACAAAGAATAAGAATTTTTAATTCATTTCCTATCGCATTTTTTATATAAACCTTATGGGTCATTTAACCCGTTATATGGTATGTTTAATGTTCAATTGTATCATCATTTAGAATTTGAAAATAGGTATATTTTACAAAAGACCAAATTTATTAGAAATATTTGAGGTGATTTTAAAAAATATTTTCTATAAATTCAATAATTAATAAAATAAATCAACTGAATATTGTCTAACATTATTTTATGTAATAATCGAAGAAAGATAAAAAGAAAAATTTTATCAAAATGAACTTTTAAAATATAACAGTAACTTAAATAAGGAATATAAAAATATTTGATTTTAAAAATTTTTTTATATGTGATGGAAATATGTATATGTACATTTACAATTATGATTCACATTTGCAAAATTTTCTTAAAGTTATTTTCCCCTCCCTCCTAAATTCTTAATAATATTTCTGATATCTAAACGCAAGACATACTCTAATCCGTAATCATATGCAAAAGAATAATTAATTAATATCCATCCAAACTAATGCTTGAATTTATTTCACGTATACCCTATTTTATCGAATCATGGGAATACACTATTCCCCTTGCCGTCTAAAAGTGAGTTTAATTTTGTTAGGTGATTAGAAGGTACAAATTGGTTTCAACCTTATTTCAGATCATAAATGGATAGATACGAGTACACAACGCAATTATCGGCTAAAATTGAGGACTGAAACTCATAGTTTATATATCTATTAACCATTGAGAAAATAGTAAAATGCCTTAAAATATTGTGTATTTATTAAATACAAGTAATTACAAACAGAACTTATCCTTTTTCAGATATTTTCCCTATTAATTCAGCTGAAGTCTTCAATTTTATTTCTACATACCTATTTACTGATGATGTTTAATTAACTGTTTTATAACTTCTACACTCAATGTAGTTCTTCATTAGGCCGGAGAAGCTTCTAGTCTTAAAATCTTATTATATCATACTTTTTTTCTATAAAATTATAATATCCTTTTTTTCTTTTTAAAATAATTTGTTACAATATCTTTAAAAAATCTCTAGTTTTAAATAATTTATTATCTGTTTCATTTAAAGTAGTATATTTTTAAAAATTACATAAAAATAGTTATTCAAAATGAAAAATGGAATTCATTTATTTTCTAGAAACGTTTCGAAATATGTATGTCAGTAGCTAAATTTGTATATCAAATTTCAACAAAATATTATTTAATTATGTAAAAATAAATTTTAATGCTATGTAACCCTTTAAAAACGGTAAAAATTGTCATGAAATTGTAAACTAAAAGATAAAATAGCTTTTTTATACTACAAATAAAATAGTTTGCTCGTTTATATGTGGGAGATTCACATTATAGAAACGATAATTACTTTATTTTTAATAAGATTTAGTTTCAAATTCACAAAATTCAAAATTTATTTTGAGGGCAAGCAGTTGTTTCTATTTTTTTCATTTGCCGCACTTATTTTATAAATTAGATTTTTTCTATTTAATAGAGTGCTTTTAATCTTACCGATCATATTACACCATCCAATAGTAATTTTTCTCTATTAAATATTTTCTATTAAATTTTTCCATTTCATTTAAAGGCAAAATATTTTAATAGAACTGAAACAGATTTAAATACTTTAAGAATTTTTGAATAATTTTATTTTGTACAGAAATACTTAGCATCATTTAGAGTAGATTAACGTTTCTTGAGCATTAAAAGTATTTGATTTATATACAATGTGTGAGAGTGCAGCTATGTTTTATATAAGGTTTGTGAAACTCATCGGCTCGCTGCACTCACACATTGTGGGTTGCATGCTCTAAGTATTTTTTCGCTACTCCATGAGGAGTAGGGTGTGGAAAGTGGAAACGACTGCCCTTAAACTTCACCAAGTTTTTGGAGTTGTGATTGGTCGCCAGCAAGCGATTCAGGACCATGCCTGGAGTCCCGGTCAATTTGGACAGAGCCGAGAAAGGACGCAGCGTGCACAGGACAATGGAAAAACAACGAGTTGAAAGTGTTTTTGGTGAAAAAATTATAGGGTTGCTGGAGTAGTTTAGATTGAAGGAAAATAATGTAGCTTGATCATAGACTTTTCGCAATTTTTCTTTTAGGTGTAGCACGTGCAGTACTTCTTTTACTTCTTATTATTTTTATATTTTTTAACATTTTTCTTTATCTTTTCTTCTCACTAATATCGTCACGAAGATTCAAATGAACACACCGTCTAACTTAACAAACGAATTTATTGAAGTTAAGTAGCAACTCGTAACTTTACAAGATCAGGAAGTTGCCTACAACTAGTGGGTATCAGCTTTTATACCCGAACAGAATATTCGAGAAATAACTAATTTACATATTAAAGAAAGATCTAGAATGTTCAAGAACATAAGGAAACAATAAATAACATTTTTAAATTAAAAATCCGTACTTTGGATAAACCGCCATGGCAAGCATCGAACCCACAATCTTCGGGTCTCGATCGCGTGCTTTGACCATTCGGCCACTGAGGTCGTTGGTTAAGCTTCTTTATGCCTCAATATATTTTTATTTTGTAATATAGATCAGTGGCATTTTGCTATAATATTAAAGATGATATAAAGCAAACTTGAGTTATTATTTTAAGGCAGAATAATGGATTTGAAGTAACAACAGCAATGTACTACACCACAGCAAGCTGTATGATATCCTTTATAAGTAAATCTAAACTATAAAGCATTTTTGTGAAAATCCTATTTTAAGCAAAGTGTACATTTAACGAAGCATTTGGAGAAATTAAAATCAAAGAATTATTACAATCCTTCCTTATCAACACCCCATAATAATTTACAAATATTGTTCATATATTTTCCATAATAAAAAACTCGACTTTCCACCCTTTATCTGTATAAACACGGAAATCTTCCTCATCATTTTTTAAAATTTTTAATAAAGTAAAGGTGATAAAAGTTTTTTTCTCAACAGAATTTTTAATATTTTTTATTTAACTTTTTAGTAACAGAATATAGTTACTGTTGAATGACACATTTCTAATTAAACTCTTCTGGCAAATTCAGTTCGAATCGTACATTCATTAATACAGGCTTGCAATTCTGTCACTTTTCTCACCTTTAGCCACTTTTTTTACAATTGATCACGTTCAGTCACTTTTTTCATGGTATATCAAGGAGTCCGACAATGTAATGAATTGTATTTCGTTCTTAGAGCAACCGCTACAATCACTCGACACTACCAAATAGAAACCTTCTGTATTATTTTGCATGTGTGGCTCTTGTAGGTTTGCAGATGACCTTGGGTAAATACATTATTGAATCGTTGGTTGGACAACTACTGGTTGGAGGGAAAACTTAGCGAATGCAATGACGTCTTACAAGTACATCACCGCTTGGCTGTTCAGACCCCCCTCTCTTTCCAAGTACCATAACCCCGTAGGACTATTTCGGACCCTGCCTGGATCTCCGGTTCTTTCTGTTGTTGAATAAAGAATATCTGAATTAATAAAAAATATTTTAATAAAAGACCAAAAATGTGATGTCTAAATCTAATCATAAAAAAATCTAATCATATTTTCCTTATTAAAATGTAATTAGTCATATGGTTTCCAGAATTTATTGATTTTAAACAGTCGTAAAGAAGTTACTGAAATGTACATCTAATACATTAAAGTAACTTACGTCAAAGAACACATTTCTCTTTTTCTTTTACTTCACAATTTTTGTTTCGATACTCTTATTTAGCTATGTACATATTTCAAAACATCATTAATATAATCAGAAAATTGTGATTATACAATTAATGTATTGTATGTAATCAAATCTAATTTATAGATTTTCTTGAACAAAAAGTAATGTTTAGTTGTGTTAAACAAAACTCTTAACTTTTTTTTATTTGACACTAAAATCCTGTCTTGCATGAATCAAGTTAAAATAAATAGAAAAATCTTAATAATAACATCTGTAATCAAGAGGAGAAAAAAATTGCTTTTTCTTTTCAATGTTTAGTCCCTTTTTAGTCACTTATTCTGTAGTATTTGTCACTTTTATCACCTTTTATTAAAGTACCTCAGCAGTTGCAAGCCTGTTGATAGTTCATAATGAATCCAAACAAACTTTAAAAAAATACTAAATGTACAATTTATTTCAAAGTTTGATTCCAAGTTCTTTATTTACAATCCAACTATCAAAACGAACATTCAACAGAAGTCGGAAAAATTCTGTTTACGTTTAAATAAAACAAATTCCCCAAGAAAAAAAAGTTCTATAAACTTACCAGCTCTCTAGGGATAAATATTAAAACGTGTTTTCTCATGACTTGTTGCTCCGATAAGCAAATACAATTAGCATGCATACGTCTCTTTTTTTACCGAAAGAAGAATGATTAATTATTAAGTGTTTGCGCCCCAGTTCACTCTCCGAACAATCTGAGTTTCTGCTGAGAACCGTTAGGAATGTGCTGATCTCCCACAAACCTTAAGGGAATTGTAACACACTGGAATCGGACGGTGGTTCCTGAATAATTGATAGCGAGTTGCTGTTGTCATTAGCAACCTCGCTTGACATGGCCTGCTAATGAGCAAGATGACAAGAAAAGGTCTGCTGTGTCGTCCTCATTACTTAATTCTGAACATTGGTTTCGAGAATAAAATAATCGGACTTCTAAGGGATTTAATTTTTCCGAAAGAGATTATTACCATGGAGGAATATTTATAATATTACACTTCAGTCCTCAGGTGCTTTTGATTCTCAGGTCAAATTTTCAAGAATTTATCAAATCAATATTATCCAATAAATTAATATTTTCTTCCAAATAGATAAGAATTTTTCAGAATTATTTTATCCATTCATCACTCTTAACTATTGGATAATTCCTTTTGTAACTTATATCTAATTTGTAGTGAATGGTTATGTTTATGAAATCAGAATTATCCAAGATAACTTTATAAAATGCTCATAATACTTTGAATAGCCATAGTACTTTGAATATTCGTCTTCAGTTTTGAGGTACTTTTAATTCTTGTTTTCCGAGAGTGTATGTTACACACTAATAGCTGTTTTTGTAGAGTACTGATAAATGTATTAAATTAATATTATCCAAGAAATTAATATTTTCTTCTTGATACATAAAAATTTTTCATATTTATTTTAGACCATATATTATATCCATTAATCATTCGTAACTATTGGATAATTCTTTTTGTACCTTATATCTAGTTTGTAGTCTACGGTTATGTTTATGAAATCGAAATTATCCAAGATAACTTTATAAAATTTTCATAATACGTTGAATATTCATCTTTAGTTTTCAGGTACTTTTAATTCTTGTCAATTCTTCGACAGTTTCTGTTATACAGTAATAGATGTTTTGTAGAGTATCGATAAATATATTAAATCAATATTATCCAAGAAATTAATATTTTCTTCCTAATACATAAGAACTTTTCAGAATTATTTTATACCATATATTTTATCCCTTAATCACTCTTAACTATTATATATTTCTTTTTGTACCTTACATCTAATTTGTTGCGTATGGTTACGTTTATGAAATCGAAATTATAGACGATAACTTTATAAAATATTCATTATGCTTTGAATAAAAATAATATTTTAATACTCATCTTCAGTTTTCAAGTACTTTTAATTCTTGTCAATTTTTGGAGAGTTTCTGTTATACACTAATAGTGGTTTTGTAGTGTATTGAAAAATATATTAAATCAGTATTATTGAAGAAATTAATATTCTCACCCTATTAAGTAGCACGTTTAGAATTTTTTCACAGGAGATGAAATTAGTTTATCTAAAATTAACTTTATACCCTACATTTAATCCATTAATCATTCTTAACTATTGGATGTTTCTTTTTGTATCTTATATCTAATTTGTAGTGTATAGTTATGTTTATGAAATCGAAATTATCCAAGATAACTTTATAAAATGTTCATAATACTTTGAATAGCCATGATACTTTGAGTATTCATCTTTAGTTTTCAGGCACTTTTAATTCTTGTCAATTTTTCGTGAGTTTCTGTTATACACTAATAGCTCTTTTGTAGAGTATTGATAAATATATTAAATCAATATTATCCAAGAAATTATTTTCTTCCTAATACATAAAAATTTTTCCGAATTATTATATACCATATATTTTATCCACTAATCATTTTTAACTATTGCATAATTCTTTTTGTACCTTATATCTAATTTGTAGTAAGTAGTTATGTTTATGAAATCGAAAATATCCAATATAACTTTATAAAATATTCATAATACTTTGAATATTCATCTTCAGTTTTCAGGTACTTTTAATTCTTGTCATTTTTTCGAGAATTTATGTAATATACAAATAGCTGTTTTTTTAGAGTACTAATAATTATATTAAATCAATATTATTAAAGAAATTAATATTTTATTCCTAATACAAAAGAATTTTTCAGATGTATTTTAGATGTTGTTCAGATGAACCATATATTTTATCCATTAATCATTCTTAACTATTCCATAATTTTTTTGTACTGTATATCTAATTTGTAAACTAATACAAAAACACTAATATCTGTTTTTGTAGAGTACTGATAAATGTATTAAATCAATATTGTTCAAGAAATTAATATTTTCTTCCTATAACATAAAATTTTTTCAGATGTATTTTATACCATATATTTTATCCATTAATCATTCGTAACTATTGGATAATTCTTTTTTTACCTTATATCTAATTTGTAGTGTATGGTTATGTTTATGAAATCGAAATTATCCAAGATAACTTTATAAAATATTCATAATACTTTGAATATTCATCTTCAGTTTTCAGGTACTTTTAATTCTTGTCAATTTTTCGAGAGTTTATGTTATACACTAATAGCTGTTTTTGTAGAGTATTGATAAATATATCAAATCAATATTATCCAAGAAATTTATATTTTCTACCTAATAAGTAGCACGTTTATAATTTTTTTACAGGGGATGAAATTAGTTTATCTAAAGTTAATTTTATACCCTATATTTAATCCATTAATCATTTTTAACTATTGGATAAATATTTTTGTACTTTATATCTAATTTGTAGTCTAAAGTTATGTTTATGAAATCTAAATTATCCAAGATAACTTTATAAAATGTTCATAATACTTTGAATAACCATAATACTTTGAGTATTCACCTTTAGTTTTCAGGCACTTTTAATTCTTGTCCACTTTTCGAGAGTTTCTATTACACTATACACTAATAGCTGATTTTTAGAGTATTGATAACTATATTATATCAATATTATCCAAAAAATTAATATTTTCCTAATAAGTAGCACTCTTAGAATTTTTTTACCGGGTTTGAAATTAGTTTATCTAAAACTAACACTATACCCTATATTTAATCCATAAATCATTCTTAACTATTGAATCAGATATGAGATATATAAGTATCTCATATCTGATTTGTAGTGTATGGTTATATTTATGGAATTTAAATTGTCCAAGAGAACTTTATAACATATTCATAATATTTTGAATATTAATCTTCAGTTTTTCGGTACTTTTAATTCTTTTCAACTATTAGATAATTACTCTTGAGACTTAATAGTTGTTTTTTAAAGTATTATTTCATTTTTGATTTAATATCATTTAAGATTATTATACTTTCTTCCTAAAAGAGACACATTGAAAGTTGCTTTACAAGGCATAAAATTAGTTTTATGTAACACTAATTATGTGCCCTTAATTTTATCCATTAATCATTCTAAATTATTTGATAATTCCTTTTGTAACGTAATATATTTTAAAGTACAATTATATTTTTGAATAAAGATTATAAAAAAAGCACCTATAAAATTTTCTTTCTCGTACTTGACATACTCATAAATGTTTGAAAAAAAATGTCAATTTTATGTCAAACGAATTATTTTAATTGTTAATGGAAATTTTTGTGTGTTTCTCTTCAGTTTTCAGGTACTTAATTCTTCTCAACTATAAGAGAATTCCTTTTGTTACTTATTAGCAGTTTTTGTAGAATATTGTTATAGTTCTCTTGAATCAAGAACAAACTATAAAATTTTCTTTCTATTAAGAGACACACTCATATTTTAAAGAAAATAAAATTAGCTTTATATTAAACGAGTTTCATTGCTTATGGAATATTTTGATTATACTTGTTCATTTGTTACGTAGTTTTTCTGTTCTAAGCTATTAGAGAATTCTATTCTAAATTAATAGCAATTTTTGTAGAGTATGGATATCTTTTCATTCAAATTTATCCAAGAGCACATTATGAAATTTTATTCATAGTAAAACACACATTCACAAATACACATACACAAATAGGTTACTGAGCACAAAATAAGTTTTTTATAAAACTAATTTTATGTCCTTAGTATTATCTAGTAATTAGTCTAAACTCTTAGAGGATATCTCTAATAATTAATTAGTAGAAATTCTTGAGTGCTGTTATAGGGTTATAATTTCTGGAATGGAAATTATCTAAAAGAACATTATAAAATGATCTTTTTATTAAGAAAAAGATTCGCAAATGTTTTATAGGACATAAATTAGTTTTATGTTAAATGAGATGATTTAATTGTTGATGGAAAGTTTGAATATTCCCCTTCAGTCTTTAGGTACTTTTAATTCTTCTAAATTATTAGAGAACTCATCTTGTAACTCCTCTGTTTTTGTAGAGTTATGTTACATTTCTTAAATCAATATATTACTCAAATGAACTATAAAAATTATTTCTAGTGAAATTTCTTTTAGAATTGTTTTACAGGGCGCAAAATTACTTTTATTTTAAATGATATTCTTTCATTGTTGATGAAATATTTTGATTATACCTCTTTAGTCTTAAGGTACATTTAGCTATTTCAAACTATTAGAGAATTTCTCTTCTAACTTAATACAAGTCTTTACATAGTATGGTAGTGTCTAGTTCTTGATTCATATTTTTCTTAGTGCACATTATATGAAATTTATATTTAACTTTATAACATTTATTATTACATAAAATAATAATCTATTGTATTATAGAGATTTTTGTCTTTAAGCTTTTGCAATATTTATTGCATTAGTACTGTATTCAATTACACATAGCAATGTATTCCTAATAAAAAAAAAACTTTACAATTGTTTTAGAGGACATAAAAGTAGTTTTGTGAAAAACTACTTTAATTTTTTGATAAAGCTTAAAAGAACATTTTGTTCAATATGATTATATTTATTGGATTAGAATTATTCAAGAGCACATTATAAAATATCTTCCTAGTAAGAGACTCATTTACAATTAATTTAAAGGGCACACAATTAAATTTACGTGAAATGAGATACAGTCATTGTTGATGGCGTATTGGGAATATTTCTCTTCAGTCATTAAGCACATTTTACTCTTTTAAACTTTTACATAATTCTTCTTATAACTTAATAGTAGTTTTTATAGTTTATGATTATGTTTCTTGAATCAAAATTACCCCATAATTTTTTTCTATTAGTAACACAATCACATTAGATTTTTTGCGAGGTACTTAAAACGAGGTATTTTCATTCTTGACGGAATACTTTGAATATTCCTCTTCAAGTACTATTAGATCTTTTAACCCCTTTACAGTTTCATTTTTTTCACGAATTTGATCCAAAAATTGTCACATTTTTTTGTTGCCTATTCTTGTTCATTTTTACATTTGTAAGCTAAAAATGTAACTAAAAGTAATATTTCTAATTATTTTAAGCATGTATAACAATTTTTTTGCAGGAAATAAAATAATGTTTCACCTAAAATCTATATTTTCTCTCTCATGTACGTCAGAAAGGGGATTTGTGTTTACAGTTGTGCATATAATAAATACAAATATTTTTGATTACAATTACTACACAATTATTTTCGAAGGCAAATACTACAAGTATATTTACATGACCTGTTATTTCAAAGATAGGATTTAATGCGATACACCTTGATAAAGGGCAAGAAGAATAGTCCAATGTCACAGTTCCGACAAGAATACCGAGTCTCTTTTCTAATTCTTTTTCCACTGTCATTTCTTTTCAGTGAACACTCATAGCACTGTTTTGCAGGTCTCAGTTTTTTGTCTGTAGGTGGAATTGCCTCTGAAAAATCTCTCTCCGTCAGTCTCCCAAAAACTCATGCCAAAAACTCAAAGATAAAAACTCGAGGAGTAATACAAAATCTATCAAGCCTGAGGTCTTAAAGCCAACAGAATGTACATCTAAAACTAACATCTTGTGGACATCATAATGAACAAATTTCACCTTAAAAATTACAAATGATTCTCGAAACAAAGTAATTTACAGTACAAATTCTTAATTAATACCCATACTATTAGTAAAACATTAATTTTTTTAAAATTTTAAAAAAAATTTAATTTTTTTTTTGATATTAATTTTATAGTTTTATGTATTTTTTTAAAAAATTTGTAAATTTAATTTTTAATTTTATTTAATTTTTTTTACATAATGTATAATTTTTTTTAATTTATATTAAATTTTTTTGTTTTCTAAAGTAATAAAAATTTTTAATAAATATAATAAATTTTTTTAAAATTTTTTTTTAAATATAAATAACAATATATTTTTGTTTAAATTAATATAATAATAAAATATTTTTAAATTTAATATTTCAAAATAGGATTTAATTTATATATTATAAAAAAAGAATATAATTGATAGAAATAATTTTTTCTAATTCTTTTTCCACTGTCATTTCTTTTCAGTGAACACTCATAGCACTGTTTTGCAGGTCTCAGTTTTTTGTCTGTAGGTGGAATTGCCTCTGAAAAATCTCTCTCCGTCAGTCTCCCAAAAACTCATGCCAAAAAAAAAAAAAAAAAAAAAAATCTATCAAAAAAAAAAAAAAAAACTAACATCTTGTGGACATCATAATGAACAAATTTCACCTTAAAAATTACAAATGATATGGCTCGAACGACAAAGAAATAAGATTGCCCGTACAGCGTACGGGCAAATCATTAAAGGAGCTGTAACTACGCCAGTACGGTGTACGTGCAAAACAGGCAAGGGATTAATGCACAATGTGAAATTGCGTAAAAAATAATTGTTTAGATTTTTTGCTGAACATTAAATTTACTTATCGAAAAACTTTGACTCAATTAGTAATGTTATAAATCTATAC
This sequence comes from Pardosa pseudoannulata, assembly GCA_032207245.1. Classification (NCBI taxonomy): domain Eukaryota; kingdom Metazoa; phylum Arthropoda; class Arachnida; order Araneae; family Lycosidae; genus Pardosa; species Pardosa pseudoannulata. Next base: position 5,084,024 of record CM063508.1, on the reverse strand, counting down.
ACTGCTATAGTTCTGATCCATAATATATTTCCTTATCAACCCACATGTCTGGATTTTTATGTTCTCCTGTGAGAATGCTTTCGATAGATACATTATTTTTCACTTTTCATCTGAATCACCGTATCTCATAACTCAATTCCCAGTGAAATTTTCATTCCTACTTCAATCAAAAAGCCATTACTCATTATGTGTCTATGTGGCCAGGGTCATTTCCATTGCAATCAGCATTCACATGGAGGTTCTTTTCGAATAGGTGTTCCAAAATGCGTAAGAGCATTGTCATCCAGAAATCGGGTGACGGTATCTGGATAATTGATGGACGTTTTGTGATCCTCATTAGCAATTTTTCTTGACAAACCTTTCTAATGACTTAGATGACAAGAAAGATTCTCTCTGGGTTCCTCCATTAGATAAGTGAAAAATTCTATTGGAAATTTAAATATAACAGAGAACAGGCAGTGGAGATATCAGGCTGGATTTCTGATTCTGACACTTCTGCAAATAAAATAGTTTTAAAACAGTGCATTTAAGAGAAATGAATAGAAAACCTTCTATAGTTAAACTGCAATGTTCTGATATATTAAATTCACGTGAGGAGCTTTTATAGGACAAGGTTAATTTGTTATGGTGTTTTATGTGACGAAATACAAAACCATAAGGTATTCATAATATTGCACTTAAATATGACTTTAGAATTTAATTAAACCAAATTCCTTATATAGTTACATTTATGTTGAAAATATGTTACTTTGACACTCCAATTTTGACAAATGCATATATTTTTACTCATATAACCTATCATAATAAATGGTTTTTCCCTATAGTACACTTCATGCATTTTTAACTCATGCGGTTTTAAATTATTTTTAACCGCCTATTTTTGTTAAGTAAAAGTAATTAAGAACATTTTTTTAAATTTATTTTCCCCTTTTCAGTTTCAAACCTTTATTCTTAATTTCATAATTTTTTAAAAATAATTAAAAGAAATTTCGGACATTTATAGATCATGTAAAGTTTTATTTCTTCAACTAATCTGTCACTCCCTTAATTTTTTTCTGTTACTTTTCCTCAGTTAATTTTGATTCTGAGCCACTAATTGATGGTTCTTTCAATATTGCGAGAATCACATTGATTTTGCTAAATCGCTTTAAATCCCTGTATTTGCTTTTTAATGGATTTCTGTAAAATGTAAAAGAAAATCACAAATATACCATAATATTGGAAAATTTTATAAAAATATAACAAATCAAAATTTTAAAAGATTATACGCACACACACACACACATACACACACACACACACATATATATATATATATATATATATATATATATATATATATATATATATATACATACATATATATGTGTGTGTGAGAGAGAGAGAGATTGTTCGTGTATTCTTTTATGAAAAAATGTCATTATTTTAACATTCCCCAAATCACTATTTTAGTTTGAATTTTAGTTATGCCGTTTTCAAATAGATGGCGATACAATTTATAATATCTTCAATAGGGTTTCTAAGTGATCTGAGCTACTAGTTTTTGCATTTATCAAACTTATTTTTTAATCTATTTTTTTTCTTATTGAATATTGTACTGTCACCGGAAATACACCTAAGAAAAAAATTTCAGGTACCTAGTTGATCAGGAAGTTAGTTAAAAAATTGATCTGACGCATAAGTGAAGCGATTAAAAAGGTGAAATGAATGTTGTACTGAAGATATTTTCTCCTGGAACATTTTTAACTCTTCGTACATAGTACAGGATATATTGTATTTATAATAAAGTTTAAAGCTTAAATCTCAACTAATGCATTTATTTTAATCATGATTGGTTAATTTTGTACAATTTTAAGTGTTACACCTGTATGTTCATACAAGAGAGCTTTAATTCTGTAACTTTAAATAGTCAGCTGGTGTCAAGCTTGGGTTTAAATGCAGTTTAGTGTGCCTCTTGTTTTATTGGCGATATTTTTTGGCGCCAGTAATGCCAACATGCCGTTTAAGATGGCGGTGATACAGATCCCCAAATGCAAAAAAAAATGCAATAAAAAGCATAAACGAAAATTCTTAAAATAATAAAAACACAGATAAAGATTGTACACTGATTGCACTAAATTTGTAATTTCGCAAACGCATGGAGATCAATTTTTGAAAATTTCTAATTTTTCTTAATTAAGAAGTTTACTATAAAATATAGGTGTATACTTTATAAAAGCAAAAAAATAAAATGAAAAGCATAAATTGCGAATATTCAAATATTTTAACAATTTAAAAATATTATACACAATTGCAGTTGTGAAAACCTCGAGTTGCAATATGCGAGAATACTCGCATCTTTGGCGAGGTCAAATATAGATAAAAAATCAAAATGACTGAGTACCCTAAACTACACTGAAGTCTCAACCTAGATATGAGAACTTACTCTTAACATCTGTAGTACGTGTGTGCATGTATCTCGCATTTAGGATAGAGTACTATATTAAACATTAGAATGATCAATTTTGCATCGTGATATAATTTCAAATTTTTCTCATATATTGATTAAATTATTGTAAACTGTAGTAGAAGTTATTAAAAATGATTTATATGAAAAACAGAGATTTTCTGATAATGTAAAAGTACTGACAAAAATGATTCAAAGGATTGATTTTGCGCATCGACAACATAAAATACTGCTATCAGAGATAGCAGTATTCCAAATCATAGTGTAAATGTCAATACAATCATGGACTTATTTTCTCTATATAGGTAAATAATGAGCTAAAATAAAACTTAATGGTCAGTAACCCAGCTAGAATGTTCTGCATTAACGTATGCATTAAACTTTTAACTAAGGCTGGGAATACTGCTACCCCAACAATAGTTTATTTTTTCTAGTACGGAACTAGGATTTATTATATATCTTGTAAGATATATTATAAGCAATCTACTCTATATTACATTATCACAGATAGCAGGGATCAACGTCGTAGTGTAAAGGTCAATACAATGTGGGAATTGTCTTCTCCATTTAATAAATACTGAGGTAAAATAATTCAGCCAAAGAAATATGTATTTACATACTCATTAGACTATAGGTGTGAGTACTACTACCATAAGATAATATCCTTTATTCTTCTACAGAACTGATTTTCATGATTTCACGTAAGGGCTGGATATATGTCTAATAAAATCTTGGAACTGTTTTCTCCATATAAGTAAATATTGAGCTAAAATAGTGGAGTACGCCCGATCACTTAGCCAAATAAATATGTATTTACATATTCTTTAGACTGTGGGTGTGACAAGTACTACCATAAGAATAATTTCCTCTATTCTTCTACAGAACTGAGATTCATGATATTCCTTATAAGCATTGATATATGTAGTCTACTCTATCAGATATACCAGTAGTCCAAATCATAGTGTAACGGCTAATAAAATCTTGGGACTCTTTTCTCCATATAAGTAAATACAGAGCTAAAAACCAGGTTGCTCCAATATGCCCGGTTGCGCAGCCAAAAATTACTGTATTTACATAATCAATAGACTATGGACGTGACTAATACTACCATGAGAATAATTTTCTTTATTTGTCTACATATCTGGGACTCATGATTTCTCTTATAAGTTTGGTAGTTTATTCAATAGGGATAGCAGTAGTACAAATCATAAGGAACGGCCAATAAATTATGGGAACTGTTTTCTCCCGATAAGTAAATACTGAGCTAAAATAATCCAGTATGCTCGGTCGTTCAGCCAAACAAATACCGAATTTACATAATCAATAGACTGTGGGTGTACTTACTAATACTACCATAAGAATAATTTCCTTTATTCTTCTACAGAACTGGGTTTCATGATATCACTTATAAGCCTTGATATATGCAGTTTACTCTATCAGAGATAGCAGTAATCCAAATCATAATGTAACTGCTAATAAAATCTTGGAACTGGTTACTCCATGCAAGTAAATACTGAGCTAAAATAGTCTAGTTTGCCGATAACTGAGCGAAAAAATACTGTATTAACGTATGGAATAAACTACGGGTGGTACTAATGCTACCCAAGGAATAATTGCCTTTACTCATCTAAATAACTGTGATCATATCTCTCCTTATAAGCATCCATATATTATACTTTGTGTTATTTTATCGGAGATAGCAATGGATCAAATTGTAGTGTAAAGGTCAATAATATCGTGGAGTTGTTTTCTCAAAAGGTTTATACTGGGCTAATAATATAGGTTGATCGGTACTCAATCAGGAAACACTGTGTTAACCTACCTCTACATTGACATTTTAACAACGGGTTTGACAACTCGCACTCCAGGGAATATTTCATTTTTTATTATAGAACTTGAATCTCTGCAATATTACATAATTATGTACTCTGTATTACTCTATCTGACCTAACAACATTCGTAAGCTTAGTGAAAATATCCATAAAATCATAGAGCTGTTTTACAGAAAAAAAATTTTTAGTCGTGTAATTAAGAGAGATTACGTACGCTCGCGAGTGATTATGAATAACCCCAAAACATATTAATAGCCTTCAAATTAACATCCATTATGCATTAAAGTTCATGTTAATAACAATTATGTATTAACTTCAGTCATTCTACACGTCATAATTTCTGGATGCTCTCGCGGGCATTTCAAAATTAATTGACTCTAAAGGACACACCATCATTTAATAGTGAATTATTTATACATGTGTGTCAGCGAATTAAATGCTTTGTGTCTTTAACTAATGTGCATTTGGAATTTGTTCCGTGGCATCAAAACCTAATCGATATGGTATCCTTTATGTTGCATCGATTATGTGGAAATTTTTAGTACACAATTTACTTTTTGAATGAGGATCTTTTTTAAATTTAACAATATAAATGTTTGATATTACATACTCTAAACATATGACTTCACGTTTTGAAACTTCATTAAAAATAATAATTGCTTGCATTTACTTATTTACAGGTTACTATACAAGTAATTTAGAGGTTACTATGACTCATTTAATTAGTTTTAGGTTTATTCACGTTTATCTAATTTGGACATAGTTCTACAAATATTATATGGGTCGTATCCAGTGGTAAGGCGAATGTAATAATTAGTCACTCTTGGTAAATTATCTCTTTATTTAATAAAGAGTTTCCTTTTCAAGGCGTCACTTAAGCCACTTTCATTTATTCGTGGCGGAGCATCGCGTGGAGTGTGTTGACATTTCTACGCCTACCAGCAAACTGTCTACTATCGATTCGCTGAATCATCAAATTCTTCAAATATCTTTCCGCTTGACCGAATGATCCTAAAAGCTTACGCGAGAGTGGGGTTTTTCATTTATTTTGTTATTACGAAAGAGTTCCCTTTTAAATTGTTCATAACCCGCTTAATTTTCTGACCCCCCCCCTCCTTTTTAGACCTACCATGTTTACCAATGTTTACCATGTTACCAATTTTACAATAGATAATATATTTTAATGAGAGTGAACAAGTTTATTTTTATAATACACATTTTTAAGCATAATTAGAAACTCTTTATGGACATATCTGGAGGGAATTTCTATAGTTTTTCTTTCAAATTATCGCATATTGACAAATTTCATTTCATTCCTATAAATCTTGTAGTAAATCATATGGCCGCGAGATAAAATGCTGAATTTATATCACGAATCATAGAGCATGAAGCTTTTGCCACTAGATTAAAATGACTATAATTTATTTTTCACAAATATCTTCCCTGAATCAGCACGACATTTTATAATATCCTCAATGAGGATCGTTTTATTTCTTTATATTTATTGGTAGATATTTATTGCATATCTTGCTGAGAAATGAAAATAAATACTGTTAATCTGTTAATTCAGTTAGTTTATTAATTTATGAAATTCTCACTTTTTCGTATATTAATTCATTATACATCAACAAATCGATTATGCAGTGATGCCACGATGTCTATATGTTTCACAAATTTGTGTATAAAGATTTTTCCAATATCAGTAAAAAGGGAAATTTGAGTTTGGGGATATAAGTGCTGAGTGAAGAGTAAATTTTAGGATATAAGATTTGTCATTGATGAAAATAATTGATGTTCTGTATTTTTTATTCCAAGTTGTTCTTTACACCAAAATATGTAATTATTTTGTCTCATTTTAGATAGTAATTACGAATTATAAATTAGGTATACAAATAAACACTTGTAGATAAATTTGTATTATATCAAAATATTTTTATACGAGTTTTGGGGTAAAAGTCATGGCAATTACTTTTGTTTATCTAGATACCAGTTCAGTTGGAAAATATGACATATACAGATGAAAGGGCAGGGTGCAAACTCTATGTGAAGACAATCACTGCAATATCGTAACACACTAATTTATTACATTAGTATACATGACAATATAGTGTTCAAGGTGCAAAATAATGACAACATAGAACACATAAAGCTGACATGGGAAACCTGGGCCTAAAGACCCTCAAAGTAGTCCCGTGCGTCTGTCCTCTATTATTCCCAAGGGTTTCCGCTAATTCACTGAGACATTCCATCACATTTCTCCCTCGGAGAAAAGCTATTTTGATGTAAGCGGGCTGCTCAACACGGGTACTTCCATCTTTCAAAACACTGACCAACTGACTGATTTCACAGCAATTCCTGAGCTGCTACCAGCTATTACAGAGCCATCTGTTGTCCTGCATACACACTATGCCTGCAGAACTTCCACACGACACATATACGAATGAGATCCGTTCACATATCTACAAGAATAAAATATTTGACATGAGTGAGTTATGCCCCAACCCTCATATTAAGACAAATTGTATAATAATGATTGTTGTGAAATGTATTTTTATAAACAATCATAGTAAAGCAAGGGAACGAAGTGGAAGATGGAAAATAATCTTGATCTTACTGTGGCTGTCTTCCTCTGTACTCATTGGTCTTTTATGTAGGATTTTAGTTTAGGTGATAAGGGTTTCCAAGGTGTTATATAACATTTTTTCTTCCTTTTAATTCTTATTATGCTATATTGTGGAAGAGGTTGAGAAAATAATAAATCGCAATCACATAACACAGTACACATGAAGATGGAAGACTCAAGAAAAACAGACATAATACCATATTATTTATGATTATTTTTTTTAAAACTTCACTGAAAGTTAAAGAACCATTATGAATGTATTTATAATATTTTTTAGTCCAATTTAGTATCTATATAATTATTGTAGTATGTAGTTCTTCGTTATATATTGTAACGCTAAGGTTGTAGGGTAAGTGAAGAGAGTAATTAAAAAATGGATGAAAGGCAGCTTCAGCTTAAGATGATTCTGTATCTTTCCCTTTTCTTGCACTGCTACTAATTATTGAATCTTGTTATGTGAAGGTAGGAGTGCAAATCTGACATGTCCAACTAGACTCGAAGCTAAAATATCGTTGGGATCACTTCAGGTTCTCTATCCAGTTAGTCTCTCCGTAATGGCAGCAAGGTCATTTCATGTAACTCTTTATTCCTAATGCATATAAACCATTTCACATATAAATCTAAATCCATCTCTACATTTCTGACAATAACAGATTTTTTCCTTTCTGAGGCCGAGCCGGCCTAACATCCCCCGTGTTCGTTAAAGGTGACTGTGGTACGTAAAATATGTTTGTGGTCATAAAATCCGCCAAGTTCTTAATCAATACCACTAATGCTGGCAGGCCAAGCTTATGCGTCTTTTGCTTCAAAATTACGAAGAACCATTTGAGCATAAGTCGCATTTTACCCTTGAGGTACTTGTTAAAACGAAAGGAGCACTCCTATGCCTTAACACCTTTTCAACCACCGTCTCGTATACGCGACGTAGCGATTTCACTCTTATCAGTCTAGCGTCACCTCCACGTGATGATCTATGGTTGACATCAGCGTCGCATATGCATAATAGGAGATATGACCGTTTTATTTTAATTTTTAAATGCTAGATTTAGTTATTAGATGGCAGCGGTTTTCACAACGGTCGACTCGTATAGCATTTACGTGTGGTCCTCCAGGGTTTAATTCGAGTATCATCCGGCTCAATTGTACTTGGTTTGACCAACTGGCATAAAACTACAACAACACTATATTTTTTTTTCAAAATTAATATAAATGGGGAATAATGCTGAAAATACTTCGATGTATATAAGTTCGCAGAGAAAAAATTGTTTGGTTTCTGGACATCACAAACGTTTATGGTAATAATGTTATAACTTTCAAATTTAGAGAAGATGGATGATCTGATTATTTAAGTAACGTTTATATTTATTTAAAAACGAATACGAAATTTTCTTTATAAATTTACCTTTACATTTCATACAAAATTATTTTTCCAAAATTACAACAATTATAAAAACTTAAATTTTATAGATTTTAATTAGTTCCTAGAAAAAATATGCAGTTGAAACTCTCTATTACGATATAATTCATTTTTTTAGTTAAAAAATGTTTTATGTGAAGCTTAGGCCAGGCTTAGGCTTAAGTGGAGCTTAGGCCAATTTTATTGAATATTAAACTAATTTATTCTAATTTAAAAGCTTAAAAATATGTAGCATAATATTAAAATACATATTCCTAAGTTTTTTTTTTGAATGTACCGTTTCTATTGCATTTAAGAATACATATTTAATGTAAGTGCATTTCAATTTCAACAAATCGATACTTTTTGGAAATATAACACTAAAGGGAGATAATCTAAAATACACATAATTACTTAAAAGCACATTTTAACTCGGCTATTTTATTATATATTTACCATTACATTATGAAAAGGCAATAATTCCCACTTTTAACGGTCGCTTTATTGTCTGAGAAATCTTAATTACACTGAATCTTAAATTGGAAGATTAGTTTAGAATGTCGAAAAAGACATTTTTAGAACCTATTAGACTGTTGTAAATGGCAGTAGTAAAAAAAGATAAATCTGTAAATTTTAAAATGATTTAGAAATCCACTCAAAGCTCTTCAATTTATTTTTTTAAGCTTTGTGTGTGGTAACTCAAATTTGGAATATTTGATAAGTGACATGTTGATTGTAACATTTTAAAAGTTACAGTACTGAAAGTTTAGGTACTTCATTATTTATTATTTGAATTTCGTGTATATTACTATTTTAAGTGCTGCTTTTAAAAGATGCATTATTCTGTTACCATGTCAATTAGTCAGTATATACTTGACATGGGGAATAGTTAAATGCAGAAATTTTTTATATTTTAAAGTTCAACTATTGAAACCGTAATTCTACATATTTTCTGAAATAAGTGAGACCACTCAAATCCTATATCGTATGCTATAAGCACTAGTATATTTTTCCTGATTTTCAACTTTGCTGATTATCGTGTTGATTTTTTGCCTTTCAAAATTTTCTACCTATTTATTTGTGTTTAAATGTTTTTTTCTATTGGTTTTGGTCATCTTTCTTTATTAACGTTTCATCAAAATTGATTTTTGTCAAAATTGTTTCAAAATTGTGTTGTTCTATTGTGTTTTTTGTCTTTTTTGTCTTGTTTGTCCGAAGAGGAATTAGCGCCAATAAATTTCCACCAACCAACCTCTTTTTTAGATATAATGTGTTGGCCATTCTTATGAGATTGTTTGTAATAATGTTTTAACTCTATCCTAAAATTATATCCCATAAAGATGTAGTATCATAAAGCGGCATACAAATTACAAATTAAAATGAGTTTGGGACAAGCTGAAGATATTAACAAACTGATGAACTTTGTATATCTCATTCATACTTCGGACTAGAAGCGAATCAGATACCTACAGTTCTACTATAAAAAAACAAAGCTATTAACTGAATTTGTCTCTAGACTTCCTACTAAACAGTAGAGATGAAAGTGAAGTATGTGTTTTTTGGCATTCGTTTAATAGTTCTCGTTTTTGTATCTTGTTAAATTTTATCATTTTTATCTCCCATTTTTAATTATTTTCTGTACCAGAGTTTATTTTTTTAGCACTGTTGTCTATTTTGCAGCCCATTCATTGAATCAAATATAGCTACCTTCTTTTTTGATAATAGAAGTCGATTCCGTACGCATGGGGATACATTTCAATTTCGTCTACTGGGATTATGAGTTCTTTGCCCTTTCTTTGAAAGTATGTAAACTTATTGTGTCATTGTCAAGCCTACTTTATTTTTTTTAATTTAACCCTTTCGTGGGCCGTGGGAAGATTACTTCCCACCTACACCCACGCGATCTTACAAAATACACCAGTGGGAAGCGCAAAACCCATTCTAATATATTGGTCTTGTTATTGAAACGACGGTAAGACTGATTCTAGCTTCGGATTTGAGCTGTCATCAGTTTTTAGATCGATTGAATAAAATTAGCAGCCAATAAAAGCCAATTAGCAGCCAAATAAATGGCCAACGAATGGGTTAAGCAACCAGTTATTATATACAGATTTCATGTAAGAAGAAACTCGAGAAGTTATTGAAATAATTACAGACCAATATCGGATCAATAAGCTCCTTTGTTTTCTTGTTTTATTTTTTGTACCAAAATTTATTGTTTTAGCAATGTGGTTCATGTTTCAACACATTATTTGAATCAAATATAACTACCTTCTGGTTTGATAATAGAAGTCGATACCATATGTATGGAGGTACATTTTAAGTTCATCTACTTTAATTATAAGTTCTTTGCCCTTTCTTTGAAAGAATGTAAACTTATTGTGTCACTCTCAAGCCTACTTTATTCTTTTAATTTAAGCAACGAGTTATTATATACAGATTTCATGTAAGAAGAAACTCGAGATGGCATTGAAATAATTACAGACCAATATTAGATTAATACACTCCTTTTTTTCTCGTTTTATTTTCTGTACCAGAATTTATTGTTTGAGCACTGTGGTTTATGTTGCAACCCATTCTTTGAATCAAATATAACAAACTTCTGGTTTGATAGTATAAATCGATACCGTAGGCATGGAAATGCATTTCAATTTCATCTACTGGAATTATATGTTCTTTGTCCTTTCTTTAAAAGTATTAAAAACTTATTGTGTCATTGTCAAGCCTATTTTATTTCTTTCATTTAAGTAACGAGTTATTATATACAGATTTCATGTAAGAAGAAACTCGAGATGGCAATGAAATAATTACAGACCAATATTGGATCAATAGGCTCCTTTTTTTCTCGTTTTATTTTCTGTATCAGAATTTATTGTTTCAGCACTGTGGTTTATGTTGCAACCCATTCTTTCAATAAAATATAACTACCTTCTGGTTTAATAATAGAAGTCGATTTCATAAGCATGGGGATACATTTCAATTTCGTCCACTGGGATTATAAGTTCTTTGCCCTTTCTTTGAAAGTATGTAAACTTATTGTGTCACTGTCAAGCCTACTTTATTTTTTTAATTTAACCCTTTCGTGGGCCGTGGGAAGATTACTTCCCACCTACACCCACACGACCTTACAAAATACACCTGTGGGAAGCGCAAATACTATTCTAATATATTGGTTTTGTTATTGAAACGACGGGAAGACTGATTCCAGCTTCGGATTTGCGCTGTCATCAATTGTTCGATCGACTGAATAAAATTAGCAGCTCTGTTTTGAAAGTTTGGAAATGGGGAGTGAGAAATAAATGGCCCACGAAAGGGTTAAGCAACGAGTTATTATATACAAATTTCATGTAGGAAGAAACTCGAGAAGGTATTGAAATAATTACTGACCAATATTGGATTAATACGCTCCTTTTTTCTCGTTTTCCAAACATTTATATTAAAGTTCGAAACTATGTTTTACTTTTAAAAAAATTGATATATTTTCTTTATTTTCAATTTTTGAATTTGATTAATTTTCTAAATAAAGCTTTACCTAGCTTTACCTTAAATTATAAAGAAAATGAGATGTTCATGCAAATAGTATGCACAAATAATTTAACAAAATAAATCTGAAGTATGCAATATATCCCGTTTATGTAACGCATAATAATTAAATTCACGAGATATAAAAAATAGTTTAAAATTAAGGATTTAAATCATGGTAAATTAATAGTAAAATGTCTAAAAAAGAATCAAGAAATAAAAAAATCATAAAAAAATTTAAGATATAAATAAGAAATGAGCAGTCATTTTTATTATTTGAAATTCAATTGAATTTATCCACACTATTAAAAGTATTAAAATAATGTTTATTTTACACCAAATTCTAAAACTAGTCTGGTTTTGCAGAAGTAATTAACATGAAAACTCAAAATAAAAAAACAAATCCCAAGTGGCAAAATATAAGTCTATAAAACAGTTCTTACTTTTAAATACATTTATAAAAACATGTTTCAATTTTCTAATCAAGAAATGAAATGCATATTGCTATTTATTATTCGATGTTCTTTCTTTCTTACTAGATTGAATAGTTAATGAATTTCGAATTTAATAATCACAAATATTAAACTTTGGGCTTTAAGAATTATCTTGAAGTTAAATAATAAATGTAAATGTTAAACAGTAATCAAGAATCAAATGAGGTAACTGCTTACCTTTTGTTAATTCTGGGGACTTGCATGAAGAATCTGTAGAAATTGAATTATGGACGAACACAGAAAACGACTGTTGAACACTTTCTTTTTATTACACAACACGTCACGATAAATGGAGAATAAACGGAACAATGAATAAGGAATTATAAATTACGTTAGGCTTTAAACACATGTTTCATAAATGAATAAGAATATAATACAGGAATATGAATAATTAAAATCCAACGCCGAATCCTAACAAACTTTTACCATTAACAGGTTTTTACCATCACTGAAAAGCGCCATCTAGCCTTCGGTGGCGAAATTAATCTAACACTTACCAATATAGTAACTTCGGGAAAGATTACTTTTTATAAAAGTCCATATATCACAAATATACTATAAAATATTTAACTAGTTTTGGAAATGAATATTTTACAACAAAATATTCCTTTGTTAACCTTACTGTTGTCATACTCTTTAAATAAAATCTATGCTATTCTGGTATAAAGAAATAAGTTACTTATTTACATTATGAAATTAAATTCGTGGTCTTCTGTTTAATTAAAAGCATTTCATTAATATAATTAAGGTTTTGAGAATACCTTGAACTCATTTTTGGTCTTTTTCAAAACATTGTTGTATTGAGGAAGGACTATCATAAACTAATAAATAAAAAAGCTATTGTTATTTTTATTCTGGAATCGAATATGTGCTCATGTAAACATTTCATTAAAAACGCTTCAATTTCATTATATATATATATATATATATATATATATATATATATATATATATATATATATATATATATATATATATATATATATATATGTCTGTGTGTGTGTGTGTAATAGTCCAGTGTTAAGGTGAATGGAAAACAGCCTTTCTTGATAATAATAAGTTTATTAAATCACAGTTTCTTTTAAAATCAAAACTTTCGCCATGGATAAATGAAAATGGTGAAAGTCTTGCTTTTAAAAGCATGGAAAAGTGTTGACAGCTCCATGTCCAAGCGATAACTGAAGTTCTCGCTTGATTAGTCATTAATTTCCTGTGAAGTAGCTCTACGATTGAACGCATTACTCCCAAAGGTTACACAAGCGTGGGTCTTTTTCATTTATTTTATTATTATAAAAGAGTTCCCTCTTTAAAATCGTTTATAACTCACGTAATTTCCGACTACCTCCTTTTTATACCCCACACACACAGACATACATATATATATATATATATATATATATATATATATATATATATATATATATATATATATATATATATATATATATATATATATATATATATATATATATATATATATATATATATATATATATATATATATATACATATATATATATATATATATGCATATGTATATATGTGCTTTTAATATGCTTTTCTTTATTTAAAGGAATGCCTTATCACTTTCTTCTTCTCGAGCATTTCTTTAACTGCAAAATCCTGTAAGGAAAGCGACATTTAAGATTTATTTCATTGTCAAGGTAGCATTTCCATTTCTTCGCCAATTTTTTTTTTCGCACCTAGATCCATTTCTAGTATCAGAATCCCCCTTCTTTTTCCCAAGCCTTTATCTCCCCTTTGCAACACCTCTTTCCTTTTAATACATTTTTCTTCGTCTTTTCCATATTTCTCGCCTCTAAATCTCTATATCCCTTTTTTAGGAAAATGTCAATTGAGAATTTCTTTTCCAAAACGTTCGTAATCATTCAATAAAACGTCTCAATGGGATTCAGTAAAATGCTTTTTATATGAGATTCGCATATCTTAAAACGGTCTAAATTAGAAAATATTCATTGTATATGAAAATTCCTGCACAACCCTGTTATGATGTTTTCACAATATCATATTACATTCTTAAATTTATTCGAAAATATTGGAGTCCTTCGTTATAATAATGGCCTTTGTAACTCGAAATTTCTAGAGTAGCTGTCCATTTACAAACTTTAAAGTGATTATTGCGGACGTTGTTTATCTCTATGTAATTTATGGTACTGTTATATATTATGTACAGGTACTTGTTCACCATTTATGTGACCAATACAACTCATTATGGACAACATAGTTTGTCCTCGTAGTTTAGAAACAGATACTAAGTTGAATATCAATAAGCTTGGTCAGTGACATCTTTTGGATAAGAAGATAAATAACACCAGATATAAAACATCGTACTTTGTTCTTTTAGCAATTATTTCTTTTACTATTATTTCCAACGCTGGAATATTTGTTTTTCTATCATTTCATATTACCAAGCCGCATATATGTGTTTACCATTTAATTATGGAAGAACCATAATGGTATCCAATATTACTTCCTAAAAATAATACTAAAAAGGGTTCCCTCATTTTAATAATAGATACTAAGTAGAAGATCACCATGCTTGTATGGCCACCTTCAGAGGCATCGTGAGGGAAAGCAGACAGTTAAATATTATGGATAAAGTGAAGTGGTTCTTGAAATTATTATTATTATTATTATTTCTAATGTCAAGACACTTGCTTTCATAGCATTCTCCAATATCAATTTTCATATATTTGTTTGCAATTTGAATAAGGAAGCACTAAACAGGTAGTAAATATTTCTCCATAGTGACAACACAAACAAAGTGGGTCCTCGTAATTCAGAAGCAGGGACTAAGCCACATCCAATAATAATAATGCCAATGGTAATTAATGACATTGTTCATATTCTTAGTCATTTTATAATATGATTAACATTTATATGTCCAATATTATTCCCTAGGAACAATATAAAGTAAATTCCCTAGTTTAGAAACAGGTACTAAGCAGAAGATCCATAGGCTTAGGCTGCCACGTCCAGTGCATCATTTTGAAAACCAGATAATTAATATCATTGATAAAATCACGTTCGTTCTTCTTCTTGAAATACTTCTATTATTATAATTCCCAATGCTAAATTACTTGCTTTCATAGCATTTGCCACTACCAAGCTGAATATTTTTCTATTTTAATATTGGGCACCATATAGGTGGGCAATATTACTCCATAGGAACACCGCAAACAAAGTAGGTCCTCGTAATTAAGGCCGAACGATGGCCGATTGGTTAGGGTGCTGGCCTTCGGATCCGGAGTTCGTGGGTTCGAATCCCACTGTGGCATGGATGTTCGTAGCCGTTCGGAATCGGCTTTAAGCAGTAGGTCCCGGTCTCATTAACCCTCGTGTTGCAAAAAGTAGACCGTAGCGCTCCAAACCAAACCAAACCAAACCAAATCGTAATTAAGAGGTAGGGATTGTAACAATGAGTTACATTGTTGAACAATGCCAGCGAGGGAGACTGACCGAGGGGCGAGCTCGATGTCAGTGACCACCCCTTCGATCCCATTGGACAAGAGGGGTGGATAACGGGATCAGTCTTCTTTGGTCTTGGTAACAGCAGCTTTTGGATGTTATATTCCAGCGATTTCCTGCGTCTCCATATTGAGATTGAATACATTTTATTTGATTCACCAGATTGTGCAAAATTAGATTTGTATATAAAAAAAGTTTGCAAAACGGTAAGTCTTTGTTCATTTGTATCTGGTGTCTTAACTCTTGGTGTTATCTCAACATGGCCTGGTATAAGTCATTGGTACGTAATATTTTGGTGTTGTCCAGCAGTGTAACTCATTGTTACAGGGATCAAGCAGAAGATTCTCTATGCTGGGCCTGTCACCTCCAGAGACATCTTTGCTGAAACTGGATCATTAATATCATGGATAAAATCAGGTACGTTCATTTTGAAATTATTTATGTTATCAGTATTTCCAGTTTTTAAGATCTTGCTTTTATAACACGAAGCCACATATACGTTTTTTTTTCTATTGTATTATGTGATCAACATATAAATGGCCAATATTACTCCCTAGCGACAAAAGCAGGCGATACCCAGATTTGGTCTCGGCTGTAAAGACAATGTTTGGGAAACCATATAATTATATCATGGATAAATCGTATTAGGTAAGTCGTTCTTCTTGAAATTATTGTTGTTACTATTATTATTAGTTTCATTTCAAAGCGGAGGTACTTACTTTTATAGCATTCGCCACTACTAACCTAACCAGAGCTATCGTTTGAGAACTTAGAAGACATTGTGACCAAGAACATATTTTACGTGCCCCAGTCACCTTTAAAGAAAATGGCAGATCTTAGACCGTCTAGAGCTAGGAACCCGCAACTTCTCAGTTACAAGATAACTGTTTTTGCTGACTGAGCTAACGCGGCTCAGTATGGATGGACAACACTACTTCCATGGGACAACATAAAGTAAATAGTTTTTTATTTGAAATAATTTGGCACCACACAACCTGGGAAGCACGTTTAGTTTAACATATGATACGGTCGGAAAAATATTTAACTCAGCTAGGTTTTCGAAATTTAGAAGCAGGGCCGATTTTAGATTGGCCTACTACTTCTTGAGCGATATTATGATAATGAAACTATTTTGCTTTTGTCAGCAGCTATTAAGGAGTGCGGCAGATTGTATGCTGGTTCAAGCCTCAAACATTTGAAATTCTATAAAAGATTCGTTTCCGTACTATCAAATTAAATGGGATTCATTCCTTGGATTAATTTACGAAATTTAAATTTTAGTAATTTTTTTCATTTTAGTCATAATATCCTATTAAGGATTGGTTTAATTCTGTAGCACTTTCGTGAATTTAATATAGTTGTAAAGCTAGCGGCAGATTGTATGCTGGTTCAAGCCTAAAACATTTGAAATTCTATAGAAGATTCGTTTCCGTACTATCAAATTAAATGGGATTCATTCCTTGGATTAATTTAAGAAATTTAAATTGTAGTAATTTTTTTTCATTTTAGTCATAATATCCTATTAAGGACTGGTATAATTTTGTAGCACTTTCGTGAATTTAATTATATATTTTAATACAGTTGTAAAGCTAAAATTCCAAATTGATTTTATAAAATAATCCTAAGCGAAGATGAGTGACATTTAAAAATTGTTTAGGAGGCTTTGCAAACTATGTACTTATATGATATTGTATTAAATTGTATGATATCCTTTTCTATTATAGGTATATGCAAATGCTATAAACTAAAACTTTGATAACACGTCTTCATTTGCCGGTACAGTTGAAAGTCTGAAACGTTGAATTTTCTATCTATTGACTATTCTCTTCCTCAAAAATATACTTATTGACTAACTGGTACAATAACAGAACGCTTTCGTTTTGAATTAGCATTTAACTCGTGTGAATACGCGTTTCCCAGAATTGCACGAAAATGCGAGTTACGCATCGGAGGCCCTCTGCAACTTTTCTGAACCAAATAACAACAAAATTACTTTTCATGATGAGCGGAAAATTTGTATTATAAAAGACAACTTTTATTAAAAGTTTAAAATATGTTTCGGATTATGTCAAATAATTATTTTTAAAAGTATTTTGGATTATAGATATTTTCTATCAGCATTCCGAAAGTATAACCATAAGACGCCGACAAGTTAAAAACTTAGATCACATTTTAATGTTTCTTGTTTACATTTCATCATTTTAATCAAATAACGATGTATTTTTGTCAGCCGACCACAATCAGTAAAAAAAAGTGCAAAAATGCATGCACGTGCACTGGGTCTGTGGAGACCTAATAAATTAAAATTATCTCTTTTTATGAAAAATAATCACAGAAAATTGCGGAATTGCATGTTTATGGTGTTTAGAAAACCCATAATTGAAAATGTGGGTAGTTTATTTCTATTGGGTGATTTTGTGAGGAATATTTTTATAACGACCAGACATAATAAGCCCGAGGCGAGTCCTCGTGGGTTAAATATATTAAGTATTTATGGTAAATATCCAAACATATAATAATAGAAAACACTAAATCTTTCAATACGTTAATATTTACACTTTTTAAATTGTTATTATGCATTTATTGTTTCAGATTAGAAGTTACAAGAGTTTTCAATTTGCGAATCTAAAAAGAACATAATTTAGAAATATTTTAAATTTCACTGTATGGTAATAAAATTTATCGAAAATGTTTAAAAGAAAGCTTCTGAATTACAGATAACTCAATTTCTTTGTATCAGACTTCTACCTCCGGATCATACGAAATTTTCATGACACCAGTATATATAATATAGTAACAAGATGCAAAATATCACATAAATAATTAGTTTGAAAAAACTAATTATAATTTCAAGAAATCATTTAAAATAGTGTGAAGTTTTTCTTTAGCCCTTAAAATGATTTTAAATGTCCTTAATATCTGAAACAACAAGAAATTTCCTGTAAAACTATCAATATACAAGTTAAAATACATATTATACTTTCTCTATATTAACTAGTATTCTTTATCAAAAGAGTATGTTTATTGACTAACTGACTCTGTAGCCTCGTTTCCTTTTAAAAGCTGTTTTTTTAATGCTATAAGTTCAATATCCACACATACAACAGTTTAAATCTCTAAATCTTTCGTTATCTTAATTTTTACAGTTTTTAAAGTGATATGATCACCACAAAACTAATGGATATTTGAAATTAGGTGTACCAAACAAAACATTTTAAAACTGAAAGTGAAGTGATTTCTAAATCCCTATAAATATTTCAAGTTAATCATTTTCATTTTTATAGTCCTTACAATCTGCTCTATGTCTTATTCTAAAGTCTCGAACTAACAAGTAAATTTATATCTAACAGTAATTAAGATGTCTGCTGCACTAGACAGGCTGTTAAGACCTGGAATTATTATACTTTTGATAACGTAATGTTGAAGATGTAATAAATCCGTCCAATCGATAAATTACTTTTAAGTAGTTTTACTGATTTTAAAGGGAATTATAGCTAAAGCTTTATATTTTAAGCCAGTGTTTCTCAACATTTTAGTATTCACGGCCCAATTTTCAATCATAATTTTCATCGCGCCCCCCTCCCCACCGCGTACAATAAAATGTATACAATAATAATGTATTTTGAGCATTATGGCACTAAACCTGCACTACAACCTTAATTTTAAACTTTGCAAATTACCAAGAATACGGAAATTTATTGACATTTTGCAACACTGATACTCAGCATTGAAAAAACAATAATCCTATGCCTTTTTATTGCTCTTGCGTCCCGCCATGTCGGGCATTCTCACGGTTTCGCGAGAAGTTTCGATTTGTCTGGAATTTGTCTGGTCAGCTTAAAAGTTAAGTTAGGAGCGTGCGCAGATGTGAACAAATGTTTTCTCATAGGGAGAAGGAGAAAGTTCTATGACGCCAATTTAAATTCCAGACAATCTCATTCGAGTCGATCCTTGTTATCGCTATTGAATCTATTCTTAATGTGTATGTTATATATATTTTCGTGTAATTGCAATTCACTATATTAAATATTCACGGCAGCAGACTTATGCAGAATCATGGATAAATTTTTAAGCGGGCATAAGCGAGCATTAGACGATAGACAAGCATCAACAAGTACACAGACGAGCGTGGTTCCGAAAATAAAATCAAGAAAATATTCTCAAGAATACTTAAATTTTGGGTTCACTAGTACTGAAGTAAATAAAGAAGAAAGGCCCCTGTGTATCATTTGCTCAAAAATGTTGGCGGCAGACAGCATGAAACCTAATAAACTTAAACGACATTTGGAAACGCTTCATAGTGAGTACGTAAACAAACCCAGAGAATTCTTCGAATTAAAATTAAAATCATATGAAAAGCAAAAATCATTGTTTAAAAAAACTTTGTCTGTGAATGAAAAAACTTTAATTGCCTCTTACAAACTTTCATATAAAATAGCCAGATGTAAAAAGTCTCACACCATTGGTGAAGAGCTTATTTTGCCAGCCGCAATTGAGATTGTAGAAATTATGTTTGGAGATAATTTTGCAAAACAATTGCAGTCTATACCTGTTTCAAATGATACTGTTGCCCGTCGAATTGCTGATATAGCTGAAGATGTAGAGTGTCAGCTTTTGTCGAAGTTGCGTGACAAATTGTTTTCAATACAACTCGATGAGGCAACAGATAGTAATAAAGATGCTCATTTCATTGCCTATGTTAGATTTTGTGATGATTTGTCAGTAGTAGAAGAATTACTTTTCTGCAAACCAATAGAACTCAAAGCAACAGCACTCGCATTATTTGCTATCTTAAATGATTTTATGAACGAGGCAAACATAGAATGGAAAAATTGCGTCGGAATATGCACCGATGGTGCTCGTTCTATATCCGGAAGATTCCAAAGTATTCAAGCACTTGTGAAACAAAAATCGCCACAGTGCGTCTGGACACATTGCATGATCCACAGAGAAGCTTTGGCTTCCAAAGGAATGAGTCCTGGTTTGAATATTGTGTTAACTACGGTTGTAACCGTAGTAAATTATATAAAAATGAGACCCCTGAAATCAAGAATCTTTTCCGCACTTTGTAAAGACATGGGTGCAGTACATTCAGCGTTACTATTTTATTGCGAGGCAAGAGGGTTATCACGAGGGAAATTTTTGCAACGTGTTTATGAATTAAAAGAAGAAATCGCCGTTTTCCTAGAAGAGGAAAACAGACCGGAAGCTGAGAATTTTCGCGATAGTTTATTTGTGATGAAATTGAGCTACATGGTCGACATATTCGAGAAATTAAATAACTTGAATCTTCATCTGCAAGGAGCAAATACACATATATTGGATACGAGTGATAAAGTTTATGCTTTTTGTAGGAAATTGGAATTGTGGAGCAGAAATTTAAAGCAAGAAAACTTAACAATGTTTGCAAATTTGAATGATTGTATTAAAACTTACAAGGCTGAAGAACAACATGTAAAAGTTGTTTTTGCAACCATTGAAAATCATTTAGCAATGCTAGCAAATAATTTTAAAAAGTACTTTCTTGCTGACGACAAACTGATATCAAGTTACAAGTGGGTGAGGGATCCATTTCAAAATACTCCCGAAGGACTCTCAATTGAAGAGGAAGAAACCTTCATAGACTTCACGGCAAGCGGCGAAACCAAAAGACAATTTAGTAATAAATCACTCTTTGAATTTTGGGCAGGAGTGGATGATGAGTTTTCTGCACTAAAAACAAGGGCATTTCGCATTCTACTACCATTTTCAACATCTTACCTTTGTGAAACTGGATTTTCTGCGGTGGCTTCTTTGAAGACAAAATATAGATCTCAGCTAAATATAGAAAAAGAACTGAGAGTGTCTATTTCTAATATTAAACCCTCCTTCGAAAAACTTTGCTCTGAAAGACAGGCCCAAGGAAGTCACTAATAATTATTAAATTTGTTTTTAATTTAGTAAGTTGTTTTAATTTAATAAGTTAATTATTAAATATGTCGAAATGTATTTTGTTTTGTATGTGTGTGTGTGTTCTTTCCTTTCAGTCACTTAATCAATTTTTTTAAATAACATTTTCTCTTGGATATGCTCGCGCCCCCCCCCCATTAGTGTGCTCGCGCCCCCCTAGGGGGGCGCGCCCCACAGGTTGAGAATCACTGGTGTA
>CM063508.1:5029577-5057077 GCA_032207245.1 Pardosa pseudoannulata | reverse complement strand
CATTGACTGCTGCTTGGTTTCTGGAGTAAAGTGAGAAATCCAAGTCTCATTGCTCGTGACGATCATTCGAGGAACTCGTCGCCGTCGTCGTGATCTGTAGCAGAAATGTCAGTGCTGCTGCTAAGCTTTGAATTTTGTGTCCGGGTGTCAGTTTCGGCTCATAGACCTGACATAGCTGACGATGAATTTAAATTGGCTCAATGCTTTGTGCATGCAAGATCGCTGACCGCTAGAAGGAATTAGAATTTCCATTTCGGACAACTGCTACCCCGCTACTGGCACGAATCGGGACTTGTCCAGCTGCCATATGATTAATACGTTATAGATCTGTTACGCAATCTCAATTGACAAGTCTATTTAGGTTTATTTTAAAATGGAAAGCACCAGGAAACTTATTTTCTGAATGCGCCTCGTAGATATATGTTCTACTGCAATCTTCTGTTTTGTATTATTGTTCTTTCGTGTTTACATTTAAATGGCATGTATATTTCAGAGTTTGTTATGTTATTAGGCCAGAAGATTTTAAGAATATTTCTAAGTTATCTAGTCTGGAAAGTATCGAGTTTCGTTTCTAGTTTAGTCAGTTTGCAGATTTCACATCTAAACAACAGGATTTCTTTAACAATTCTAACTCGTTATTTCTTAGTACTAATTAAAACTTTACTATAAATGTACTGTTAGTTTTGTTATTTTCTATATTGTGGGTTAAGTTAATTTACTATTTCGTGAAACTAAATTCCTCTTCATTAACAACTGTTGTTTATTTCACTATAGTCATTAAAATTATTTAATACTTTGAATGAGTTTATCAAGATATATAAGTAATTTCTTAACAATAACGATAAATGTACTATATCCCAAAGTAAGCATTATATATTAGGTTTAAAATAGTATGTTTAAGGTAAGTATGTGCAATCGTATTTAGTAAATAATCAGAAATTTAGAACCGTGGTAGCTCAGTCTGTAAAGACACCGGTATCGAAACTGGACCTTTGCAGGTTCAGAGCTCGAGCCAGGCTAGGATCCGTCGTGTTGATGAATGATGACTGGGACACGTAAAGTATATTCTTGGTCACAATATTCTTGAAATTCTCAAACCGATATCGAAACTGGAGGTTCGCAGGTTCAGAGCTCGAGCCAGGCTAGGATCCGTCGTGTTGATGAATGATGACTAGGACACGTAAAGTATATTCTTGGTCATAATATTCTCCAAATTCTCATACCGATATCGAAACTGGAGGTTCACAGGTACAGAGCTCCAGCCAGGCTAGGATCCGTCGTGTTGATGAATGATGACTGGGACACATAAAGTATATTCTTGGTCACAATATTCTTGAAATTCTCAAACCGATATCGAAACTGGAGGTTTGCAGGTTCAAAGCTTAAGACAGGCTAGGTTCCGTCGTGTTCATGAATAATGACCGAAACACGTGAAATATATTCTTGGTCACAATATTCTCCAAATTCTCAAACCGATATCGAAACTGGAGGTTTACAAATTCAGAGCTCGAGCCAGGCTAGGATCCGTCGTGTTCATTAATGATGACTGGGTAAAATTTATTCTTGGTCACAATAAACTCCAAATTATCAAACGATACCTCCAATTTATCAAACGATACGATTACCTTATCAAACGATACCAAGCCAAACCTAGGGGTCTTCTGCTTGGTCCCTGTTTTAAAATTTCTAGAACCCACAAAATTGCTAAGACCTATTTTCACTCTAACGGTGATCGTCAAACAAAAGCTGCACTTATTCTATTCAATTCATGTGGCCTCTGGCCCACGTGCTTGAATAGTCCAAATGACATTGAAAACAAACACAATAAAAAAAGAGATTTTTCTTATTTTAGTATTTGATTATATTTAAAAATAAATTTATCAAATAACTTCCTCTATCTCAGATATAACTAAAGTAATATGCAAACAAAAATTGCATATATTTTATATTCTTCTTTGACAGACAATAAAGAGGGTAAACCTAATTCTAAAACATAACAGACTTACGGGAGTTAAATGGGTTTTCCTATAGTTTTTGAATTTTCTTTAACTTGTGTCTAATCCCATCAAAATAATAGAATGTGGTACCAAATCATCTCTTGTTCTCGAAGTATTTCTCGGAAAAAAATACTCTAAGCTGTTTACTACAAAAAGAAGCAGACAGGGAGAATCCAGCTGTCTTTTAAGAGATATTCTCCTTTCAATTCAATACCGATTTTCTGAAACCAGATCATTTCTACATCGACAGTTTATGAGATTAGAACAGATTAGATACTCTGAGTACTGTCATCAGGTTTTAACATTCTAATAGGAAAAAAAAGAATGAGAGGTTTTTCGTGAAAAATATTGCTGTCTAGAAAGATTTATCAATAAAATATCCTTTATTTAGCTTTGTCTTGCTGAATGTTTTATTGAAATATAAAAATGAAAGCAATAAATAATTTAATAAAAATAGAAATTTCGAATTTTTCAAAGATTTAATATGACCATATGTAATTGTTGGATATGTTCTGTTAGTTTAATTTTATCAAGTTAACATATTAAACATTTTTTAATATATTCCTTCAGGAAATTGAACGATATATGAGATAATCAAAACGGTATTCAAGGAAGAAAATATTACGAAGAATAATTCACTCATTAGAAGTATTTGAGTATTTATTTCATTCCTATTTCATTCATTTTATAGTGTTAGTAAATACTAATAAGTGTTAGTAACACTTACGATTAGTGTTGAAGCCATATTTCTATTTTTAAACTCGCTTATTGTATCGCTGTTCTCAACTACTGAATAATGAATTGGATATAAGAATGAATAACAATTGTATAATAATTATGTGTAACAATCTATGTGTTTCATATTACTCACTCGTTGTCACAAAAAAATATTCGTTTATTCAATTCAGAGTAGCATGTCTTTGTGTTATTATGAAAAAACCCAATTACTCATGAGAAATATCTAAATAAGATATAAAATGATGAACTATTTAAAAGTATATTAAACATGCTAGAAACATGCATTATCAGACTGTTGGAACAAAAGATGTATTATTCCTTCCAATTTAATATATGAATTGATTAAAATCACTTAATCTTAGGGGCAGAGTTGTCTACATATTATAGACTGTAATCTCAAAAACATCAATATATATTTCTAAAATTAACGATGGACATTAAAAATACCATTTGTATCCTCATTTTCCATTTGAGTTTTATTCGATGTTTTAAAATACGACAATACAATATTATGCTCAAACATTAACTTAGAATAATGGTCTATGGAAATACTCATTTCGAACAATATCCAGAGAAGGAATTTGAAACATATTTCTGCAAAAGGCGTGAAATACTATGGCATTAGCCGGGTAGATCATAAGTTTGGGTATCGTATGCGGTAGTTGTAAATATTCTTTACCACTCCCATTAAGGTCGTTGTAGAGAGATAAGCTGACAATTCTTATTTCTCCTTTCCCCAACAGTTTTTAAAGCCTAGAAAGTACTGCAAAAGGCAAAAAATACTATGCATTCGCCGGATAGATGGTAAGTTTGGGTATCGTATGCAGCAGTTGCAAATTCTTTACCACTCGTGTTAAGGTCGTTGTAGAGAGATAAGCTGACAATTCTTATTTCTACTTTTTCCAACAGTTTTAAAAGCTTAGAAAGTACTACAAAAGGAAAAAAGTACTATGGTATTAGCCGGATATATCGTAAGTTTGGGTATCGTATGCGGTAGTTGTAAATTCTATACCTCTCCCATTAAGGTCGTTGTAGAGAGATAGGCTAACAATTCTAATTTCTCCTTTCCCCAATAGTTTTTAAAGCCTAGAAAGTAATATCAAACAAAATTCATTATTATTACCGTTTAGTTATATAACAGACGTAATGAACAAGCAAATGATACGCCTTTGATGTGGGAAGTTTTCTTAAACTATGGAAAACGTCTACTGCTGCAGTCCACTATCTGTGATTGCTGTATTTTCACTCACAATTCTCTATATACACAAAAATTAAAAATTCTATTGAAACTAAAGAATTATATGTTCCATCCAGATATGCATATAACAGTGACGTTTTAGTCCCATTCCCATACTTTTGAAACATTAATTTACATAAAAATGATCCTTATCCATGGAAAGTGCTATAGTTGCAGCGGTTATTATGTTGAGAAGTAGCTGTATTCCTGTATATTCAGCATAAACAAGTTTTATGCCTACTAATATTTTGTTTCATTTTACTTACTGGATGATCTCTTAATTTTGAATATTTAAGAGAATGATAAAAAAATAAATGTCTTATCATACTTTTAAAATAAAATAATAGGAACAATTTAAAATGCTTATTATGAAGTCATGGTATATTCACATGAGATCATTTATTTTGAACATTATTTGTAATGACCTTTAAACTATTAATATATTACTGTTCATTTTTAATGATAATGAATACAACTATAAATAATTTTATTTATATTTAAATGCGTACTTAAACAATCCCGGAGAAGTAATATGTATTAAATTCATTTACTATAATTCTTTTCATTTCAATTGTATATAAAGTACGGTTTTTAACCCTTTATCTACTGCCATTCTGAACTACTGAACATTTCTTCATAATTAAATTTTTTAGCTGTCATATTGATAATTAAAGAATATACAAGAAAAAACTCTCCCCGATGAGGAATTTAATTTGTTAGATGTAATTAATTAAAGGGATACTTAAAAGTACCGTCTGTAGGTGAAGGGTACTAATTGAAAAAATAATAGTTAAATTCACGTACTAAGTCATACAACTTATAATGTTGTATTATTTACATTATAAATGCTCATAATATGCAGTGATGCATCTTTGAAACGTAAATGATAAATTGTGAACTGTATGGGAAATCTGTAAACATAAATCCAGTAATCGATTAGAATAATTGATATATTGCATTAGCCTTGATGTATATTTAAGTGGTTCTAATATGACTGATGTCTGAAATTAAATTCTTAACAACTATCGCAATTGGAGTTTACACAGATAAAACAATTCTTAACAGATTTGTAACCACTGTACTAAAGTCTTAAAACAGTTTCTCACGTCACTTTTAACCACTGAAATTAAATTGCTATCTGAAATTACTTTAAAATAGAAATGGGTATTAAATTCAACTGCTATATTTGTAAGATTAAAGACACTGTTTGAAATAACTCATTACATTAGATATGATCTATATTTTAATGCTTCTAAAGGCTTTATGACACGTAAAACTATACATGTTGGTTTCGTAATCTATTTCTGTTTTTAAAAGACATTGGTTTTTACCCTCACATCTGAATTTTATACCTCATCGCTGGGTTTATTTTTGGTCTTATTTACTTCCTCTACACTGCTTTTGCATTTTTAGCTTGTTCCTTTTATCTTCAGTCATCCGTTTATAGCTGTTTGTTTTGGTCATTGTAGAATTATTTTTAACTATTTGTTTGGCACAATATGTCCCAGGAGGACTCAGTGCCATTAAACTCCAACCA
Organism: Pardosa pseudoannulata; assembly: GCA_032207245.1. Taxonomy (NCBI): domain Eukaryota; kingdom Metazoa; phylum Arthropoda; class Arachnida; order Araneae; family Lycosidae; genus Pardosa; species Pardosa pseudoannulata. Next base: position 5,051,568 of record CM063508.1, on the reverse strand, counting down.
ACCAACCTCTACATGTTGGAAATGCAAAGGGTTCAAATTAAGACTACACTTTTCAGTAAGAAAAACGTGGATTTCTCCTGTCATAGATTACAATTTTAATCATTTTAAAAGTCTTGTTACACTTTAATCTAAATCATCTTAAATCGGTTCAAAATTTTGTGCCAGCACTCAAGAAATCTGCTTATTCTTCATCGGGAAAAGTAATCATGAACTTAATCATTGTTTTTAAACACAAACAGGTTGATATATGATAAAGCATTAATGTGATTGAGGTCTAAAACTAAATTTATATTATTTATTATTAAAGAATTTTACACATGCAAAACATTTCTAAATAGAATATACGGGTTGTTTAAAAAATGACCTGTATATTTGAAAAATTAATAAAAACTAAACGGACAGTGATAGAAATACATAGTTTATTGCAATATGTTTGGGACAATATTAAATTTTTAGGCAGACAAACTTTCAAAATTAGTTACAATGTTCTACAACAGATGACGCTGCAGTCTGGAAAAATCTAAATTTTCCAGAGATCCAGATATCCATCATGCTCAGCAATGATATGGCGTATTATCATAACGAAATTATCAGAAACCCGTGTAAACTTCTCAGGCGGGATGGTTTTTCATGCAGAAGGATGTACTGTTACAGTTATTTAATTGTTTCTGGACAGTGGTGGTACACCTGGTCTTTTAAGAGTCACCAAAACAGATATCGTAGTTAAGATTTTTTCCAGACTGCAGCACCATCTGTTGTAGAATATTGTAACTAATTTTAAAGTTTGCCTGAAATTTTTCTATTGTCCCAAGCATATTGCAATAAACTGTGAATTTTTATCACTATCACTTTTTATTGATTTTTCAAATATACCGGTCATTTTTGAAACACTCTGTATATTCATTGAATAAATAACATTACTACTGTCGGTTTTACCTACTTTTATGAAACTGAGTACTTCAATTATTCTCAATAGAAATACGGATTAAAATGAAATACTAAATTTGTAAAAGTTAAGTCATTTATCATTTCCAATAATTAAAATATCATATTAGCCTTGATGTGTAATTATGTATTTTTATTATTACATTTCTTAACAGAACGTACATTAAATGAAAAAAATACAACTTAAGCAGTTACAATTGTAATTTTACTACTCAAATTGAAAAGCGTACTGAAATCATCTGCAAGCAGAAATCAGGAATAAATTCAACTTTTAAATTTGTTGGCATAAAACCATTAATCACTTCCAATAATTGATGTATTTATGTATTTCTAATATGTTTTACGGATAAAATTATAATTGAATTACTTATCGTTTATCGTATTTCAATTTAAAACATTTAAAAATTATAATCATATCTTAATAATGCGCATATTCATTAAAAAACAACATAAGAATGTTACCTACTTAAATTAATATACTTTCTTAAATTATCTTCAAGTAGAAATATGGATTAAATTCACCCACTAAATTGTAATAGTTTTATTTCTTGTGCCACTTGGACAAACCAAGCACGATTGAGCCTGCAGTATTTGAAATATGGATTAAATTCACCCACTAAATTGTAAGAGTTGTTTCTCGTGCCACTTGGAGAAACCAAGCACGATTGAGACTGCAAGGTATGAAATATGGATTAAATTCTCCCACTAAATTGTAAGAGTTTTTATTTCTCGTGTCACTTAGAAAAAACAAGCACGATTGAGCCTGCAGTATCTGAAATATGGATTAAATTCTCCCACTAAATTGTAAGCGTTGTTGTTTCTCGTGCCACTTGGACAAATCAAGCACGATTGAGCTTGCAGGCTCTGTTATTAAGAACAAGGGGTGCGCATTTCGTATTAATGAACACCATTAAGGTGAAAGAGCGGCTTCACTCAATTTGATCCTCGTAATATTGAAGCAGACACCCAGCAGAAGACATACAGACTTGGCTTGCCACCCCCAGAGATATTAGTTGAGAACTTGGAGGACATTGTGACCACGAACATGTTTTACTTGCTCGAGTCACCTTTAACGAACACGGTGGATCTTAGGCCGGCTCAGGTTCCGAGTCCTCCACCTTTCAGTTACGAGAGCGTTGCCTTTGCTAAATGAACTACCACGGCTCACTGTAAGAGTAAAGCCATTTATAATTTCCAATAATTGATGCATCACATTAGTTTTGATGCGTATTATTGTATTTAGAATACCACACATCACATATTTCTAAATAGAATGTATATTAATTAAAACAATAACTTGATCAGTTACTAATTTAATTTTTAAATATTTAAATAAAAATGTGTACTTATATTGTCTTCAAGTAGAAATACGGATTAAATTCAACAATAAATTTGTAAATTAAAAGCTTTAATCATTTCAAATAATGGATGTATCTCATTAGTCATGGTGCATATTTATGTATTTCTAATACGACTAATGTGTAAAATTAAATTTGTATTGAAAATTGTATTAATATTCCGAAGATTTAAAATAATAAATATTTATTAATAGGGCATGTACTAACATACAAAACATTGAATTGTTTCATTTTTACGTATTATTATAAAACCATTTTTGACATGTTTTCATGTCTGTAGGAAATGAAAGATTAAAAATATTCCTGCATCAATTTTGCTCAGACTATTAATAAACGTATGCAAATAAATCTGAATACGAAAATATCACAATATAATGGAAATGTCAGAAAAGTAATTTATCTTCAAAATCTTGACGTAATGATGATACGAATCACAGAGGGCTCAAATAACTTCAATAAACGCTAAAATTTGTCATATATCTGCCATGTACATCATCGCGATTAAGGTAACAAAAGAATAATATATTGAAATTTGAAAATGTAATTTTTTCCTGATTATGTATATTTTGCTCTCGACGTACAATATGTTCTTGAAAAAATCATTCAATAAATCATGTTCAATCTAAATGTATCACATTTATTTAAAATTTAATCAGATTAGAAATTTTATGAAACACTTTTAGTAATTTTGAATATCTAAATTATGTTTTATTTTTATTATGATGTCTGATATTTGATATATTTTTACTTTAAACCATATTCTAATCTTTGTACAGTCTATTTTACTATTGGACTGCATAAGTAATTTACTAAAAATATTTTTATGTACAAGTGGAATTTACATGCATTAATTCATTTTTTTTTTTAAATTAAACTTGCATTACACTCACAGAATCACGAACAATACTATACACATGGATTATATTCAGAGGTTTTTTTCTTATAAGTTGTGTATAATAAAGTAATAAATTAGTAAAGATATTTAAAAAATGGTAATTGCCTTTTATTTGCATTCTCTGAAAATGTATGTCACGAATTCCATTCTTGCATATATTTTAGAAATAAATTATGATATATATATATATATATATATATATATATATATATATATATATATATATATATATATATATATATATATATATATATATATATATATATATATATATATATATATATATATATATATACATATATATATATATATATATATATATACATATATATATATATATACATATATATATATATATATATATATATATATATATATATATATATATATATATATATATATATATACATGTATATATATATATATATATATATATATATATATATATATATATATATATATATATATATATATATATATATATATATATATATATATATATATATATATATATATATATATATATATATATATATATATATATATATATATATATATATATATATATATATATATATATATATATATATATATATATATATATATATATATATATATATATATATATATATATATATATATATATATATACATATATATATGTATGTATATATGTATATATTATATGCATATATGTATAATTAATATCTTGAAATATTTATATTCTAAATATTTTGCACAGTCCGATATTTGTTCTGGTTTTATAACGAAATATAATTTTCTTAGAAATATCAATTTATTTAGAAAGTAGTCATGTAAAAAATGACTTGTATATAAAATTAATTGGCAATAAAATATTGCCAATCTGAACAAAATATTTTTTCGCATTATTGATATTCTAAAAAAATATTATCCTAATTTTTTGCTTATAACATCATGTATTTTAGCTTTGATAAAAAATATATCTTCGAAATATAAATTCGTGTAAAGAGGTTAAAAATATATTAAAAATTAACTTGAAATTTAAGTGAAGTTGAATTACGATGATTGCAGAGGAAATAAAATATAAATTTTTGTTTTATAGTTACCTTAAATATATATTAACTGGATATTTTCTATATCAATGTATTTGATCCGTTTTCACAAATAAATATTTCTTAAAAATATCAATAGGTGTAGAAAATTAAAAGTGAATAAAGAAACAAAGTTGTAATAAGTCTACTTGTAATAGAATGAATCTTGTAATAAAATTAAATATAAATCTTAAGATCAAAAAATTAAATTTTTAATCAAGGTATTTTCGTTAGATATTAATTCTGAAATTTTCAACATTATTCAATTAACGTAAAAACAGCATAAGTGCCTGCCTCCCTAACCCCCGGTCAGGATCTTTAAAAAAAAGTTACTTTAAGCTATTAAAAATGTTAACTAACACGGGAATATCTAAAATTAGACTACTTATGTACGAGGAAATTTCCTTTATCAGTTGTTTTATGTCAATACGCATTCGTTGCAGAATTTAAACTATCTTATTATATTCATCAATGGATGTCAATCATAAGAACGATTATGACAATTTAATGACCAAGTTATATATTATCCAGTCAGTTATGCCCAACGATTTGGCAAGTCAGTATAAATTTATGCACAATTAGCTGTTAATATAGCAAATTCTATGCATAGAGTCTCGTGTTCCGGTATTGGTTGTACTAAACATAACAACAAGACATTTAGTTATCTTATATGTATATATATAACGTGTGTGTGCATGTACATATATATATATATATATATATATATATATATATATATATATATATATATATATATATATATATATATATATATATATATATATATATATATATATATATATATATATATATATATATATATATATATATATATATATATATATATATATATATATATATATATATATATATATATATATATATATATATATATATATATATATATATATATATATATATATATATATATATATATATATATATATATATATATATATATATATATATATATATCATTATAAAAATTGATTATTTTTACATGCTTATGTAGTCTCCTTATTAAAGTGAGTATTTTTATGGCGTTTCTAAAGGTATATCAAAATCTAACTATAATATATTTCTTAGTTCATAGAATTATTTGTTATGAAGTGAAATTAACAAAATGCATCTCTGTTTTAACTCCACTATTGTATATTTTATTTCGTAAAAAATAATAGAAACGTGCAAAAATCGCCAAAAAACATGTTGTGTACATTTACGTCATAGAAATGGCTCATTATATACAAATTAAGCTTTCTCTTATCTGTACAATTTAAACTCACACTGATAAACGTGTTGTGATTCATTTTACTTTATGTCGAGAAAGTATGAAATTGGAAAAGACAGCTTTCTGAATTACAAAGAGCAATGGGAAAATGGCATCATCAATTACAATTTCATTTTTTCTCGCTATTAGGTAATAACAGAAGATGAATAATGTCGAAAATCTACGCTCACTCACTACGTCTCATGTAAAATGGGGAGTAATGAAGTTTCATTCTAGAATATTATGTGTTTTACAATTTATGATATTTATCTATATATTTTTACATGTTATTCTATAACTTTCAAAATTATCTTGTTACTCTAAGCAAATCACAACCACAATTTGTTGTGTTTTCACCGCCAAATTTAATATAAAGAAACAATTCATCCTGAGAAATCTAAAAAGCTTCAGAAGAAAACCAAATAATGAAAGCTTAAAACACATAGGTTAATTTATGTGTTTTCGAAGAATAAAATGAATTAAAAATCAAATAATACTATGCGAAAACTGAAAAGAAGTTTGAAGTTTAAATTTATCTAACTAAAAACAATATTCGAGAATAAAGTACTAAACGTATTATCTATTAAAAATGCTGCTGAAAACATTAGTACAGCTTACCAGAGAACAAGATAGTTCCGTATAACGCTTAGCATTAACCAAAATAAAACCTATCTATACGATAGAAAACGGTAGAATTACCACCAGCTGGCTTAGTCAAACAAACGCCATATTTAAAAAACTAATTAAATTTATATCTACGCCATCTGTTTGTTAGAAAATTATTTACCTTTCTCGTAGAGTGAAGATTAGAAAAGTAACCACTTCTTTCCACCACCTCCTTCACAAATTAAGGATATAAGAAAAGTGCCACCATCTGGTTGAGTGAAACACCATATTTAAAAAAAAATAATCCAATTATATCTATTTCATCTATTTGATGGAAAGTTATTTACATTTGTTGTAGAGTGAAGCTTACAAAATTAACCAACTCTTTCTTAAATTAAAGATTAAAAAAGTGACACCAGCTGGCTTAGTCAAACAAACACTATATTTAAAAAATTAATCCAATTATATCTACGCCATCTGTTTGATAGAAAATAATTTACTTTTCTCGTAGAGTGAAGCTTTGAAAAGGAATCACTTCTTTCCACCACCTCCTTCACAAATTAAGGATAAGAAAAGTCAAACACCTTATTTCAAAAAATAATCTAATTACATCTACTTCATCTATATGATAGAAAGTTATTTACATTTGTTATAGAGTGAAGCTTACAAAATTAACCAACTCTTCCCCAAATTAAAGATTAGAAAAGTGACACCCGCTGGCTTAGTCAATCAAACACTGTATTTAAAAAAATAATCCAATTATATTTACTCCATCTATTTGGAGGAAAGTTATTTACTTTTGTCGTAGAGTAAAGCTTACGCAAGTAAACACCTCTCTCTCCAAATTAAATATTAGAAAGGTGACACCAGCTGGCTTAGTCAAACAAACACCGTATTAACAAAATTAATTCAATTATATCTACTCCATCTATTTGGTGGAATTTTATTTACATTTGTCGTAGAGTGAAGATTAAAAAAGAAACCACCTCTATCCACCACCTCATTCCCAAATTAGGTATTAGAAAGGTGTCACCAGCTGGCTTACTAAAAAACACCGTACTTAAAAAAATAATCCAATTATATCTACTATATCTGTTTGGTAGAAAGTTATTTACATTTGTCGTAGAGTAAAGCTTTCAAAAGTGACCACCTCTTTCTCCTAATTAAAGATTAGAAAATTGACATCAGCTGACTTAGTCAAACAAACACCATATTTAAAAAATTAATCCAATTTATATCTACGCCAACTGTTTGGTAGAAAATTAATCACCTTTCTGGTAGAGTGAAGCTTAGAAAAGTAACGACCTCTATCCACTACCTCTATACAAATTATAGATTAGAAAAGTGCCACCAGCTTGCTTAGTCAAACAAACACCGTATTTAAAAAAATAATCCAATTATATCTACTACATCTATTTGGTAGAAATTTATTTACATTTGTCGTAAAGTGAAGCTTAAAAAAGTAATATTAACAATATAGGTAATATAAAGAGTTAGAAAAGAAGTACATATTTGTGTATGGATACATGTATATATATACATATATATATATATATATATATATATATATATATATATATGTATATATATATATATATATATATATAATATATATATATATATATATATATATATATTATATATATATATATATATATATATATATATATATATATATATATATATATATAATTTATATATATATATATATAATAAATATATATATATATATATATATATATATATATATATATATATATATATATATATATATATATATATATATATATATATATATATATATATATATATATATATATATATATATATATATATATATATATATATATATATATATATATATATATATATATATATATATATATATATATATATATATATATATATATATATATATATATATATATATATATATATATATATATATATATATATATATATATATATATATATATATATATATATATATATATATATATATATATATATACAGAGAGAGAGAGTGAGAGCGATGTCTGTACAGATCATAGAATTACAGTATGTCCTCTTCGATTTTATATAAATAAACGTACACATATAATAGGTATCTTTTGATATAAAGCCAATGTTATTGTCAGAAAATGTTATTTTTTAATAAATGAATGTGTGTTTTTCAAATAACTTAAATGCACTCCGTGTAATAAACCTTTTAATTGTACGGAAATTTGTTTCTTAAAATCTGAAATTAGTTTGTAAATTTACTTTCACTCTGTAAAGATAAAATCCGAATTTGAAAAAATAACAAATCAAATAGGAAAAAAAATATTAAATTCATTTTGTTTGTAAAGCTATATTTCTTTTAAAATAAATAAAAATTTATTCCTTTTCCTAGAGATTTATTCATACGAAAATATGTTATGGGGTTTATGAATATTCGATAACCTAAGTTGAAACTCTGCCACTCTCAAATCTAATAATGTTTCGCCACGAACATGTCCGAAAATTTTTACATAAAGGGCAAGTTTGGAAACAAAACTGGCTTCCAAATAAAATTGATTTAAAGATTTGAGAATGGAAAACTATTTTAGGTTAATCCCCCGGAGATCTATTGTGTCTGCATTTCTGCAGAATGCAGTATAAATATTGATGCATGCAGAAGGATTAAGGTAGATCATTTATTCAAATTGGTGATAAAATTTATAATTTGTGGGATTCTTTAAATTGCTGTTTGATATATCGCTTCTGTTTTTAATACATATGATGCCGACAAATTTTAATCTATTAAGCGTCATTAACAGTACGGAACGTTGCTACATGTCGGAGGATCTATCTATCTATCTATCTATCTATCTATATATATATATATATATATATATATATATATATATATATATATATATATATATATATATATATATATATATATATATATATATATATATATATATATATATATATATATATATATATATATATATATATATATATATATATATAATAATCACAATTGATCACGTGATAAAAAAATACCCATGTTTCAAGAAAACGAGCCAACTATTGGCTAAAGTAGTAAAGACAGAGGCTGAATTAAGTCTATAGCGTGACTGGAGGTAAGAATCAGAATTACCGCGTAATTCCGAACTTACTTTATGAACAAAAGTTAAATTAATATTAAATTAATATTAAAATACTTAAATAAGGTATTTTAATATTACATATAAATATATATATATATATATATATATATATATATATTAATATATATATATAAAAATATATATAAAAATATATATCCCCTATATATAATAGCCTAAGTTGTCTGTCCATGAATTTATGAAGCGGTTGTATGGAATGGATACCGGAATCCACATTGGATTTTTATGACTTGGGTTAGCAAGATTCACAGCGAGTTCGAAATCCATCACCACTTTTGAAAGTTTAATGGTATTATTTCAAGCCTTATTTTTATTAAGAGCAGGAGATTAAATTTATCATTTTGGAAGTTATTCATATATACCACTAAATAATCTGCTGTATTCTATTCCATACTCAACCCTCATATACTCTATTTAGTTTCTTTGTGTAGCATCACCTGAGTAGAGTGTCTGCCCATTTGGTTTGCGTACTTCTCGATTTGACGGTTCTGTCCTCGACGTTGTCAAATTTATTTAATATTTTCTGCTTTCTTTTAAAAATATAATTCTTTTTCCTAAAGTTATTTATTATTTTTAAAATAAATTTTTACTATTTTTTTCAACTTTTTGTGATTTTATTATTTTTATTATATTAAATTCACGTATTGTTGTACGGATGTCCCTGACCACATAAACATTTCATATTTTATATCCTTAAACTTTCTTCTCGTCTATTTTTATGTGTCCTTTCACCTTTTAGCTGTTAATTTTCCTGCTCGCCTTGATGTTTGTGTTTATTGAAAGAAATCTGGATTACAGGGCTCGGCGAATGCAATCCAGGCCCATGCCTACCGGGGTGATAGTTTCATTCCTTTACTTCCATTAATTACTGTGGCAAAAAAACTGAAGAACTTAATGATAATTTCGACGTAGCTAAGAAAACTTTGAATTATCTTTCTAAATGAATTCAAGGTGATTCTAAACTGCATTCACAGTATCGGGAGACTTTAGAGGAATATGAAGATAAACAAATTATTGAGCGTGTACCAGATAATTCTCAGCCAAAAAACGAATCATTTTTTACCTGCCTCATAAGGTACTTCACAATTATGGAAAATGAAAAATTTGCTGATTCCGTCATATGACGGGCTATATGGTAGTATATATATATATATATATATATATATATATATATATATATATATATATATATATATATATATATATATATATATATATATATATATATATATATATATATATATATATATATATATATATATATATATATATATATATATATATATATATATATATATATATATATATATATATATATATATATATTATATATATATATATATATATATATATATATATATATATATATATAAATATATATATATATATATATATATACACATGTACATCGGTGATTCATAGAAACGGGTGTAAAGATATTGAACACCTTTTTATCACGTTTTCTATAAAGAATATAATATTTCGAATATATATTTTTGTGAATCAATTATAACACCTAAGAAAGAATTTGCCACAAACAAAGAATTACTATTTCTTCTGTAAGTGTTTAAAATACTACAAATATGCTGTTATGGGTGGGACATTTAAAACTATCACACCCGTAACACCATATTTATATTTTTTAAACATATAAAAAGACGGAAATTCTTTATTTTTTGCAAAATTCTTTGGTAGGGGTTATAATTGCTTCACAAAAAATATATATTTGAAATATTATATTCTTTATTATATTTAATCTAAACAGTGATAAAAAGTAGTACAATGTGTCAGACTGGTTTCTATGGAAAGGTCGATATATATATATATATATATATATATATATATATATATATATATATATATCTATATATATGAATGTTTTCCTTATTTCCAAAAGGAAGTTCCCAGCTAATACTAATTAGAGCTGTGCAAAGTGGAAGAGAAGGACGATAGAAAGACAAGTGTAATCTCATACTATGGTATTTAATTCCATTTTCTATCACAAATGAAACTTCCAATTCAACTGTCGGAACTGCAAACTGTACACCTCCTTTTATAGTTGTTTGTATCAGCCAATAAGCGATCAGAAGAAGTAACGTGGGTGGTATAACATGGGCTTCAAACTTTCTTCTTGGCTGTGAAACCGGAAAAAGTATATTGGGGAACATTCTAGAACATTTTCTAGGGTTGCTAGAAAGGAATTACCGGAAAAACAGATTTTGAACAGAAAATGATAAAAAAATTATTACATATATAAATACACACACATACAGATTGAGGAAGAGAGAGAGAGAGAAAAAGAAGATAGTTAGATAGATGAGTAGATAACTTCATACATAAATATTATTGTTTTTTATTAAACAACGTACTGGGATTTTATTTCCTTTTTTAAGTAATTATTAAATTTGAAAATGCACATGTGATTTCCTTCCGATTCAGTATATTTCAACTTTGTGGAATTTCACAGTTTATCCCTTAACCGTTTAAACGCCGAACTAAGAAAGAATAATCGAATGATTTGAAATTTGGTTTTTATATTAAGAGTCTATAAATATAATAAAGTTTAAAATTAGGTATTTTGAGGGTGTTTTTAGCCATGTTCCATTATTGGTAACGTTGGTGAGTTACATGGTTTTTTTTCATATCTTTAAAAGATAATGAAAATAGTTAGCTTAAAGTCTAAAGTTAATTTAAAGTCTATTATAACATCTTACCAATATTAAATGTTTTGTTTATTTATTATTAAATAATGTACAATAGATAAATATTATGACACTATAGAATTTATGCAATATAGGTACCAGGTTTTCAAATTCTCTTGGATTATCGAATTTCACTTTTTTCTACAAGGTTTCACGTTTTTCATTTCATTTTGGCCCTTGTACCCGGTTTCTGAAATTTCTCTTCATATTACATCTTTTTTTTTAAATAACGTTGACCATTTCACACACATCGAATAGCGTAACAGCGTCTCAATTATTTATATAAATATCTCCTTCATCGGTTATTTCACCAGGTTCATCGGGCTGTAACTAGCAAGTATCTATATCTTCCCAATCAGAATCCGAAAGAATTTCTAGAAAGGCCAGAACATCTTGTATTGTTAGGCATCTTTCAGACATACGAGGGTTGCTATTTATATTTCTGGCCTAATAATGAAAAAACAAATATGTAGGATCGAAATTGGTTTCATTGTTTTTCAAAATATTTTCCATGATGATCAATACACTTTTGCGTGCGTTTGAACAAATTTTCAAAGCACTTTTTCCAGTCCGATCGGGGTAACTCCAAAACATGTATTTTGATGAATGCATCAACCGCTTCTTCGGGGATCGAAAATCGTTGTCCACGTAATTTATTTTTGATGTGTGGGAATAAGAAGAAGTCATTGGGAGCCAAATCAGGGCTGTACGGCGGATGACCATTCAGTTCGATCAGTCGCTCCGTCAGAAATACCTTTGTTTGAGTCGATGTGGGAGAGCTCGCATTGTCATGATGAAGAATGATTCACCTGTTCTTCTGTTTTTTCAAATTTCTCCGATGACTTCTGGCAAACATATGGTCGTGTACCATTCAGAATTGACCGTCCTGCGTTGCTCTGACGCCACTGTTGCCACATGACCGTTAATGCAGAAGAAACAGGCAATCATTTGTTTTCATGTGCTTCTTCCTCAAACAACTTTTGTTGGTTTTGCCTCGTCTTGGAAGACCCATACAGTTCATTGCTGTTTTGTTTCCGGCTCATATGCCTAGATCTATGATTCGTCACCTGTGTAGATGTTATACACAGCCTTTGATATACCTTGAACGTATTTTTCCAACCTTTCCTTGCACCAATCGACACGAACCTTTTTTTGAGAGTTTGTCAGATTATGCGGGATCCAACGCGAACAAATTGTTTTACGCTCAAATGTTCATGCAATATTTTATTGATACTAGTCATACTAGTGTCCAAAGACGCCTCTATCTCACGGTGTGTCACATGACGATCTTGCTTTATCAGTTCATCCACAGGATCGATCTTTTCAGGCACGACAACGGATTTTGGACGACCTGCACGGGATTCGTCCTGGATCGAACATCGACCACGATTAAATTGGTTATACCAATTTTTTACAGTGCTGTAGGATTGCGCTTTATAGCTGTATAAAGAATTAAGTTCATCGAAGCACTCTTGTCTTGACAATCTAGGTCGAAATTTATGAAAAATAATGGCACGAAAATGTTCACGATTATATTCCATTTTTTGAAAGAGAAGAACTTTTCACTTTACTGTCAACAACACAAATAAAGCCATAATGGTAAATCGTCTGCTGAATTTATGTTTAAAAATATCAAACTTTCCATTAAAATCGACTGCGGTCGCCTAGCAACATTTACTGTTGCCAAGGCCAGAAATATAAATAGCAACCCTCGTAGTGTTAACTTTATGAAAACTTGATGAATAAAACCTCTAGAAAGCACACGTGCACTTTTCCCACTGTTGTCCAACAAAACTAATAAGAAAAACTTTATATTAAAGGAAACTGATAATTATTTCAACAAGCGTTTGTAATAAGACATCTTTTATGTGAAATTACACTTATCTCCGAAAGTACAGGTGAAAGCCGCCTCCCACACACATGTTCAGCCAACTTGTCAAAAAGAATTTCTTTCTATTGTTATGACTTTACTAAAGTGAACATCAATGTCAAGTGCCGATATTATAATCCTTTCGAAGTACTGCAGCGTTATCTATTTATTTTATTTAGAAAAGTTGCTATTCTTATCAAATTGCAAAAGAAAATAATGTTTGCAATATCATACAATGCTTTGCACATTAAGGAAAATTAAACCCTTGAAATGCCAATGTTTCAAAAATGGAACATAGTAAAAAAAAAAACTTAAATTTTACCTTTAAAAATGAAAAAAATGTTTTTGTTGTATTTCTGTAGGATATGATGTCTAATGATATATTATAAAGTATTGCGTTTTTTCCATATAAACTGGAATTTTGGTAAATTTAATTGTAAAAGAGAGTAAATACACAAAATATAGTAAAATTTTAAAAAAATTAAAAAGATATATAATTATCTAAAAAAAGTAAAACTTATTGTAATAAATACTTTATAATGTCATGTTTAATTGTATGTAAAAGCGAAATTGATAAGATTATTTATACATGTGAATTTTTTATTTTAAAAATCATGTTCCATTATTGGAACATCGGTGGGTAAACGTTCCCCATTTTCTATTTTTGTCGTATGGAAAAACAAATCTGGGAAATTACTAGTAGTACAGCGTGTTCTAGGATATTATTATCCATTAGATAGTAAACATCATCATAATAGTGTAATTTCAATGTTTCATAGTCTGAAATGAATGCATTAATTTCTAACCCTTGTGTCTGTGTGTGTGTATTCGGACAATGAAGAGTAATTCTGCCACTAATTAATTAAAGCAATCATTATGTTCTCAGCTTCTATAAACCGTACATCATGAAGCTTATTAATTGACTATACTGCGGATAAACATATCGTATACCGCAGAAAATTAAATGCAGACACGACAGGTGCAAAATTATTGGAAATCTGTCTAGACTAATTTTCAACCATGTATCAATGCTTCAATTAATTTTAAATTTATTCTGATATTAAACGATTGCTGAGTCGGCTCCAATAACCTCTTCAATGTCCTACTAATTTGCTGCTAAACAAACATACATCGGGTGAGGACACAATGAAAAGTGTTTTTGTGCATTGTTAATTTAAAGATATAAATGTTTTCACACTTACACTTTTTTGTATAAATGAAATAAGATTTGAATCTTTCTTATATCTGATAATTATTTTAAAGTACATTTTTACTTTGTAATTTTTCAATTTTAAACTATATTTTTACTTTGTAATTTTTCCAATTTTAAAATACATTTTTACTTTGTAATATTTTCATTTTTAAATTACATTTTAAAGATATTTTTTTCTTTTTTTAAAGATGTTTCTTAAAATATTAAAATTATAAATAATCTTAAATTATAAAAATGCAGTTTGTTTAAATAATTCCGAATTTTGCTATGAAAATAAAGGATATATATAATATTTTTTTAGAAATTATATGTTCAATATCTTTATTCAATAATTTGTAAATGTATTAAAACTTTTGAAAAATTTTAAAATTGAAAATTAAAAATTAAATAGCAAATAAGACTATTTATATATATATATATAATATATATATATATATATATATATATATATATATATATATATATATATATATATATATATATATATATATATATATATATATATATATATATATATTATATATATATATATATATATATATATATATATATATATATATATAAATATATATATATATATATATATATATATATATATATATATATATATATATATATATATATATATATATATATATATATATATATATATATATATATATATATATATAAATATATATATATTTATATATATATATATATATATATATATATATATATATATATATATATATATTATATATATATATATATATATATATATATATATATATATATATATATATATATATATATATATATATATATATATATATATATATATATATATATATATATATATATATATATATATATATATATACTACACATATATATATATATATATACATATATATATATATACATATATATATATATATATATATATATATATATATATATATATGTATATATATTATATAAATAAATATATGTATATATATATATATATATATATATATGTGTGTGTGTGTGTGTGTGTGTGTGTATGTATATGTATTGACATTAAAATATATATTTTCTTTTATTTGAAAATTGCTTAGTAGAATTTAATCTTCAGAGGTTTTAAAGAAGAAAATCTAAATGTAATATGAATGAGTAGCTAACTAAGTAAAACTACTAAATTTAAAACTTTTAATGCAATGTAATTTTTAAGACGCAATAATAATAGAATTCTTTTTTTAAATTTAAAATCAGCTTTTAATATTTTTGGGGCTCATACATGACTTTATATTGACTTTATATTATCTTGAAAGAATTACAGTTTTAATATTATTTCTTTTCTATTATGTAGATAAAATATTGTCATTGTGATTTAAAAGGAGATTCTTTACAAATAACTTGGGAAGTTTTGGGTGAATATTTTGATTTTTGAAAAATAATTTGAAAACTATTTTTTTTTAATTTGAACCCCAGACGCAAATCAAAGAAAATATACTAAACAATACCGGAAATAAATTTTAACCTTACTGTTAAGATAGAGTTTGTGATATATCAATATGAACTACAAAGTATGTGGAAATCTTTATTCTGGGGTAAATGAACTTCAAGATTTTAATATTTTGTTGTTCTTGAAAAACGTTTATTATATTTTATACTATTTTATGTTGCTATGAAAATAATTTACAAAGAAAAAAGTCTGTAAAATTAATTGCTGATTCCTAAATAGATTAATTTGTGTATGGAATTTTTTTGTTTAGCCAACAAACCCACTAAGATTTTGTTTAGACCATTTGTTAAGCCCACAAACAATGAGTTATATAAAATAAATTTATAAAACGGAAATAAAAGTATCTCCTCATATAATAATCTTTAATGTATAGTTACCTGGAGCTTTAGTAGACAGAAATTAGAAAGCAAACGCATTTATGTTGGAATAGTAATTTATTGAATGAAATCCAGGAAGGTAATTCTATCGGAGTTTGAAAATTTTATTTTTGTATTGTGTGTAAACTCTGATACTCTAAACAGTATCCTGATCTATTGTCAGCAACTCATCTCTTAGACCTTTATGCAATCTGTTTCCTAGTCTAATTGCGATAAGTCTTGGAAACGGTCCAGAACTTATCACTTATCTGCTATTCAATAAGTAATTGGAAGACTAGAATTTCTGCTTTAAATTGATCTCATCAGCGAAGACATATAATACTATACTATACAAAGGTAGAGTCACAATGGTACGTGAGTTACCTTAATTGGGAAAATGATTATAACATCCGGATTGCAATTAGGTACATAAAATTAAAAATTAGTGAAATGTTGGACAATTTGCTCTAAATGAGAAAATGTTGTTTAATAAAGCATTATATGTCAGGTGTAAAATAATTGTTTTTGAAAAAAAATTTGAGAATGAATAAAAGAATATGAAAAGATTAAAAATTAGAGAAATTTTGGAAAGCTTGCTCTGAAGAAGAAAATGTTTTTAAATATATAAGTATCATAAATTATGAGTAAAATCAATATTTTATAAAAAGAATATGAGAATATTAAAATTTAGAAAAATTTTGGAGAATTTGCTCTGAATGGGAGCATTTCGTTTAATATACAAGCATTATATATGAGGTGTAAAACAATTGTTATTTAAAAAAATGAGAATGAATAAAAAATTATGAAATGGCCAAAAATTAGAGAAATTTTGGAGAGTTTGCTCTAAAGGAGAATATGTTTTTTAATATTTAAGTATTATAAATTATGTGAAAATCCTTATTTTCTAAAAAGAATAGGAGAATACTAAAATTTAAAGAAATTTTGGAGAATTTGGTCTGAAGGAGAAAATGTCTTTTAATACACAAGTATTATAAATCATGAGTAAAATTATTGATTTCTAAAAAGTATATGAGAATGAAAATTTTGGAGAATTTGCTCTGAATGGGAGCATTTCGTTTTATATACAAGCATTATATGTGAGGTGTAAAATAATTGTTATTTTAAAAAAATATGAGAATGAATAAAAAATATGAAATGGCCAAAAATTAGAGAAATTTTGGAGCGTTTACTCTAAAGGAGAATATGTTTTTTAATATGCAAGTATTATAAATTATGTGAATATGAGAATGAATAAAAGAATATGAAAAGATTAAATGTGAGAGAAATTTTGGAGAATTTGCTTTGAATGGAAAAGTTTTGTTTAATTTACAAGCATTATATGTGAGGTGTAAAATAACTATTATGGAAAAAATATGAGAATGAATAAAAGAAACTGAAAACAATAAAAATTAGAGAAAGTTTGAAAAGTTTGCTCTGAAGAAAAAAATATTTTTTAATATCAAGTATTATAAATTATGTGTATAATTATTATTTTCTAAAAAGAATACGAGACTAGTAAAATTAAGAGAAATTTTGGAGAATTTCCTTTAAAGGAGAAAATGTCTTTTAACATACAAGTATTATAAATCTCATGTAAAATCATTGTTTTCTTAAAAGAACACGAGAATGAATAAAAAATATGAAAAGATTAAAAATTAAAGAAATTTTGGAGAATTTACTCTGAATGGGAATATCTCGTTTAATATATAAGCATTATATGTGAGGTGTAAATAATCGTTATTGTAAAATAAAATATGATAATGAATAAAAGAATAAGAAAAGATTAAACTTTAGAGAATTTTTGGAGAATTTGCTTTGAAGGAGAAAATGTCTTTTAATATACATGTATTATAAATCACGTGTAAAATCGTCGTTTTCTAAAAAGAATATGAGAATAAATAAAAGAATATATAAATGATTAAAATTTAGACGAATTTTGGCGAATTTACTCTGAACGGGAAAATTTCTTTTA
Source organism: Pardosa pseudoannulata (assembly GCA_032207245.1). NCBI lineage: Eukaryota > Metazoa > Arthropoda > Arachnida > Araneae > Lycosidae > Pardosa > Pardosa pseudoannulata. The sequence continues at coordinate 5,032,667 of CM063508.1, read as the reverse complement.
ATCTACAATCATTATATATGAGGTGTAAAATAATTGTTATTGAAAAAAATATATAAGAATGAATAAAAGAATATGAAAAAACTAAAAACTAGAGAAATTTTGGAGAATTATCTGTAAAGGAGAAAATTTTTATAATATACAAGTATTATAAATCATGTGTAAAAACATTATTTTTAAAAAGAATATGAGAATGTCGAAAAGAATACGAGAATATTAAAATTTAGAGAAATCTTGGAGAATATGCTTTGAAAGAGAAAATAACTTTTAATATACATGTGTTATAAATCACATGTAAAATAATTGTTTCCTATAAAGAATATGAGAATAAATAAAAGAATATGAAAAGATTAAAAGTTAGAGAAGTTTTGGAGAAATTGCTCTGAATGGGAAAATTTCTTTTAATATACAAGCATTATATGTGAGGTGTCAAATAATTGTTTTAAAAAAGCATGTGAGAATATATAAAAGAATAAGAGAACATTAGAAATTAGTGAAATTTACGAGAATTTATTCTAAAGGAGAAAATATCATTTAATATGCAAGCATTGTCAGTCAGCTGTAAAATAATTTATTAAAAAAATGAATATGTATTTAAAGTAATATATCCAGCATATAACGAGCATTATTAATTACATTTATTAGAAAATGTTTCTTTGAGATAATCTATTATGTGATAATGTCATAGGTAAGTCATAGGTAAAATAGTAAAAAATTCATTTTTTGTAACTCGCCAAAACAATATTTGGTACTATTTTTAAAATACCAGAAAGGGAAGAATTTTTAGTGCATTTAGAAATCAACATAACAATTAAACCGATATAGACAAAGTTTTGTTAAAAAACATAAAGGAATCGTTTAAACTTATCTACAGGACTGGCAAGCTAACGTTGTTTTGATTAAACTGCATGATCAACTTTTAAAGAGGAAAGCTGTTAAAACTAGCACATGCTGTTTAATATCAATTTCAAATTCCTACGAACATATATGTCAGCTCTAGAATTCAGATACATAAACTCTGATAGAGAAAGTTTCACTTATTAGATAATTCCCCTGAGTTGAATACTCGTCACCATGTACAAAATTTTCCTGCGTTTAATGACTTCAGTTATATGATAACGAATAAGACATTGCATTAAAATATATATATACTTGAATTTCTGTAATATTTTAATAACAATATACATTAGAATTAATAAAAAGACATAGTATTTTTCTTCAGCATTCCAGTTGTTAATTGGCGCTATTCAACTTGGATTTTATTCAAAAATCATATTGGTGACTCTAAAGAAACTAAGTAACTTTTAAAACAGTAATATGTAACTACTACAAACGGTGCTAAAATAATAAATGATGTCTTTGTATATGCGTTCATGATATATGTGTTGAATAGTTTTGTCATGTTGTATTTTAAGCTGCAAAACTCTAAATGTTGTATGTGTTTAGTTATTTATATTTATGAAGAACATTGTTAATATTATTTAGCGTAAAAGTAAGTTAGTAACCTTATTATGTACAGAGTTAAAGCTTGTTTTATTATAAAGTATTAATTCAATATTTTGATTAATCCAATATTGAAATCAGTATGATATAAAATGATAAAAATGTTAATATAAGTATATTTATGATGAATTATTATTTTGAACTATTTGTAAAAGGACGTTACATCCTAAGACTACATTAAATTTATTAAATTATGCAATTTGATAAATGCAACATTTTGAAACCGTATTTTCACAATCGATGAAATTCAAAGTAAATAAATTTTTTGGATACCATATTAATGCAAAGTACTAATTAACACCTATGTGTTAAATTGCTTCACAGAGTAAAAGTAACATTAATAAAATAAGAGTAATTATTAAAACAAATTATGTAACCAGACATCTTATATAATTTAGAATTGTATTATGTTATCATATTAGTAAAGCCAAATTATAAATTTGATTGAGACAACATTATGCTTATTTCATGAAAAAATTACGGAAAGAAATTACATTTTGAATTTAAAATGTACTAAGTACTAATTAAGTATGCAACTGTTTGATTGAGATGAAAGTCGTATAAACTATTGAAAATGTTAAAGAATATAAACCATGTACCTAAATGATTTTACCAGTTATTCATATTATTATATAACAGTTTTAGTAAAATATAAGTATATAATGTGATCATAATATCATTATGCATATTAGTTGTACGACATTAGTTGTACGAATAAAATAATTTTTGATGAAACTACTAATATCTATGTTAAAATAGAAAACAAAATTTTTACATTCCATCTTATTTAGCCGAACGATGGCCGAATGATAGAGCGCTGCTATTCTGAACCAGAGTTCGCGGGTTCGAATCCCGCTGCTGGCATGGATGTTTGCAGCCGTTCGGAATCGGCTTTAAACTGTAGGTCCCGGTGTCATTAGCCCTCGTGTGCAAAACAGTAGACCGTAGCGCTCCAAACCAAAACCAAATCTTATTTAAAAAAAAACAGATGAATTGTTAATATTTCAACAAAAAAGATATGGCAAGTATGCAAAACATTAAAATAAGGGTGATTATTACAAATTGTTTTTAATAATTATTAACTCATAATTTGTAAATTTAGTAAACATATAAATGAAATTGAATTAATTATATCAATATTTTAAAATTAATTAACATTGTTGTGTATTATTATTTTTTAAATTTTTGTTAATACTCTTAAATTCTCCTGACAACTTTAAATAGATTTCCACTGAAAATTTACAAAGAATTTCTGTTATTTATTGAAAAAAAATCTAGGTATTTGTTTTTAATATCCATATTTTAATTATAAATTTAATTTAATTTTAATAGACTGCAGATTTTATGAATAAAATCTGTGCATAGATAAAAAACAATATTTTCTTTAAATTTTCTACTTAATCTACATACAAAACAATAGCCAAATATGTTCGAAAGAGGCTTATAATTAATAGAATGAATTAGTAGCCTTAGGTAACTTGTTATAAAATAATTTATTAATATTTTCGGCAAAATACAGAAATGAAGGTAAATAATATTGTCATCAAATTGAATATATATCAATTGCTCTTAATATGATGAAAAGAGATT
>CM063508.1:5004577-5027077 GCA_032207245.1 Pardosa pseudoannulata | reverse complement strand
GCTTTAATAAAATATAAAATTAAACTATATAAAATTAACATAAAAATTTTAGTAGGATAGTACATTTCCAGCTTAAAATCTTTATTTAGCATCCTATATTTGATACCTTATAAAATAAAAACTGTTTTATAAAATTTTTCGTTAATCATTAATAAGTATGTATCATTATATTGTATAAGAATAAGAATGTATATTACTTTTCTTTTATGAACAATTTCACTTTTTATAAAAATTTCTAAAATTTATACTCGAACAGTGGTAAATTATTTGAGGCACTGATGTTCTTTACGGGAGTTTGCGGGTTCAAATCTTAAAGTGGCACGGATGTTCGGAGACGTTCGGAACCAGCTTTAAGCAGTTGATCCCGGTCTGATTAGCCATCTTGTTGTAAAAAAGTAGGTTGTAGAACTCCAAACCAAACTAAATATTTAACAAAATTATAAAAAATAGCTAAATACAGCCATGTAACTTTCGGTAATTAAGGAAATGATTTTATAAATTTAATAAAAATTAATTTTCTTCTTTATTATGTGAACTTCTACTGTAATACTATGAGCTATAACTATTTATTGTATAGCATGTTACAAGTTAATTCTTAAAAAATAAATGCTGTGCATTTTAAAATTTTTTAATTTTTTAAATTTTATACACATATATATATTTATTTATAACAGCAAAAAAATTCTCCAAGAAGTGCTAGATTACAAACTTTTCTTTCGAAATTACGAAATATTACTATCATAAATGAGTAACAAAAATTTTGTTTTTCTTAAGTTTATTACCCAAAAACTTAATTTTATTGTTGGCATGTCATTTGAATAAGAATGTCGCTAAATTCCTCGAAGTGTAATATTTTTCCTACATAAAACATTTTTATAGATATTAAAATGTTCAAATAAAGTCTTGTAAATTGCATTTTAACTCATAAACAACATCTTATATTTGGATTGTTACTTTTCATATAAAATGATCAACTCTCTTAATAAAAACATTTATACGTATAAAAACATTTTATAGGGATTTTATAATCGTTAAATAGAGAATATGTTAATACTTGACTTTCATATCTTAAAATATGACGGAAAATTAGATATTTCTTCTTTACTACAATTAAACTTTATGTTTAGAGACATAGTACCTTTTGATTTAAAATTTCTTAATTGCAAAATCCTATATTTGGTTCGTAATAAAATATAAAGTTATATTCCCTCTAGAAAAAAGGTTTCAAATCCTTGAAAACTATCTATCATTATAGGAAGTATTTTATCCTTCCTATATGAACAATTATACGTTAAAAAATCCAAATAATTATACAATAAGAAAAAAAATATAAAAAGTCAGTTAGTCGCAGTATAAATTTTGACAATTTTGAAACTAATTTTATAAATTAAATAGAAGCTAATTATTTATTTTATATTATTAAATTATAATGTATTAATACCAGTGAAATATATTTATTATATAGCATGTTACAAGCTAATTTAAAAAATTAAATGCTTTACAGTTTACAGCATTTATTTATAAAATTGTAGATACCTCTAAAACTTTTATTTTTAAAGACAAAAATTATTGCCAATATAAGAATGAAATATAAATATCAAGAATAAGGCACATAAATGGTTTTACTTTTAAGTTTATTACCATCAGTAAGAATTATCACCACGTCTTTCGAATTGACATGTTCTTTAATTTCTCGGAATGCAATATTTCTAATAGTGAAAACTTCTTAATAAGCAATATATTGTTCCAATAATTGTCTTTAAACATGATGTTCTTACTTAGAAACAACTTCGTATTTTTATATTGTTTATACAAAATATATAACATTAGTTTTACGTAAAAAATGGATTTTTATAATTTCTTAAAGTACTTAATTGTATAAATTAATTATAAACGTATTTAATTATATAAGCTAACTGTGGACATTTAAATCGGAAGAAGTGCCTTAAAATTATATTTCTATTTCACTAATTTGAGTTAAATAACTAGAAAGAATAATAATTTATTTTTTTACCTTAAAATGAAAATAATTATTAATAAAATATTGTATAAAGTTTTTATTAAAAATGCTTTAAAAGTTTTTTCATAGCAAAACTCTGAAATTTTGAATATATTTTAAAAGCAACTACTGCAATTAACGAGCTATATATTATGTGCAAGGCCAAAAGACATTTTTCTTTATAAAATTACTTTTGAATTTATAAATAGATTATTTTTTGACATCCAAACAAATATAAGGTTACTGAATAAGTTACTTTTTAAACCATTGACATTATATTTCTTAATTAATTTTACTAGAGTTAATTAAAATTAAAAAAATTCATTAATCTAGTTATCGTTTTGTAGGTATATTTCTCTACAACAAATTAAAATATAATAATACAGTTTAAAAAAAATTAAATTCGAAGGCAGTTTTGGCACTGTATAATAGAAATTCAAATAAATTATTTAAATAGACAATTACGATAAAGTACTGGATTTATTTCAACTTTCTCGTACTTTTCTTCTACTTCAGTTGCAAAAACATTTAATTACTTGTAATTAAGTAAAATTAAATTAACTAATTCTATTAGTTAGCAAAGTATTTTGTATTAGAGCCTTAAACTCAATTTTTCCAGTCACAACTTCGATAACATTAAATGGAATAAAATGGTTTTAAACTAATACGTTAGTAATCTCCGTATGTAGATAAATAAATAAATAACTACTCTCTCTCTCTCTCACTCTCTCTCTCTCTCTCTCTCTCTCTCTATATATATATATATATATATATATATATATATATATATATATATATATATATATATATATATATATATATATATATATATATATATATATATATATATATATATATATATAAACTTTTATTCTTTACTGAGTTTTAGTCAAATTTACAGATTTTATGTTTTACACTTTATGAAAGTTATTGTGAGCGGTTTTACTTCAATATCAAGTACTGTGTCATTTCAAGTATTGTGTTATTTGTCAAGCCTACACTTTATCTCCGGAACATCTACAGAACTGAATAAATTACTGTCCATTACAGTTCGACGTCTGTTTCTTTAGACAGAGTGACATTTACATCATTTTTTGTGGTTTTTTGAGGTGTATATATATATATATGAATATATATATATATATATATATATATATATATATATATATATATATATATATATATATATATATATATATATATATATATATATATATATATATATATATATATATATATATATATATATATATATATATATATATATATATATATATATATATATATATATATATACAGGCTGTCTTTGTTTTCAAAGGTTTCCAAGCGTTGCAGTTTTAAATAGATTAAGAATTACAGAAAAATCATGTCTGTGTGTTTTAATATATTTTTGTGTCATCCAAAAAGTTTTTTATATTATCGTATCAATTACGAAATAATGAAATCTACTTGTACAAAAAGTCACCTTTTCTATAAATAATAACAATAACATCAGCAGCAAATATAAAACGGATTATCATTAGGCAACCTACAAAATTGCGGAGCAATCTTTAAATAAAACATAAAAAAGCTCCTTTTTAGGATACAAAGCAATTACGTATTATTTTGTTCCATCCTGTTGTAAATCACTTTCGACATCTAGGAGTACTTTTAAGTTTCATCACTTGAGTTTGAGCTCTCAATCATATTATCTTAAAACATTTGGCAAGTGTAAGTAAATTACTTCCTGCGATGGGGCATAACAATTTCCGATAATTTTTCTTACTCTTGAAAAATATGTTTATTTTTTTTAACGTTTTCGGAGCTTTCGACGGAATGAGTAATTTAACTTGAGGCCTACGTTGTTTATAAAAATATGAGAAAGCCATTATGCTCCAAAGTGTAAAAATTACTTCCGATTTATTTTGCTGGCAAGCGTGATGTAATTTATAAAATTACCTGTTGCATTGAATATTTAGAGAAGCCGTACATCTAAAGGAATGCAAATGGTAATAATCTAGGGAAATCTAAGTGTGAATGATATAAATATAAATGTAAGATTAAGGAAGGCAAAGTTTTCGTGTTTTGTTTATCCGAGTAGCTGTGATTTCAATAAATTTCCTTATCATCCTATGGTGAAAACAATTGATTGAATATGCAGATATTATATGTTTCAAAGAAAGACTGTATTAAAATTTTAACTCCAAAAAAGCTTTCCAAGAGATATTTTACCTCGTGTTTTCTGCAAATATATTCCATCATAGTATATAGCATGTTTGCAGAAAATCTTTCTGGTTATTTTTCCTTTTACCTTTTAATAAATTTAAGAAATTAAGGCACGAATCTTTATGCCGAGCAATACTATACTTAACTATACTTAAAGACTATACTTAGGCAATTGTATCTTTAGTTACGTCTTAGTTTAATTGTACATAAATATTGAGATAAATTCATGCATATTATTATGGACATATAGCTATATATGTATTGTGCTGAAGAATTATTGACGTATTTTCCATTAGCGAAATTGGCCAAATGAAGACCGAATGGTAGAGCGATATTCTTCGGTACCGGTGTTCGGGATTTCGAATTCCGCTTCTGGCTTGGATGTCCGTAACCGTTTGAAGTCGGCTTTAAGCTGTAGTTCCCTGTGACATTATCCCTCGTAGACCATAACACTCCAAACCAAACCAATTAGCAAAATTGGTTGATATATTTTAAATTACAGGTTCTTACAAAAGTAATTACAGTTGTGCATAAATTAGATGCCCCTCAGCAACAACTAACAGTGTGACACCTTGTATCACATTTGTGCTCCTGACTGAACTGTGCACATTAAACAGTTGTAAGTTTATTGATAGGCAATATTAAAATTGTAAGTCACTTTATAGGCTAAAGAAAATAATAGTGCTATTTTTCTATCTTCAACAGAAATACTGTAGAATATTTTTCTTTTTGCTTATGACAAAAACAACACAAATTAATATCAGTCAACTAGTGCAAATCTTTTTTGTGTGTATCTGTTGTCGGATTACTAAAATTCAATCTTTTTTCTGACTTCTGAATAACTAGATATATTTTCAAGTATATATCGGAATACTAATTACAAAAACTGTAGTTTGCAATATAATTCTTATGGGATATAACATAAATTTTGCTTTTAAAATTAAGTATATTGCTTCGTGTAACCAGGTGTTTGATTATGCAACTTAAATTTTTTTTCTTCATGAAATCAAGACTTGTGTTGGATGATTACAAATGGCAACTAATTTCTACAAAAACAATATATTAGCTCTTAATTTGGTTTACTCAAATTCTAACTAATATGAAATAATAAACCAAAATCTACCATTTACATTGAGAATGTAGCATTGCATCATTACCACCCACTCAAAACTGCAGTCATATTGGTAGTGGAAATCTATATTCCAAATGAAATGATCCATTTCCATAAATCTTCTATTTCTTTTATGTTCCAACTTTCAAAATTTTAATATTGTCAGTCACGAGTAAAAATATGTATCGCTTTTTATTGTCAACATTTACTTGGAATGCAATATTGAGGCCTAGTAATTAAAGACTTTTAGTATAATATACTATTTAATACCAAATGAAATTGCTGTTCTTCAAATTAGACTAGGAAATCGAAATTCTACTCTTAAACGGTTTAAAAATCCAGAATTGTATTAACTAATTAGAAATGACATCTTATGAACAATAACATTGCGAATAATATATTCTATTTCCCAAAGGCGATATCTTAACTAATCAGACATTATTTGGTTCATTCCGGCAAAAATGAATTAATAACATGAATTTTCAATCACAATTATAGACATAAATAGTTTTAATAATTACTAAACAGAGCTACATCCAGATTGCTGTCGGAATCTATTATTAGTAATTTAACTAATGCAAAATGGATATTTTACATTTGAACAATGGATAGTTTTATAGAGACAGTAATGTATAAAAACATATCCGTGAATATTCCGAAGACTTAATCTCAGTGTATATATGTATGTGCGTGTGTTTGTACATTTCATACATGGATTAATATAACTCATAGTATTTTTTAGGATTTAATGGGAATAATTACACAAATGATGGATCTCTGAGGACCGAAATGTTACATGATTTCTATGATATTGGCCCCTTAGTGATAGTTCCATGGAGACTATTATTTCTCGCCATGGTCGCCAAATTCGCCAAATTAGAGTAGGTTTTGATGACATTGGGGTTCATGTATATTCAAAAAGCTAAGCATAAAGAAAGTTTTTTTCCTGTAAATGGTGACCTAAAATCATCAATTCTGTAGTACTTTGACAGATATTCATAGTGTATTCAGAGTTTTGTAGTTAATGCGTAATAATAAGCCGAGTCTGTGTATATTAGTGCAATGTGTTGCTGTATAGGATTTTCCTATCCTGAACGCATATGATTCCTGGTAAATAATGCTGATCTGTATTTCTGTATATTTAAAATTATCATCCTTTGAACGGGGCATATAAAATCTTCTCTTACTTGCACTTGATTTTAAGAAATTCTTCTGTTAATAATGTAGTTTAGAAATAACGATATCTTATTTCACAAGCATATTCTCTTGGAGAATTATACTATTGCATTTTGTTCCAGAGTCTTTCATTTGTCCAAGGGGTTCTTCTTGCGGTGCAGATTTGTCCGCTTTCATCTGAGTGTTTAAAAATAGGGTGGTATCATGGTAGTGGAAACTAGTCCAAAAGTATGTGACAATTATACTTCATAGAATGAACCAACAGGATGGACCATTACAAGCGAGGACTTGAAACTGCAACAACTTGCAGAATGGTTCCGTGATGAAAGAGATTACGACTTTATTAAAGATCTGGCAATGTTCTTTAAAGCCATGGATATGTGCTGTAAAAACACTGCCATTTTATTTTTGCTGTGGAAACGATTAGCATGGATGGATTGGTTTCGTTTGGATCACTACGGTCTACTGTTTTGAACACGAGGGTTAATGAGACCGGGACCTACTGCTTAAAGCCGATTCCGAACGGCTACGAACATCCATGCTATAGTGGTATTCTAACCCACGAACTACGGTACCGACGATCAGTGCCCTAACCAATCGGCCAGAGTTCGGCGATTAGCATGCAATTGGGAAAGACTGTGTGCACTAAAAGTATCATGTGATCACAAACAAGCTCTATTTCAGTAAGCCTGTCATCTTATATCCCTATAACACTAAGCCATATCAAAATCGTTATAGAAAGCGTGCATAACGTATAAAATGTCTAAATTGAGTGACACGCTTTTCAATAAAGACTATGATTATTTTTATTAAATGTGTATAGTTTAATGTCCACAAGTGTTCTTTTAGCTAGTCACCCATACAACAAGAATGGAATCCTAAACTAAAATTTTATACCAATATTCATACTGAAATTATTTTTAATCTATTATTATTCTATTTTAGTCTATTTTTAATCAGAATTGGTGTTCTTTATATTCCCCAATAAATGTGAAAATCAACTTTGTGTATTACTTAAAAAAGCATTTCTAGAGTGTAAAATAAGTAGTAAAAATGTAACTATATATATTCCACACTGCGTCTCTCTTTTTCTTATTTTGTATATTGAAGGCAATGCCATTTTTAAGCTTACATGCGTTAAGAAAGTTGTTTCAGAAAAAGTGCAATGGAAAAAACTGACACGTGACCTAGAATAAGTGCCAAGAATGTTACAGTCTCTAAATTTGATGATATAAATGCTTCCGGCTGATTTCTGTCAATAAAATACATGCAATGTAAAGGTATAGGAATAAAAAGATAAATTTTTGTATAAAAAATAGTCGAAGTGTGTCTTTTTTTTTACTTTACTTTGTTTAAAATGACGTAATAGATTATTCTCGCCTTTTCTATGCGAAATATACAGAAAATTTCTGGGGCTGTAAGTTGCTTTTTCTCCTATTGATGGATATCGTATCTGATTTATTGGTATATAAATATCGATTTTTATAAGTTTCCATAAAAAAATAATTTTCTATTTATCATATCGTAGAAAACTACATCAAACTAAATTTACGAAATATTATTACTATACGAAATATACAGAAAAATTCAGGGGCTGTAAGCTGCTTTGTTTACTATTGAGGAATATCGTATATGATTTATTTGTATATAAATATCGATTTTCATGAGTTTCCATAAATAAATACTTTTCTATTTATCAAATCGTAGAAAACTACATCAAACTAAATTTACGAAATATTATTACTATACGAAATATACAGAAAAATTCAGGGGCTGTAAGCTGATTTGTCTCCTATCGATGGATATCGTATCTGATTTGTTTGTAAATAAATATCAATTTTCATGAGTTTCCATAAATAAATTGTTTTGTATTTATTAAATCGTAGATGAATAATCTAATGCATCAAACTAAATTTCGTACCTAGGCAGAACAAGATTTATATTAACTGTTTTCATAAATATTTCATAAAAAAGCTTATTCTGCAATGAAAAAAAAAAGTATTTTATATTTTTGCAATGAATATTGCAAATGAATATTTGCAATGATTTTTTGCAATGAGTGTCAGTATAATCTTCCATAATCTAGAATTTCTTAGTCAATGAAAACAAGATTATTCAAAATATTTAGTTTAACACTAAACAAATGTTCAATAAAATACTATGAGAAAGAGTGAGATATTCATTGAATATGAATACATGTTGTATTTGAGTTGAAAACCTAAATAAACAATCTCATCTAAACAAAACCTAATAGAATAAATTAGTATGTAGTGAACACGTCCGAATTTATTATATTCTGCAATATATACTCTGCAATCTCGGGCATCCTAAAGAAAGTTTTTAAACGAAATAAATGTTATTTTCTTGATATGAAAAGACATATATATCTAAAATGGAACGTTTTAAATGAAAGAGATACATTATTCATTCAAATATAAGGATTAAAAAGTGATATATTTTCAAATTTCATAGGAACCCTTCAAATATTTTCCTAGTGGTTTATTTGTTTCGACCTAATATATTAAAACTGTTTTATGTTTATTGTTGAAACTAACTTTGTTGTTTTCTGAATCTATTCTATTCATGTCAAATATTTCTAGATTCCCTATCGAGACAATGATAGATTACTCTGTTAACTAAAGAAAAAATATACCCCCCAATCTAGAGGTGTTAACATAAAGAAAACAAAAAAAGAAAAAAAACAAAACACCCCAAAAAAAAAAAAAAAAAAAAAAAAAGAATAAAATCAAAAAAAAACAATAAAAAAAAAAAAAAAAATAAAAAAAAAAACAAAAAAAAAATAAAAAAAAACACAAAAAATAAAAAATAAAAAAAAAAAAAAAAAAAGTTAAAAAAGAAAAAAAAAATAAAAAGATATAAAATTTATAATAAAACAATAAATCAAAAAAAAAATAAAAAATAAAAAAAAATAAACAAAAAAAAAAAAAAAAAAAAAATAAATTAAACAAAAAAAAAAGTACAAATATACCAACAAAAAAAAAAAAAACACCATCTCCAGTGGTCCAAGACGGGAACAAAAACTAAATGGGTAAAGTTCTAAACATGTCAGGAAGTATAAGTAATCATTCCTAAATAATTTTATTAAAGTGTTATGTGTAAAAGCTTCCTTTGTGAATGTTTTTAACCCATCTAAAAGGTTTTTTACAATTTTTGCAGTTTTTACGATTAAAAGCGATTACGATTATTTTAAGTTATTACTATACATTTACTGATTATATTGTCAATTAATCATATATCCATAATGAATTTTGCTTAAAATCTATCAGTTATGCTTTTACATATTTGTGCAATTTTTTTGTGGATTAGTGGGGTCATTGGGATATTACACTTGCATCTTTGTATAAAATATATTGTAATTCTGAGATAAGTTTAGAAACTTTTATTAGAATATATAGCAATATTTGATCAGCGTGCTCATTAATAAAAGTGTAATATTTTGTCAAATGTGCTCATAATAATGTATTGTGGCATACTACCTCTAAATGGGCTAGAAAAAGGATATCGGAGGCCTATGTATTGACTTAAGATCTTTATTAGAAACACAAAATGTTGGAGTATCGATAAAGAAAAAGATGAACATGGGATAGTATGTGCAATGAAATGATTATCGTACAGGAACAAGCCTTAATAATCGTCGCTACCGAATATCATATACGGAGTGAAAAAAAGGGGGAGGACACTCTCAGTCGCTTTTCCAACGCTATCAGCCGATACGTTCACAACACACTCGATCGGTCAAAAATCACCCTGGGCCATGAACTCCAATCTTTTTATATCGCCGTTTGCCAACATATTTCCATCTCACTGATCGGACATCTGGTTGATGACGTGGTGAAGAACCGTTTGTAGAACTCGATCCCGACAAGTGTAATCCCTGTTCCAAAGGGAGTCTGTAGTAACTGGGAGCAATCTCGCTTTTCTATAGGACATCATTAATCGGTGTCATTAAACAAACCTTTAGAAAACAAGGTAGCAAAGTATTGCTGCCCTTACAAATGTAGAGGATTATGTCTCTTTCTCATGGATGCCATTGAAACTAACACTGGAAACACTCCATAAGTATCCTAATAAATTTCTCAGACAGATAGATTGAGATTGTCCTCGGTGCTAACAGTCCTCTATTCAGCACAATATTCTGCCCGAAACAACGTCCTTTTACTAGGTAAGGTAATTTCTAAGCTATCCAGGCTTTTCGCCCATACAGCAGCTATTACTGAAGATCAGTCGCCACGACAGGAACTACGACAGCTATAAAGCTGCAGCTGACCTACGAGAGGTCCGTCATGGCTCGAGAATTAATGTGGTCAACCCCAGTAAGGAACAAGCACTATAGAGGCAAGTTCGAGACAACCAGGGAAGACACTAGAAAAAGATCACTGAAGTGAACCCCGGGCTCGTGACACCCGTGTATACCTAAAGGATTTATACCCCTCTATATAAAAAGTCTATACCTACTATAAAAAGTCTCTACTTTAGCCCAGAGGACACGTCAGCTTGAAGTTTGTGGCCACGGACGCGAGAGACGTTGTACCCCCTTTTACTAGGTAAAGATGAGCTCAGTTCAAGTGCTCACAAAAGGCACGTTCTTTATTTCTACCTTATGCTGTTCTTTTCTCAGGGTAGTAGATAATTCTGTAAAACTCGAAATTTAATGTAACGATATTTCATTAAAGTATATATATATATATATATATATATATATATATATATATATATATATATATATATATATATAAATAAATATATATATATAATATATATATATATATATATATATATATATTTATATATATATATATATATATATATATATCTTATATATAAATATATATAATATATATATATATATATATATATATTATATATATATATACAATATATAGATATATATATATATATATATATATATATACTATATGTATATATATATATATATGTAAATATATATTATATATATATATATATATAATATATATATATATATATATATATATATATATATATATATATATATATATATACATATATATACATATATATATACATATATATATATACATATATATATATATACATATATATATACATATATATATATACATATATATATACATATATATATATACATATATATATATATACATATATATATATATACATATATATATAAAACAGATATACATATATACATATATATATATAAAAGTGAATATTGGATAGAATAATTTTCATTTATTCTAAAAATAACTTTTAAAAACTTCTATTTCTCAGTAAAAGTTAACTTTACAAAATTAAACAAAAATTCTTCTTTTATGTAACTGTTAAAGAGTGAGGCTAGTGTTGAGTTAAAATCTAAAGAACATAATTCATTATTTTATATATACATATAACTGCCAACTGTTTTTAATTCTCAACGTATTTAAATAAGTATATTTTAATATTTCTGAGATTATTTCAAATATTTCTTTCTACTACCATAAAATTATTTTTTATAATTAATGATTATAAGATTTTTAAAGTGTTTTTTTTACTTTTATCTTGATGTATTGATCTATACAAAATTATATCGATCTATGTGAATATCTTATACTGATATAAATTTTATTAATCTTTTTGTTACAATGTACAAATCATTTAATACTTTCTCATAACATTCAGCTCCCTATAGGTCTAATTCAGGTTCTGTGCTTGGCCAAAAGAAGGATTAATACATAATTTTCCAAACTTAACATTTTATTATTCGTAAGCATTATTTACACTTATAGGCTTACAATTATGACAGTATAATGGTAGAAACATTAAACGATTTATTTTATACAATAACCTCTACTAAATATTATTTAACTATTAGGTGGGGACTATAGTCTTGAAGGCAGTGGCGTGATTCAAGGCAGCTTAGTACGCAGGAGAGTGGGCCACCTCTAATATCAGCAACGGGCATCTGTACAGCTCAGGATTGACGCTGGGGTATTCTTGACAGGAATGGAGCTGAGTTTTTTCTGGACTTAGGTGAACGAATGCACAAAATAATGGAGACCTATAACTGTAGAGACACGGTTCAAGGAATCAGGAGAGACCTCCCTCTCAAACTCCTCAACTATCTGCTTATAGAACTGTTGTAGTCAACTCCTTTTCTCTTTCCCTCAGAGATTCTATCATTCTCTCTTCTTCTACTCATGTCCAATCGTTATTACAATCCAACAAGATTTGGACATGACAAGAAATATTGAGTGTAACCCTTTTTCTATTAGCTATGAACATCTCCATCCTCTTCCAGATGTATCCCAGGGTTCTATATCAATTTCCCATGGGAATATCTTCATATTATTGGTGAGGACAGGTCCTGACCTCTTGGCCTTAAGTGATTCCTGTACACTACTGCATCTTTATAGGCCATTAACTTGTCATTTCGCTTCCATTGCCTGAAGCATCCCGAGTACTAACTGACTCAAATCATTCTTTTACAAATCACCTTAATAGTCAACACCTGCTATACACATATCTTTACTTTTGACAGGGTTAATCTGCCCAAATAAACTTTCTGCACGTATATTGATATTAATCTTATATTTTTCAGAACAAATAAAAATGTTCAGAATTTGTAAAATGTATAGATGTTTAATGAATGGACTAGCTACTTCGCACCCACCCTTCGGTCTGGGTAATAAATGTTCCCATGTAAAGTTTTAGAACCATAATTATAGGTATTCATATTTATAAAATTCTTAAATCTCGTACGCAAGATTGTTCACGAATATGACAGTTTATTAATAATGGATAATCACAGTTATAATAAATATTATATATGTTGCCCATAAACCGCTGTGTTATGATGCCAAATTCCACAGCTTTCTTTAATTATTTACTCAGTAGTGTGTTAAATTTGGCACCGATGGATTCATATGTAGATATGCATAGCTTATAAACATTCTGAAAAATTTCATTTTAAAAAAATAGATGTTTATCCTGGTGTCCCATAGATTATCTCTAATATTGCGTTATTTTAGCGTAGGTCAGTTGACACGTTTCCAACATTATATACGAAACCTAAAGGGGTCAAATGATGATCGCTAAATTAAATAGTAAATATTTTGGGAATGTATGAATCTTTAAATTTAAAATCTTAATGAATATTTGTAACCTAATTTAAAATTTTCTATTGCTTTTACTTTTCAATTTTTAAATGTATTTTGTCATTTTACAATTGGTGCTAAAATCCCAGAATTGTAGGTTCGTCAGATGGTGGCATTTACAAACGTTTACTAATTCTATTTTTAAATTTTGGGCATTTATGAAAAGTATATATAATTCTAAGAAAATGAGCAAAATAGATGTATTAAACGACATATTTACTAAAACAGAGTTGAAACAAAAATGTTAATTTATGTACAGTTCTCAAAGCAGATAACGGTTTCCAAAAAGTAATAATAAAATTTGCCTAAAAATAGGTAAGAATTACTTTCTTAAATAACTCTCAATAATGTTTTTGTATTTTCAACTGAAATTCTATGAATATAATGAATCTAATATAAAATATATATTAAAATTTAACAAAATATCCTTAAAAATACCTGAAAAATAATGTAGTTAGTAATAAACTCCCATATTTTCATATTCTTCTTAGAATATAATGAATGGATGTTTAATGGAAGAAATAAGAATATTTATGTTCAAAGTAACTAAGTCACCTTAAATAATTATAGCTATTATTCTAGAAAACATACAATTTTTTATCCTAATTTTACTACCAGTATATTAAACAAAGAAGTTCCATTTGTATTTAAATCTCAACTATATGACAAAAACCTTAAAATAGCTTCTCACAAAATACTTCACTGTTACAAATATGCTTTATTTAACATTTGTTAGTTTCCTTATAAACTATACGACTCTAGAAAGTGGTAGTTTGCAAAATCCATCTGCTTTAAAAATAGTTCGAAACATTTTCCATTACTACGCAAGGGAAATTTAAAAATAAAAAGGTTTTGTACATTTGCTTAATGTCATAAATTTCCAGAGCTTAGATTTTATGATACTTTCTTTAGAAGGAAAAATTCGAATGCTTAAAGTGTAATATTCATTTCCGTTGCTCATGTCTTTTAGTCATTGCTAAATAATTTTCTTAAATTGTTATGTGTAAAAGCTGTTCTCGTGAATTTTTTAACACATCTAAAAGGTTTCTAACAATTTGTTATTTTTTACGGTTAAAAGCATATTTTATGTTTTTACTACACATATACTGATTATATTCCCATTACTATTTAAACTGTAATTAAACATATGTCCATAAGGATGTTACTTTATATCTAGCAGTTATGTTCTTATATATTTGTTTAATTGTTCTGTGTCGCTTAGGTGGTAATAGATTAACATTACACTTACACCTTTGTGCAATGTTAAGTATTAAAATTTTCGAAGACATTCGCAGCAATTAAAAATTAAGCAGTAATATATCAGCGTGCTTCACTAATGGACTCGTAAGATTTTTTTATGTGCCCATAATAAAACATGCTCATACAAGCTTATAAATTTGCTAATCTATAAGGCATAAGTTTAATAAAAATAAATTTATACATATAATGCATATTCAAATATTCCTGTTAAATTGGTAGAAAACTTTCAACTGGATGAAGCAAGTTCATTTCTATTTTCTATTAATATTAATATATTTACGACTGCCATGGAATTACGTCATATAAAATTCTATTCCTGTTTGCCGATGACGTGAAACTATGTAAATTCTCCTTCTATTCTATTAAGCATTGACATTACACTTTCATCTTTATTCAAAGTAAAGATTTTTTTTGGTTTGGTTTGGAGTGCTACAGTCTAATTTTTGCAACACAAGGGCTAATGAGACCGGGACCTACAGTTTAAAGCCGATTCCGAACGGTTACGGACATAAATGCCACAGTGGGATTCGAACCCACGAACTCAGGTACCGACGGCCAGCACCGTAACTAAAGACCGTAAAAGTAAAGAACTTTATTTGGAAAAACATTTGCTATTACCTGAAATCTTATTCAGTCTATTTAGCAATAATAGCCAGTGATATCTTTATAATAAAATCACAAGAATTTTATGTGTAAGGATAATACGTGTCTATACAAACTAATAAAATTGTAAAACTATAAGTCATAAGTTGTTTATTACAATAGTGTTTATATATATAATACATATTCAACATGGTTATTAAGTAGAGCCCGTCATATGACAGGATCAGTAAAATTTTTAATTTTCCAGCATTGTAAAGTACCCTATAAAGCAGGTAATAAAATGGTTTGTGTTTTGGCTGAGAATTATCTGGTACGCGCTCAATAATTTGTTTATCTTCATATTCCTCTAAAGTCTCCCTACATTGTGAATGCAGTTTAGAATCACGCTGAATTCATTTAGTCAAACCGTGTGGTTATGTATAAAAAACAAACACACAAACAAACAAAATTCTTAATTTTCAAAGATATATAACTTAAACGCTAGATATTTATTAGTCCGTGAAATAGACTCCTAGACTTTTACGAAAAGAATTTGTTGTTAATACCGGTGATAAAATTTTCATTGCAACAAAAAATAATCGATGATTAAATTTAAAATTATCACTTATATACTTAATCTATTATTTAAGACAAATATAAAAGAAAATTATTTTCTTAATATGTAAGTCCAGCGATAAAACGTATGAAAATAATGCACGCGATATTTAAATAATTTAAAATAAGAAATGATTATATGAGATGGTTAAAAGAATGACGTCATAATGCTAGCAAAAAATTGTATTTTTACATATTTATTATGTGGATAAATTGATAAGTTTAATCGCATGCCCTTAGCCGGGGAATCCATTCCAGGTCCAACCGCTTCATAAATTCGTGGACAGACGGACAGATAACTTAGGATATATATAGGAGATTCCTATTGAAGCGATAGTAAACTGCTTACAATATACAGCTTAGTTCAACATATATTTCTGTGAACCTGTTCACGACCACTAACGTGAAATCACGTCATTTAAAAGTCTACATATGGCAGTGGAAGACAAGAATTTATGACATTTCAAATTCTATTCCTGTTAGACGCGAACGTAAATTCCCGTTTTTCCAAGTGATATTTTTGTTTGCATACAAATCAACTTTCTTTTGTTATTAATCATGGGCTTTCAAATTTTACTTCTGGTTCCAACTGATGTAAATTCACGTTATTTAAAACTATATATTTGATTATATCGTTTATATCGTTAAAACTAAATAGTTAAAAGGCAATTTATTACAAAATCCTGATCAAACCGTTAACAATAGTAATCTTTAATGTTTGTAAAATTTTCTGACATAGACCAACAGCTTATATCAGTAGAGATGTGGTATTATAATTTGTAAATTATTATTCTGAAAATAAAGTAGATTTATAAGTTTTGTACTTATTTTAAAATAGATACAACTACATGATATGACTATATTTCCTGAAAAAGAAATTTAAATTAAACAATTTTGGAAGTGCGGTAAGATTAAGAGCAAATGGAAAAGAAAAAACTTGCCTGTCTTACGAATGCAATGAATGTTATATAATATTATATATATGAATTGAATTCATAAAGAGACGCTTTACGCTTTCTAAAATTCGATAATGAGTCTTTCTGAAAATTCACAGCTTAAGTGCACCATCAAGAAATTTTAAAATCCCTTTTAATTATTGATTTGTTTAAATTTGAGAAAATAACTTTTTCTGAGATAACTTCTAAGACTGATATCGTAAAGATTATAACACTAGAAAAGTTAACATAATTTGAATCTTTAAATGTCTAATTTTTCATTGTTTATATATTTCTGTAAATTAAATTTAAGGGACAGGAAAAAACGCACCGGCACGTAATCTATTTCAGTGGTTTTTGTTAAAACAAAGGAATGAAATTAGTTTATTAAGACTATCACCACTGCGACATCACTTTATATACATTTCTACCAAAAATTACTCACTCTTTGGTGATCGATTTTTCATTTATTTCTGTATCATCGTTCACTGTTACATGTTTTAAAATACAACTATCACAAACGATCATCTCTTTTTTCGTTAAAATGGTTTGAACTTTATTTATAATTAAGTATGTAATTTATGACTCAAAAAGTTTGCAGATATTTCACAAATAATATTCTAATCTACATATCCATCTCTTTACTGTCTCATTAGACCTCGCGTATGAAGAAGTAGACCGTAACTTTCCAAACTAAATCAATTTTTTTTTTCACTTGGGATTACCAAGGTTTGCTTCAGGTCTAATGGTATGCCCTAAAAAATTTTGATTGTTATTTGAGATATTTCACAAATAATATTCTAATCTACATATCAATCTCTTTACTGTCTCACTAGACCTCGCGTATGATGAAATAGACCGTAACTTTCCAAACTAAATCAAATTTTTTTTACTTGATTATCAAGGTCTGTTTCAAGTGTAATGGTATGCCCTAAAAATTTTTGGTTGTGATTTGAGATATATCAAAAAAATATATAAGAATATATAGTAAAAACATATAGTTACCCTATTACAACATTTTATTGCGAATATAAATCTCTTATTCTTATTTTATCATTAATTTTTTAATTAAATACAGGGTTTTTTTGCAAAAAGCAAAACCATATCCCATTGTAGATGGTTTTTGAAAATGCACTTTATGAACATTGGTACTATTTTAGGTGATTTTTCTTAAACAGTAATTTCGTGTATGCGAGAGATTGGTAGCAATGGGTATTGAAATATTATTTTAGCATAAACTCTTTAATAAATGTGAACTAAATTTATGCACGTTTTACTTATTTTACCATTTATACAACAGAATAAACTCGATGGATTTTCACATACAGAAGATTGAAATTGAAGAATCAAATCTCAAACTACTAAATGATTCATTTCAACAAACACTAGATTGCTGTTGTCAAGCTTTAATATTTCTAAAAATGTCTGGCATTGACGAACAGCATATATCTGTGAGGTATCGGTAGCGATGTGGTATTATAATTTCTAACTGATTATTCTGAAAATAAAGTATATTTACAACATGTCTATTTATTTATCAATGTATACAACCACATGAAATAACTAGATTTACTCAAAAAGAATTTACTCAAAATGGACAATTGTGTTCTATAAGATTGAGATCAAGTGTGAAAGAAGAAATATGCCTCTTTCACAAACGCAATGAATGTTATTTAAGGAATATGATACGCTCTAAAAATTCGTGATGCATGCCAAAAATTGTTTCTGTTTTAATAGAACAGAAGTCTTTAAATATTTTTTTAAAAAATTATAAAAAATTTGTTAAGACATGTTTCAACTCTCATAATATATGAGATACTTAGTATTAATTTTCATAATTAAATTATAGAATAATTAAAACATTAGCCCTTTGAAAAATGGTGTACATTATATTACGGTAAGTACAATAAACTTTACTTAGAATATAATTATTTATCTACAACTTAAATTATAGTGTTCAACAAACTACATTCTGTAGAATGGTTAAACAGTTTCGAAATCATTTAGATATAAGAATTTTTAAGACTATTTACTCATTAAACACAAAATATTTGTTTAATTTTAGATGGTTTTAATCTAATCTATAAATAATACAAATGAATACACACAACAATTTTACTATTATTACTGTATTAAACTTATGGATAATGAAATATCATTTTCGAAGCCTATTCATTCTAATTAATCTATGCTATGTACTGTAAATATAACCAACAATTTCAGAATAAACTTTTTAAATATATATTGCAAAATTTTGTATAGTAGTATGGAGAATTTCTAAATTTATGATAGATTAGGGTATTATCCGATTTTCTTTAGTAAGTAAGATTCACCTTAAGCTTTGATTATACCTCAACTAACTCTAAAACTCTAAATATTAACGCTATGTTTAAAATGGAGATAGTATTATGATAAATAAGATTTTCAGTTAAATACTCATCAAAGCTCATTTGTTACAGTAGAATTAACTACTATAATGCAATACTTAAAAATGAAAATTGTTTATGTATTTCATCTATGATTATATTTAGAATATTAAGTGAGCAACGTTTACAAAAAATTCTTAAATACTGTTTTACAAACAGAAAAAAGTTGCTTAAACTAGATACTGCCAGAAGTCATGCCTCGCGTTTTCATCGTGTAGAGAAAAAGTAGATCATTTCCACCTTGGTTAACTCAAGAATAAAGAACTTTCTTTTCGCTTCACTAATTTGTTTCGCCAGTTGTCTCTTAAAAGCGAACAAAAAAATAAGTGTGGATAGGGAAAAATCTTTCGTTAAATTTAGTTTAATTCAAAAGAAAACATTTAAACTTTTGTCTGAAATCTCTAAAAAGATCCAGGCAAAATCACGATGTTAGGGTTTTTCTTTTATATTTTGAATCCTTCCAAATATATCTTGGAGACACATTCCCGTTTTATCCCAAAGTTATTTATTTTATTCTATAATGAAAAACTATATTTATTATTATTTCTAGAATTATTTATTAATTCTTACTTCGTATCCCCTCTCTCTCTATCTCTTTATATATATATATATATATATATATATATATATATATATATATAAATATATATATATATATATATATATATATATATATATATATATATATATATATATATATATATATATATATATATATATATATATATATATATATATATATATATATATATATATATATATATATATATATATATATATATATATATATATATATATATATATATATATATATATACATATATATATATATATATACATACATATATATATATATATATATATATATATATATATATATATATATATATATATATAATATATATATATATATATAATATATATATATATATATATATATATATATATATATATATATATATATATATATATATATATATATATATATATATAATATATATATATATATATATATATACATATATATATATATATATATATATATATATATATATATATATATATATATATAATATATATATATATATATATATATATATATATATATATATATATATATATATATATATATATATATAACATATATATATATAGATAGATAATAGATAGATAAAGATAATTAGATATACATTTAAATATGTATTATACAGCATATATATATATATATATATATATTTAGATATATATATATATATAATATACTAATATATAATTTAAACTATATGTCGCTATATATATATTATATATATATATCAGGATTTATATAAAAAATATACTAAATAATGCGATCGATTATTCGATATATATTATAAGAAAAAAGAAATATAATATTTACAAATACTTCCAATCCATAACATGCAATAATTTCTAACAGAATCAAATACCTTCGAAATGTAATCTAGAGAACAATATGTTTCGCATGCAGCACATTTAAAGTTTAAATCAGTTCGTATAACATCATTTGAAACCGTGCCAAGCAAATAACTTTAGGAAAAGAAAAATCCATTTAAAATTCTAAATTCTGCAAAAGAATTCGAGATCAAAATGTCTTTAAATGGACTTTTATATTTTACAATTTTCTATCTTTTACACAAATAAGATTTTTTTTTATATTCGAATGATCTTTTGAATTTTAATTCTGAGTCATCTAAACATAATTACATGCAAATAGAAAATATGAGACTACCATATTAAATGATAAAATTTTAATTTAATTTAGAAAAAATATCGTTTAACCTCTTTTCTCCTATAAAAATTATGATAAAACCACAACTTAAATATTTGAGTGTACTACTCTATATAATAATAACCTAAGTTATCAGTCGGTTTGTCCTCGAATTTATGAAGCTGTAGAATCTGGAATGGATAGAGTCATCCATGTTCGATTCTTGGTGAGTTAGGGCTAACATAATTCAAAACGAGTAAAGTTTGAAATGAATAACTTTTAATCAGCATAATTGCAAAATGTAACACTATTTATTTAATATTAAAGGGAAAATGGTTCCCCATATGGTCGTTCCAATAGTTGGTAACGGAGCATGTTTATTTCGATCGCTTTCGTATGTTATGTTTGAAGCCCAGTCTTTTAGCAGTGAACCGGAATGACTTGTAATCGGCACCTTTATTCTCAAACATTTCTTTGATTCAATCAATGTACACTGAACTATCGGGGGTATTCAAACAGTCCCATAGCTGATCTTTAATCACTGTATTACTGATCTAGCTTGCTCGTTGTTTGGGATTTAACTGTACCCCTCGCTATTTGACACACGCTTTCCAAATATCGCTGTTGAACTTCGGCAAACTTCAGAAGATTTATCCCAAACTCACATCTTTGAACAAATTACATTCTGCGGTGGTCAAAAGACATGGAATGGATAGAATCATCCACATTGGATTCTTGATGAGTTAGGGTTAGCAAAATTCAAAACGAGTGAAGTTTAAAAAGAATAATTTTTAGTCAGAATAATTGTAAAATGAAGCAACATTGAATAAAAAATGAGAAATGGTTCCCCATACGGTTGTTCCAATATGAAAACTTTTAATTATCTTTTTATATGAATTCAACATGATACTAAACAGTATCGGGAGACTTTAGATGTGTATAAACATAAACAAATTATTGAGCATGTACCAGATAATTCTCAGCTAAATTTTGTACCTGCCTTATAGGGTACTTTACAATTCTGGGAAATTAAAAATTTTACTAATCCCGTCATATGACGGGCTGTAAGGTAGATCTTAATGTTATCAATTGTATTAGGAGCCCACTGTCAATTATAAAATTTACTATGTAATTATTTTAGTGAAATAATAAATATCATACAATGATTAACTATGAAAAATCGCTGAATTTTTCCCATAACTAAACATATACTATTCATAGTTTTATGTATTTCCTATGAGTCGTCTAGTGCAGCACAACCCATTTCAAGTGTTCTCAATCTGGATATCACCACAGGAGATATCGTTATAA
>CM063508.1:4992077-4997077 GCA_032207245.1 Pardosa pseudoannulata | reverse complement strand
CAATTTATCACATAACAAATAGGTGAAAATGATATTTTTTTATCATTATGACGTCATTACTTTAAATATCTCATATATTCATTTCTTATTTTATATTATTTAAACATCGTCTGCGTTGTATCCATTCGATTTGACCTGGAAATTGAGATATAAAGTGATTCACTTTCATTTCTACGTGACCCAAATTACAGCATTTTTATATGAGAACTTATTTTAAATTTATTTCTTAGTTAATTTTTACGTTACAATGAAATGTTTATCAACAATATTTCAACAACAAAAAGTACAAATTTCAGTGACTCTCATGAGCAAATAAAAACCTATCGTTTTCTGTAGTTATCTTTATATTCATATGGTTGTCAATATGTATGTGTGTTTCTGTTTCATACAAAACCATGTGGTTTGTCATGAATTTCCTTAATTGTGGACAATATTTATTACTACCAACAAAATGAGCACTGTTGTTGTCAAAACCTCTGCTTCATATTCTACCACGTAATAGGGCAAGATCTATTAACGTTGCTAATCAACGTACGGTAGTAATATAGTAATGTAATTTAGGGTTAAACTTATATTTTACTATAGAAACGTTTGAACAAAGTTAATATAAGACACAAATTCGGTTATAAAAACTGAATAATGTGATAATACGCCTATAATAGAAATATATAAATATGCCAATGACT
Organism: Pardosa pseudoannulata; assembly: GCA_032207245.1. Classification (NCBI taxonomy): domain Eukaryota; kingdom Metazoa; phylum Arthropoda; class Arachnida; order Araneae; family Lycosidae; genus Pardosa; species Pardosa pseudoannulata. The sequence goes on along the minus strand of CM063508.1, from coordinate 4,996,391 downwards.
CGAACTTAACTATGGCGAATTTAGAGTTATTCAAGAAAACAATATTCACAATTGTATTTCTATACTACAAACATCGTTATTTTTAACACACTGTTTTTATTTTTTAATTCTTAAAATATTTTCAAATTAAAACTTTTCCCAAAATTAGTCTTTTACACTTTATTAATTTAAAATAATTAATTTTATCTTTCAAATTTTAAAGAAAAAATAACGTAAATTACAAAACGGAATACAATCTTCGAAATATATTCACACTTAATTTAAAAATATGTTATAATAAAAAGTTTATATTACATCTTGAATTTGTCCACCAATATTAGATTGCGAAAAACATCAGATATACTATATTTATTGTCAAACAAATTATATACGTGGTTGAAATTTCAATGAAATTCCGTTAAAACATGTTTAATATTTTTGTCAGACAAATAGGCAAAAGGTCTGTTAAATAAAATTTATTTTAAAAAGAAACAAAGACTTAATACACGCTAAGCCCAAGTAATCTTCAAAGTCCCATGATGCAACTACAGTGTTGTCTGGGGAAGCAGGTTTTACAGGCAAAATTTTATTTTATATAGTTCTAGCTGGTAAGAACAAAAAAAAAAAAAAAAGAATAGTTTAAATTAAAGTTTGTTTTGAAATAAAGAATGGACACTCCATTTCTAATCTTGAACTATTTTGAAGCTTGATCATATGGTTAAAGTTTTCTAGGGTGAAGCATAATTTACAAGGAAAGTAAAACCATTTTATATAGATATTTATAGAACAAACAAAACAGTAATGATCAATTTTATGCAGTTGTAAAGATATTGAATTATTATATTGGACTGCAGTGTAATTAAAAATGTATGTATGATTTTGAATATCCAGCTGAATTAGAAATGTCCAAAATTATAGTTGTAACATTTGATATACGTATAATGCGTTAAAAGAAAAAAATATTGAATACTACACAATTTCATAGTTGTATAAAAAGAGATTTATGCAACATGTAATTCAAAATAACCTGCTATTACGCATAAACACTCTAAAAAATTTAATGAGTAAAAAATGTGTTTTATTATTTATATTTTATTCCTTATATTTTATTATTTTTGCAACAATATATTTCATACCCTGTGTTTTATTTTTCTTATTTCATTATTTGTATTTTATTACATATATTTTATTTTTATATATTACAATGAAGGTATTTTAACAACTGGAAATTTCAAAAATAATGATATTATATTCTAGAAATTGTATTAAATCATCTATGTAAATTATTATGATAAATGTAAAAATCGAGCATAATCTGAATCATCTTAGATAAACAAAATTTCTTAATATTCGTAAAACTAAATATAATTTTTTGACATCAAGGAGTATCTCATGACTTTGGGGACATTTGACCAATATTGTTAAATATCAAATATGTTATTCAGGAATATCATTTACGGGATGCATCTGTAAGTTTGTATGCAGTTTATATTAAATTATTTATAATCCTATATTGTAGTCTATATTAAAATATCTATAAGTCTATATTACAGCATATTTTAAATTATTTTAGTTATATTAATATATATATATATATATATATATATATATATATATATATATATATATATATATATATATATATATATATATATATATATATATATATATATATATATATATATATATATATATATATATATATATATATATATATATATATATATATATATATATTTTACCAAAAATATAATTTTTTGATATCAAATAGTATCTTCTGTCTTTGAGGGTAATTTTACCAATATTACTAAATATCAAATATATTAAATAGGAATTTCATTTAGGGAACATCTATAATCCTATATTAGAATCTATACTAAATTATTAGTCTACATATAAGTCTATAATAAATTATTTTAGTTGTATTCAGCAATATATCTTAATACTCGTGAGACTAAATATAATATTCTGACATCAAAGAGTAGCTCATGTCTTTGAAGGACATTTGACCAATATTGTTGAATATCAAATAAGTTATTCATTGATATCATTTAGGGGGGCATAAGTCTATATTACAATCTATACTAAATTATTAGTCTATATATAAGTGTATATTAAATTATTTTAATTACTTTCAACAATTTACCTTAATACTCCAAAAATTAAGTATAATTTTCTGACATCAAATAGAATATCATGTCTTTGAGTGACATTTGACCAATATTGTTAAACATCAAATATGTTATTCATTAATATCATTTAGGGGCATATATTAGTCTATATAACAATCTATACTAAATTATTATTCTAAATGTAAGACTATAAAAATTATTTTAGTCACATTCAACAATATATCTTAATAGACGAGAGACTAAATTTTCTTACATCAAAGAGTATTTCAGGTTTTTAAGGGACATTTGAACAATATTGCTAAATATTATATATGTTATTTAGGAATATCATTTTGGTGGGCATCTATAACTCTATATTGCAATGTATACTAAATTATCTATAAGCCTATATTAAATTATTTTAGTTATATTCAGCAATATTTCTCAATACTCGTGAAATTAAATATAATATTCTGCATCAAAGAGTATTCGATGTCTTTCAAGGACCTTTGACCAATATTGCTAAATATCAAATATGTTATTCAGAAATACAATTTAAGAGGGGGAATTGATATATCTATATTACAATTTTAATATTTTCTTATTTTTAAGCTAACTTAGAAAAACGGATATACTTTAAATCACTGTTATGACTTATTTTCTTCAGTGTCTGTATTTTCCCCTTGCAATTTTTAAATTATTACAAAAGATGTTTGTTTTAATATAACAATACGCCTGCATTCCAGACTATCATTGTTTACTTTTCTCTATTCTATGGTATAAGGAATTTTATGTGTTTACTTATAAAAATTTCCGTATAATATTTTTCATTACATTGCCCATTAAAGAGGCCCATAAAAAATAAACACTTACAACAAATCTTATATCAATAATTACTCTTATAGCGCGACTCGAAAAGACAAAAACCTTCTCCTTAACCCATCGTTAACCGAACGATAAAGAAAGCCTTTTTACCCTCCGCATCTCATCCAACGGCATTATGTAGGAGAAAGAGCAATAGGGATTGGGCGGGGGAAAAAATTCCCTTACTACGACTGTGGTCAGCGCCATCTGTCGGGAATCATTTCGTCCCGGGGAGCGTATCCTGCATCGTCCGAGCATTCCAGCAGATAGCAGTTATATCTCAACAGAGTAGAAGCTAGCATGGCGGATTTCTGGAACTGTGTTATGTACCGGGATATGTATACAGTTGATAACAGCACTGCAGCTGCATAAATGAGAAGCAGGTGGGTGTCTAACGTTTTTAAAGTAATTGATGTTTTCATTACAGAGTTTTGACTTAAGCTACTCCTTGCCATCTCCTGTATTTGTAAGGGTGGAACGGTAAAGGGAATTTTCCTTGCCACAATCGGGACATTTTTCTTTCGAAAAAAAACTTTTTTTCTATGTAAATAAGTGAAAATATATGTTTCTAGATATATTAAGACACACCTAAAAAAAGGCAGTTATTTGTGTATACATATGTGCAGAAACTAAATATGAATTAATACATGTTACACATATATTTAAACAGGTTATAAAATTTCCTAATATAGAAAGTATAATAAAATAACAGCATCCTTCACAATGTTCCATATTTGTGCATAAAAGTTCAATTTCGGGGCCAAACGGCAAAAATGTGTAACTGTAAACAAGTTACACGTTTGGTGCTTATAATTTCATAACAGTCTAATAGTTTACTTTTCTTTCATTTCCAAATATGTTGATATGATACTATATTGTTTCAGAACTGTTATAATTGACATATGTAAACAATATCTTCTTTGTTTATATGATTAATATAGATTTTTTACTTAAAATATATATTTAAAGAACTTTAATAAAATTTCAAAATATTTGTCTTTAAATAATATAATTATTTTCGTTAGGAAATATTTTTCAAAATTGTGCATTACTGTGAATTAAGATAATTAGAAAATAAAATAATACTGACGGATACTTTTGGAACAGATTATACATGGAATATTTTTAAAAATAATTTTTATTCAACGATATCGTACATAAAAAAACATTTACTTACTTTATGTAATTAAACGTTTTTTTTATAAATGTAAAGTAATTTAAAGTTTTATTTTATTGTAATTGTAGTTTTTTTATTGTGATAATAGCTATATTTTAATCATATATTATAATTATTAAGTTTTTTTTATTATTTTTAAAGAACTATTAATATACGAGGATCTATATGTAATTATGTTAACAT
>CM063508.1:4942077-4984577 GCA_032207245.1 Pardosa pseudoannulata | reverse complement strand
TGTACTAAGAAAAATAAATATTGTAGTCAGGAAATATTTCAATGAACATTTAGTTTGACCATATCTGAGTGGATTTCCATTAGTTTTGTTTTGACATCTATATGTACAAATTCACGTACGTATCTCAAATAATTAAAAACATGTATTTTGGATTCTTAATTATTATTATTTAATTTCACCTCATGTTTTGAATGCAATTTGTACGTTATAAAGGAAAAGCTTGAATATAACGTATTTTAATGCCCCGATGAAAACTGATCCTGCAAGGATAAAAGTCAGTCACCAAATTTGCAAATTTATACTGTTATTAAAAACTCAATACAGTAATATGTAAAAAACAATCAATTCAAAATAGCAAGAAATTGCAAATTTACTTCTATTAATTCATTTTTGATCGCAATCTTTACTCTATGTAGTGAAAATCTGATTCTTACGCGTATTAATACTGTCGTTTAAAATTGATCCAGCAAGGACATAAATTAGTCATCAAATCGGAGAATTTATAATGTTTTTACAAACTGAATACAGTATTGAGTGAAAAAAACAATGTTAAACAATGATAAGATCCAAATAAACATGCATTCATTGACTTTTGGTTGCATTATGTACTCTATGTAGCAAAAATTTGAATATAACTTATATGAATGTTGACAGTCAAGCTCCTGCAATGAGAAAAGTCATTCACCAAATTTGCAAATTTATACTGTTGTTACAAACTCAATGCAGTGATCAGTAAAATACAGTTAATGTCGATTAAAAAGAAAATGCAAATTCACTTCCATTAATTCACTTTTGATCGCAATCTGTCCTCTATGTTTGGGAAATCTGATTATGACGTTTGTTAATGTCGTCGTTTAAAACTGATCCAGCAACGAGATAAATCAGTAACTAATTCCTCGAACTTATAATGTTGTTACAGACTGAATACAGTACTAAGTGAAAAACAAACATTGTTAAATGATGAGGAGATTCAAATAAACATCCATTCATTCATTTTTGGTTGCACTCTGTACTCATGCAGCAAACATTTGACTATAACTAATATTAATGCTGTTGGACAAAACTGCTCCTGCAATCAGAAAAGTCATTCACCAAATCTGCAAATTTATAATGTTATTACAAACTCAATGCACTAATCAGTAAAAAGCAGTCAATGTCAATTAACAATAAAATGCAAATTCACTTCCATTAATTCACTTTTGATCGCAATCTGTACTCTATGTAGGAAAAATCTGATTATTACGTGTATTAATGTCGTCTCTTAAATCTGATAACGGAAGGAGATAAATCGGTAAACAGTTCTTCGAACTTATAATGTTGTTTCAAACTGATTACAATACTTAGTGAAAAACAAACAATGTTAAATGATGAGGAGATTAAAATAAACATCTATTCATTCATTTTTAGTTGCACTCTATACTCATGTAGCAAAAATTTGAATATAACTAACATTAATGCTGCCACCAAATCTGCAATTTTATACTGTTATTACGAACTCAGTACAGTAATAAGTAAAGCAATGTACAGTAATAAGTAAACAATTCCAAAAAACAAGAAAATGTTGATTTGCTTTCATTATTTCACTTTTGATAGCAATCTTCACTATATGTAGCGAAACTCTGATTACTGCGTATATTAATGCTGTCATTTAAAACTGATTCAGCAAGGAGATAAATCTCTCACCAACTCCTCGAATTTACAATGTTGTTACAAACTGACTACAATACTAAGTGAAAAACAAACAATGTTAAATGATGAGGAGATTCAAATAAACATCCATTCATTCATATTTAGTTGCACTCTGTACTGAAGTAGCAAAAATTTGAATATAATTTATATTAATGCTGACAGACAAAACTGTTCCTGTAATGAGAAAAGTCACTCGCCAAATCTGCAACTTTATACTGTTATTACAAACTCCATACAGTACTAAATAAAAACAAACATTGCTAAATAACAAGAAATTTCAAATTCACTTCTATTAATTCACTTTTGATCACAATCTTTCTTCGATGTAACAAAAATCTGATTTTTAGGTATATTAATGCTGTAGTTTAAAACTGATCCAGAAACGAGATAAATAAGTCACCAAATCTGCGAATTTATAATTCTATTACAAACTGAATACAGTACTAAGTGAAACAAAATTAAATAATGAAGATATTCAAAGAAACATTCATTCATTCACTTTTGGTTGCACTTTGTACTCTAAGAAAAAATTTGAATATAACTTATATTAAAGTTTTCAGTCAAAACTGCTCCTGCATTGAGAAAAGTCATTCACCAAATCTGCAAATTTATACTGTTATTACAAACTGAATGCAGTAATCAGTAAAATAACAATCAATGTCAATTAACAAGAAAATGCAAATTCACTTTTGATCACCATCTGTACTATATATAGGGAAAATCTGATTATTACGTATATTAATGATGCCTTTTAAAACTGATCCAACAAGGAGATAAATCAGTCACCAAATACGCGAACTTATAATGTTGTTACAAACTGTATAGTGTAATAAGTGCAAAAAATAATGTTAAACAATGAGAAGAGGCAAATAAACATCCATTCATTCGCTTTTGGTTGCATACTGTACTCATGTACTCAGTAAGGTGATAAATCAGTCATCAAATCCGCGAATTTATAAGGTTGTTACAAACGTATTACAATATTAAGTGAAAAAAGAATTAATGCTAAATAATGTGAAGATGCAAATAAACATCCATTCTTTCTCTTTTAGTTGCAATCTGTGCTCTATGTAGCAAAAATTTGAAAGTAATTTATATTAATGCTGTCAGTCAAACCTGTTCCTGCAAGGAAAAAGTCATTCACCAAATCTGCAAATTTATACTGATATTACAAACTCAATATAGTAATACGTAAAAACAAACATTGCCAAATAACAAAAAACGGCAAATTCACTTCCATTAATTCACTTTTGATCTCCATCTTTACTATATGTAGCGAAAATCTGATTGCTGAGTATATTAAAGCTGACTGATTCAGCAAGGAGATAAATCAGTCACCAAATCCACGAATTTATAAAGTTGTTACAAACGGAATACAGTATTAAGTGAAAAAATAATGTTAAACAATGAGGAGAGGCAAATAAACATCCATTCATTTACTTTTGGTTGCACTCTGTGTAACAACATTTGAAAGTAATTTATATTAATGCTGTCAGTCAAAACTGTTCCTGCAATGAGAAAAGTTATTCACCAAATCTGCAAATTTATACTGTTATTATAAACTCAATGCAGTAATAAGTAAAAAAAAGCATTGCCAAATAACAAGAAAATGCAAGTTCACTTCCATTCATTCATTTTGATCGCAATATGTAATATATGTAGCAAAAATCTTATTACTGCTTATATTAATGTTGTCGTTTAAAACTGATAAAACAAAGAAGATAAATCAGTCACCAAATCTACGAATTTATAATGTTGTTACAAACTGAATACAGTATTAAGTGAAAAATCAATGTTAAAGAATGAGAAGAGGCAAATAAATATCCATTCATTCACTTTCAGTTGCACTCTGTACACTATGTAGGAAATATTTGAAAGTAGTTTATATTAATACTATCAGTCAAAACTGTTCCTGCAAGGGGAAAAATCATTCACCAAATCTGCAAATTTATACTGTTATTTACTGTTATTACAAACTGAATGCAGTGATAAATAAAAAACAAACAATGCCAAATAATCAGAAAATGCAAATTCACTTCCATTAATTCACGTATTTTGCTTGTAACATATTTGGCTTCGCATTAAACTAATTGCTTCTACGCTTCTTTTAATCCCTCAGACATAGACGGAAAGAAGCAAAAGTCGTGAAAAAAAGCCAGAGCTGAATAAAACCGATACGACCACTTCTGAAGTATCAAGTGGAAGTGTGTTTTCATTTATCAAAATATCACTTTGAACTTGATGTTTTTTCCACTGTTTTCAGTGCACAAATTCCTAGAGCACATCTACTTATTCTTTTCCTAATCATGAATATGAAACTAGCTGCATGCTGCTTTTTACAGAAGTGGAAAAATTAAATGAATTGATGATGGTTTTGCTTCCCCATAAATTTAAAAATGATTAATTCTCCAATAAATTTAAAAATAATACCAAGGATTTTTTAAATTGGCTCGATTTTTATGACGCTATTACTTAATACTTTGGTTTTATCAAAACATTGTCATTAAAAAAGATTTATTTGATGAATTACACTGTAATTATTATTATTATGCATTTGTAATTATTATTAATGTAAAGGAAATTGTTTCCGATGAGTAGACATTTTAAATGGAATATCAAAATCATTGTTTCAATTGTTGAAATTTTGTGTATAGAATTGTTGGATATGCCACCTACATTAATGATTCTCACACAATAAAAAGAAAAATATTAATATAACGGTCATTAACGCAACCAGTCTACAATTATTCAACAATAACAGATATCAAAGTATTCATATGCAGTTCATAATAGGATGGGCAGACAATCAGAACAATCATTCTGAACCCTTATTGTTCGATTGAATTTAGGTGAATATATATTCATGAATGTATTTAATCTAAATTATTATTCGTTGCATAGGATAAAACAAATATGAAGTTTAAACAATTTTGTATATTAAAGTCATTTTATAGATAATAATATTAGAGGTTTGAATATAGCAAATAACATTAATGTCATCCATTTTTTAGCTTCACCCGAAATGTGATGCTAAGTTGTAAAGTGGTAAGTCAAATTTTAGAAGAAAAAAAGATAAAAATATTTTTCCAGAAGTTACTTTTGAAATATTACAGTTTCTAATTACTTTGCAAAGAAATTACTGTAAGTATGAAATATTTCAGTTATAGGGTCATACGATTGTTAAAACTAAAACAAACTAGATATTTCAGAAAAAATATATATGTAAAAGGATTTCAGCTGTGAACATTTTAAAACAATCCGCCTAAAAAATCCCAATATTGAGAGAAGCTATGTTTACAGTAAACTGATTTAAACTTACAAAAACTTAACTTGATTTTCCACAACTTGTGTTTTTTCATGTAATGCAAATATTATCTCAAAACGTTTTTAACATTTTTTCATGAAACTTTTACAATACAATTTTATCCACTTAAACGAAATTTTTTTGTGTAATTCTCAAAATATATTTTTTTAATAATAAATTTTTAATTTTGAAGGAAAAAGTTCACTTTTTCAAATATTTTGTAAAAATATATATTTATCTTAAATATATACAAATATAAGTTCTAAGTTATATTGAGATATAGTAATATAGTTTAAAACAATAAGTTTGTAAGTGTTTAAACTGAATTATACTTTTAGTAATGATGCTCCTTGATATCATTTTTGTTAACACTAGATTTATGAATGTTGATCATATACCTATTTTTACTGAAGTGAGCCAATCGGACTCATAGAGGAAAATTGAAGTTTTTTTGCAAAAAAATAGTTCCAAATTAATTTAAATAAAATGTTTATTATCAAAAAGTTCATGGAAAGTATTTTTTACGTATAAAATCTGTTTTTGAAACACATTTTCCGCAAACATTTATATTACATTTATCACAATGGTTTCTACATCTGTTTCTTTTGCACGATTATTGAACTTGACAATTCTTCCGTGCATGAATTTCTGTCATTGAAATGGAAGTGTACTCGACTTTTTCTATATTTACTTCTTAGCTCGGTAGCCACCAATTAGAAAATAAAATCTTTTCGTGAAATATTTACTCCAGTCATTTCTTTATACAGAAATGTTAAAACATTAAATAAGTCAAATTGGCACACAATCGTAAAAATAGGTATACCACAGTTGATAATGAGAAATGAAGGGGTCTTCGAGGAAGAGGAATGAAAGTTTACATATATTTTATTACTTAACAAAAAACAAAGGTATGTTTTTAAAAAAATATATTAAAGTTTTATATATATATATATATAGTGATCAAATGTTTAATGAGTCAAATTGGCTCGGGCCGCAAATCTAGTGTCAACTGGAATATGTCTCTAATTTAAAACTTTCTAAAATAATGTATACTTATGTCAAAACAATAAATGAGATATGTGTGTAACGATAAAAATATTTCTACATATGCATAAAAAATTATATTTGCAAGTATGAGAAATAGTTTTTTACATTTTTTTACATTTAAGAGTCGTATGATCCCCTTTAAAACGAAATAATTACATTACGAATATATGCACCATTTGTCGACATGGTATTTATTGGTAGCCACAGTGCTCAAGTAGCCTCATTAACAAGAGAAACTGAGTTTCACTACTAAGAAGAATGGGCAGATGATGATGATAATCCTTATAAACTCTTAATACCTAATTTTAAAAAAATCATGTTGATCTTCTTGTCAACGCTACTTGGACGAGACGTGGCTCCGAGTACGTGATCCAAGGAACACAAGAATTAACTCGCTTTTTGTTTGACGAATAGCACTAGGTTGATAGAACGTCTTTGCTCAAGTGGGACCTAGTAATTTAGATGCAGGGACTAGGTAGAATAGCCCCCAGGTTTAGCCTAAGACCTTCAAAAATATCATTTGATAACTTGTAGGACAGTGACGACGAACCTAAATTACGTGCCCCAGTCACCATTAACGAACACGATGGATCTTCGTTCAGCTAAAATCTAGAACCAGCAACCCTCCAGTTACGAGATCTTTGCATTTTCTGACTACAACGACTCAACGACATATGCGTAGTACACATTATATTTTGTCAGCAACGTTTGCAAACTCAGTTAATTGATATAATGAATATAATTTTTACTAAATTATTCAGCAAACTATCACGGGATGCTATTTTCATTACTGCAACATATTTTTGAAAAACTTTAAATTTTCTTAGTGAAATTAAAAGCAAAAATCATGTAATATCAATTAATATCAATCACCAAGTATGAAGTACTAGAACATATTTGAAATGAGATAATAAAATACTACATTTACCGTACGTTATCTAGGAGCTCGTAATCAGATAACAAAAAGTGTAAAAGATGTATAATATATATATATATATATATATATATATATATATATATATATATATATATATATATAACATATTCAGGAGTTCGTCGCCGATCACATAATAAAGTCATAATTCCAATCACATAAGGTAGTCGTAGTTAATAACTTTCATTTCCATATGGAAAATACGTAAGCCTTACGCCACACACCTCATTCCTTCATCTAATAGAATACTTCTCTCGCTGTGTCACGTGACCATCAAAACCGGAAACACAACGACACCACTCTCATAATTTAAAACTACAATATTTACTGTTATATATCTCTATATATGTATATATGTGTATACATGTATACATATATATATTTATATGTATATATATATATATATATATATATATATATATATATATATATATATATATATATATATATATATATATATATATATATATATATATATATATATATATATATATATATATATATATATATATATATATATATATATATATATATATATATATATATATATGTATATATATATATATGTATATATATATATATATATATATATATATATATATATATATATATATATATATATATATATATATATATATATATATATATATATACATATATATACATATACATATATATATATATGTATATATACGAACAAATGTATAGGTATATACTTGATAATAGTAATAAACTTGTCATTCCATTCAATTTCCTTACACTATTTTCCTTTATAATATATAAAAAAATTCTAACAGTTATTACATTATACAAGGTAAAATATTTTTTATGAAAATATTTCGATTAAACTGAAATTTTAATGCATACCGTTACAACACACGAGTCAAATTAAAAATACTTTGGAATTTATCTTTCTTTAATATATGTGTAAGTTGAGAAACAAAACTATCAACAAGTCTTTAAAATTTTTCCACTATTGTCAAAAAAAGTATGCAGCTAGTTTCCTATTCATGACTAGAAAAATAAATAATAAGGCGATACGCTTCAGGAATTTGTGCACTGAAAACACTGAAAAAATAACAAGTTGAAAGCGATATTTTGATAAATGAAAACACACTTCTACTTGATACTTCAGAAATGGTCGCGTTGGTTTTATTCAGCTATTTTTTTTCACGACTTTTCGGTTTCCCCGCCTGTGTCTCAGAGAATAAAAGAAACGTAAAAGCAATTAGTCTAATGCGAAGCTAAATAAATTACAAGCAAAACACGTGAAGTAATGGAAACGAATTTGCATCTTTTGAATATTTGGTATTGTTTGTTTTTCCTTAACACTACATTCGGGTTAGAACAAGAGTATATTTTTGAGGAAACGGTAATGCAGGTGTGCAGCATCAGAATTATAATTTTGAAATGAAGGTATTAAAAATATATTTAGGGAAACGGTATTAAAATGTATAGATCACAAAATATAAGTTTCCATACATATTATTTTCAGTTAAAGATAATTAGTCTATAAACTAATTTAGTATAGATATGTTTTTACATATCCATATACTCTTTCTAAAATATTTATTTTGTTAATAAAATGGCCTTGAAACAGAACATAATATTTAGTGAATATGAATAACATAGCATTAGCTTCGAAATATTTGGAAATATTAAGTACCTTTTCGCTTTGTACTTGGTATCAATTAATTCTGCAGAATAAGTTTGTAAAAATACATTGTTGTAAAAGCCTTTATTTACAGCTAAGAGTGTTATACGTGTATACATACATGGATATTAATCCCCAAAACTGCAAAATTATTCCGTTATTCCACATTGAGTCCAAATAAATGGAAGATAAATAAACAAATAATGACAAATATATATATATATATATATATATATATATATATATATATATATATATATATATATATTCTAGAATACAAGAATAGTACCGTAAATATAATAATATCATTCTAGTTTAAATGGAGATTATAAGCTTCCTTTACATAGGTGAAAATTCGATACTTATTTTACATGAGTAAAAACATAATTGGTCAAAATCAACAGTTATGTGAAAGATATAAAAAAGTTTAATATATCTTCAAGTTAACATTTCTAAAATCGTATAATTTGAAAATTTTATGACTAAAGGATAAAATGTTAGAAACTCGTATTTTGGAAACAAAATATTAAAAAATATCATTTTAAATAAAATTTGCTTTATACTGAAATATTTAAATTTCTATCTACTAATAGAATTGTGGTGAAGACTGAAATGAATTATTTATTTATTCAATTACATTCTTATATCCTAATATTTATTAGCATTTGATGGTGTTTCTATTTTAATTTTTACATACATTTAATCAGTCCGATGTTCCACGAATCTGGAAATTTAAATTATTCAATTATTTTTTATACTTATATGAGAGTATATAAGCGTATAACATAAAATATACACGGTAATATAATGTTTAAAAAAATCAATAAAAATTAAAGTTAACTATACTTTGACAATCATTTAAAATGTACGCAAAAATTATATTAAGGAATCTCCTATGTCATAAAATTAATCGGTGCAATTTGAAATTGTGTCTGATATAAAGTTTAAAAAATTTCAAAATACTAGATAAAACTGGGAGAAAATTTAGGAGGCATTCAAGTCATGTCATTTGATATAAAAATATAAAATTTTCTTCATAATTGATTAAAAAAATACAAAAATAGATTTATAGGGTGTCTGGTTTGATTTACAAGACGTTTCGAAATACTTAAGACATTGTATGCGGGACACGTGCTAGTCCGTATTCTGACGATAGATACTTGAGCACGGGCCACGTACTTGTACGGGTTAATGTAAAAACAGGTTTTGTTTGTGGGTGCAAAAATAACAGTATATACAGAAAAACGAAGCCGAATGTTCTTGTCTACTACATAGATTCTGGGAAAATTTAGACAAATAAAAACTAGATTTTATATTATTAGTTTTATGATTGCTATTTTGATTTTTGTATAATGTAAAAATGTTTGTATATAACATAATTCGAAAAAATTAAATCTATATACTACTATTTCTATTTGATTTTTCATATTTACGATACTATTATAAACACATATTTTGTGTTTACAAATATCTTATGGTTCTTATTTATATATTTCTATTTATAGATTTGTTTATATATTTCGATATAAAATATGAAAAGTTATTTAAAAAATTAAATAATTTTCCAATTTTTGAGATTTAATTGAATAACTACATTTACTCTCAAAACGCCCGATCCCGGTAGAATTCCACTGCGAAATGTACCCGTACACAATGTGTTAATAACATTTATAAAAATTTGGGAAAAATTCGTTCTCTTAATTGTTTATGAAATACAAAATAGTACAATTCTATATAGGAGATGTGAATCTCTATTATAGCTGATATAGTTTTTAAAGTGTACATTTATCCCTTCAATAATGTTGAAAGCAAAATATATAAAACATTATATAAATTACCTCAAAATTTAGACATTATCTTTCGAATATATGACTATAATTCAAACTGTCTAACTGCGATATATGTTAAACATTTTGAAAACACGTTCTATAACTAATACATTGGTAAACAATGTATATATATATATATATATATATATATATATATATATATATATATATATATATATATATATTTATATATATATATATATATATATATATATATATATATATATATATACATATATGCAGTCAAACCTCCCTATCTCGAATCTCTTGGGAGTAAAAGAAAAATTCGAGATAAACAGGTTTCGAGATACGCAGATTTTAAGAAAATAGACTAAGAAAATTTCTTTACACAATAGAAAAGATTGAAAATTTGAAGTACTTTTTGTTTTATTTACATACCTTATAGAAAGTAATCCCTTAGGAGTTTTTGATGCAAAACATTTTTAGACTGGACAGTTATTTGTAGTTTTGACGCAGTGGCGAAACAAATTGATCAATATTTCCTTGGGATTCAAGAAAAATTCTTAGTGTTTCAATGGCTTTTTTTTTACATCGATGTTGTCCTCTTTGTCATGACCCTCTTCATCCTCAGAAGTTCCACAAACGTTTTCTAAAATTTTGGGATCCAGTTAATAATGTTCCGCTTGTTACCACTGATTCATTTACTTTTATAAAATCTTTATATGAAGTGTCAGTATTCAGTTTCTCTCTGATAATCATCCATTCCTTCGGGTTTTCATCAGTTTCCTCGGCCGGTTGCTATTCCATAGCAGATTTTTTAGGACAATTCCCACCCAGTCCTTGACCAAATAACCCCCAGAGAAAGGAAACTAGTAGTATAATTCCGGGAAATGGGACCTTGTGCGGTTGTCAACACAATAAGGCTGTAAACTTTAATGTTGTGTTTCTTACGGAAATTGGAGATAGACAGGTTTGGGAAAAAAATAGTTTGAGATAGGTTTGGAAAATACGTTAAATTTTTATTGAAAATGTAGGGAAATTGAAAAAAATTCGACATAGACAGGTTTTCGAGATAGACAGATTTGACTATATATATATATATATATATATATATATATATATATATATATATATATATATATATATATATATATATATATATATATACATGAGAAAATGAGGAAAAGCCCATTGTGTTTTCACTGTCTTTTTTTAATATGACGGTTAATTTGATCAGGAATTTCTGCTTAAATCATTTTTTTAAATGCAAAGTATAAGTGAACTAATAACTATTGTGTTTCCTGTTAAGCCTCTCTGTAACTGCAGGGTTTTCTAAAATTTTCTCCCTGTTTTTAATACATAAATTCGGGGACATTATAGGGTTAATATATACATATATGATAAAAGATTAATGGAAGAGTTAAAAGAATAGCCTTTTTAACCGTTACATAAATTACCTCACAATTTACATATTCTCTCTCGAATATATGACTGTAATTTAAATTGTGTAACTACTACAAAACACGTGAAGACGTTTTATAACTAATACATTGATAAACAATGCTCAGATATATTGGAAGAAATTGAGTTTATCAAATACAAATGGACAATTTATTGTGACAAATAAAATTGTAAAATGTTTTAAATTTAATTTTAATGTTTTTAAATTTTACAAGAAGAATGAGCAACCAATATACTTGTTTAGATGAAAAGCATGGATAATTAATTGTTACTATTTAGCTAGATTAGGTATTGCAAATTTGAAAGTTTAATGGTAGAGGTAAAAAAATAATATATTTAACCGCTTTTTGAACTAACCTAATTTCCTAAACAATCGTTTATCTTCCTTTATCTAACAATTGCGCTGGTTTGAGTTTGAATAATGATAAATAAACGAAAAAAATCTTTTGAATTTCTCACATTTCATACGTTCTCCGAATGACGAATAGCTGAATCAAAGGTGAATTTTTCAGTTCGTTTAAATTCTTGACACTTTATTTCCAGTCAAGCTAATCCTGTAAAGTGACCTTCGGAAATGAACATTCCTTCCTAGAAACGCGCGAGGGATCAGCGCCGGATCAGTGATTCTTCTTCAAACATGATGGCTAAGACAGTCTCCGATTTAGAAATGTCCAGTAAAAAAGAAGGAATTGAGCCCTAAGAAAGAGGAAATGCTTTCCGTCTGATTTTATCTGAAGGTTTAGTTATTTAAGGGATTTTTCCCCTTTTGGAAATCAAATAAGTTCAATTCGGGGAAATGATACTAAAGAGGAAGGAATTCATGTCCCGATTTATTTATTATTTTCCGGAACTCAGCATTTCGGGAGAAAAAAATGAGGAAATATCTTAGATTTTTTTAATACACTCACATAATGTATTTCTTATGGTTCTATCTTTATAATTTTAAGTAGAAATTAACCCCTACCTTTACAGATGCTATAAATCTAAGTACATTCTATATAAATGTATATTTATGTACTATTTTATTGTTCTTATCGTTGTAATTCTATAGCAATAAAAAATAATGCAGCAGTAATGCTCATCTATATTTAAAGCACCTCGCGCCTGATCGCGTATTAGTCGATTTGCTGTCGATAAAGATGAAACATTGTCACCTAGTATGTATTTACTACTCAAATGAGTACTACAAAAAATAAAATACTTTATTCAGTTACGCACACTTTGAGCTAATCCTTACTCCCTGCCGTTTGCTCTTCCACATATGACCGGTAATTTTGAGAAGAAAAATACTAAGTGATATTCTAATTCATTTATTTTACTAAAAATGAAAGTTACATTTCTCTTGTAGATTAAAGATATTGATACTATATATTTACATTTTCAATATTTCTTAGAAAA
The DNA here is from genome assembly GCA_032207245.1 of Pardosa pseudoannulata. Classification (NCBI taxonomy): domain Eukaryota; kingdom Metazoa; phylum Arthropoda; class Arachnida; order Araneae; family Lycosidae; genus Pardosa; species Pardosa pseudoannulata. The sequence continues at coordinate 4,971,300 of CM063508.1, read as the reverse complement.
ATGATTAAGATTAAGAAATAATATTCGGTAATGTAATTAAATAGTTTGAAAGGCGACACAATTTGCTAAAATCAATAAAATATTTTTCTTCGATATTTGAAAAACAATTTATGCTATAATAAGGAAAAAAAAACTAAAAAAAAATTAATTAAAATCTTATTTTTTTTAAATTTAAAAATACGTTAGTGGAAAATTCAATATTTTTACATTAAAATTAAGATTTTAAAACATTTAAACACTGAAAATTTGTCGCTTTTTAGGCGTAACATGTATACCAAATTTGAAATTTATATCCACAATATATGATTTTGAAATCATACGCGTAGTGCTTAATTTATATTTTGAAAAACATCCTCTTTAAAGTGACATTAATAGCTTAAAGGAAATATATTTCATATAGTGTTTAATTGAAATTTTGGAGTAATTATATGCATTTTATCTATAGGAAAAAGAATATAAATAACTATCAGACATAGAGTAATTAAGTATCAAACATACTTGATTTTGAAATTATAAGGTTAAGTGTCTCCTTAAAGGAATCATTGTATTCTCATTCACTTAACTTTGACAGTGGACACAGGTTTACTATTGACAAATGCGTAATCAATACTTATAAGGAATGAGAACAATCTGCACAAGCTTTAAAGTTGTACATTAACTTTATGCTTATAAGTTTTATAAGATTTACTTATTACAATTCTAATCAAAAATATAAGTTTCTTTACAGAAACTTGCTCCGATGTAGAAATTCGGGAAAGAATGTAGGGAACATAACTACTAGCTTGAGATCAATTTTTTAAGTAAAGGACAATAAATTTCTAGAAACAAATATAGGAATAAATTGTAACTAGACCGAAAAATCAATGAAATATTCACTTTCATTGAATTAGAATATAACTTTTATAGATTTAAGGGTTGACGGGTTAGTGTCACATAAGTAGAAATTTACAGAAAATCAACTATTGCACAAGAAATTACGGATAAATATATTATAAAGATATTTTTTATATTTAAAAAAATTAATGCAGTTATTAAATGAAAATTTATTGGGATTTTATAATACCATTAAACCATATATCTTTAAGTATGACTTAGCCGTATTATACCTACCACTTAAGAGCATATATAATTTATCACTGCAATTATACAAATATTTTAACATATAATGTTAAATAATGTATAATTTTTTACTGTCAGGGAATTAGAATTTCACATTTAGAGATTTAAGGGTTGATGGGTTAGTGTCACATAAGAAGAGATTTGCAGAGAATCAACCATTGCAAAAGAACTTAAGGGCAAATATATTATAAAGGTATTTTTAAAATTTAAAAAATATTGCAGTCATTAAAAAAAATTTATTGTGATTTATACTGCAATTTTACAAATTTTTTAGCATATAGTGTTAAATAACCTATAATTTTGTAATGTGTAGATTACAAATAAACTATACCCCAGAAATATCCTTTTAAATAATTTTGTGACATTTCATAATTATGCTTTAATATAAAGTCCGTAAAGTATTTTTATATAGCATACTGAAAAATAAAATGTGTTTTAATTATTAAGTTTTATTCTCATTTTTGCATACTTTTGTATACGTATATAATAAATTAATATAAAAATAATATTATGCAAAAATTAATTTTAAATAAAAATTAATAACAGAACAACATTTGAAATAAAATACAGAGGAAGTAAATGCTGTAAAAACTGGAGAATTTACTTCATTTGAGATTTTTCCTTAATATTGATATTTAAGCTGCAATTCGTATATCTGTTTTTTTAGTTCTTTTTTATAAAAACGTTCAGTAGTCAGTCTTACTGTTAAAAATGTGACAACTACATCATTAATAAAGAAGGTGTTGTAGATCAAGGAAGCCAAGAATGAAATAAGTTACAACTGAAAGAATTTCGTAATCAATACTTATAAGGAATGAGAACAATCTGCACAAGCTTTAAAGTTGTACATTAACTTTATGCTTATAAGTTTTATAAGATTTACTTATTACAATTCTAATCAAAAATATAAGTTTCTTTACAGAAACTTGCTCCGATGTAGAAATTCGGGAAAGAATGTAGGGAACATAACTACTAGCTTGAGATCAATTTTTTAAGTAAAGGACAATAAATTTCTAGAAACAAATATAGGAATAAATTGTAACTAGACCGAAAAATCAATGAAATATTCACTTTCATTGAATTAGAATTTAACTTTTATAGATTTAAGGGTTGACGGGTTAGTGTCACATAAGTAGAAATTTACAGAAAATCAACTATTGCACAAGAAATTACGGATAAATATATTATAAAGATATTTTTTATATTTAAAAAAATTAATGCAGTTATTAAATGAAAATTTATTGGGATTTTATAATACCATTAAACCATATATCTTTAAGTATGACTTAGCCGTATTATACCTACCACTTAAGAGCATATATAATTTATCACTGCAATTATACAAATATTTTAACATATAATGTTAAATAATGTATAATTTTTTACTGTCAGGGAATTAGAATTTCACATTTAGAGATTTAAGGGTTGATGGGTTAGTGTCACATAAGAAGAGATTTGCAGAGAATCAACCATTGCAAAAGAACTTAAGGGCAAATATATTATAAAGGTATTTTTAAAATAAAAAAAAATATTGCAGTCATTAAAAAAAAATTATTGTGATTTATACTGCAATTTTACAAATTTTTTAGCATATAGTGTTAAATAACCTATAATTTTGTAATGTGTAGATTACAAATAAACTATACCCCAGAAATATCCTTTTAAATATTCTAAACAATTTTCTGACATTTCATAATTATGCTTTAATATAAAGTTCGTAAAGTATTTTTACTTAGCATACTGAAAAATAAAATGTGTTTTAGGTAAAATATCTATGATGAATTTAAGTTTTATTCTCATTTTTGCATATTTTTGTATGCGTATATTTGTAATATACGTATATAATAAATTAATATAAAAATAATATTATGCAAAAATTAATTTTAAATAAAAATTAATAACAGAACAACATTTGAAATAAAATACAGAGGAAGTAAATGCTGTAAAAACTGGAGAATTTACTTCATTTGAGATTTTTCCTTAATATTGATATTTAAGCTGCAATTCGTATATCTGTTTTTTTAGTTCTTTTTTATAAAAACGTTCAGTAGTCAGTCTTACTGTTAAAAATGTGACAACTACATCATTAATAAAGAAGGTGTTGTAGATCAAGGAAGCCAAGAATGAAATAAGTTACAACTGAAAGAATTTCTTTTCAATCAGTTCTTTTACGAAGGTGAGTGCAGAATGCCTTCTTACAGAATTGATTCTGAATAATTGTCCATCCAACCAAATGAATGGAATCAGAATAGGAGTAAAAATACATTTATTTAAGAATAGAATGTCGTTTTATTTAGATAGATTTTTTATCATTTATATTAGCACTTGGAAAACTAGTGATCGTCTTGAGGAAGAATTTAAACAATTTTTTAAATGAACCACATTCTGTGAAAGATGTGTAAATATATTTTTGGAAGTAAGTTCGTCAGTGATAAATATTAAGGCAATCTGATTCTATATTTTAATATAAAAACATTTTTTCTCAAAATATACTTCAAAATTTTTATCATTTTTCAGTTTACATATTATAACCTAGAAAGTTTACATAGAAGTGTAATGTACTAATGATGACACACCTTGTCAACATACCTTTGTTTTTAGTTTTATGTTTTGCTGCCTACTAAATCCTCATTGTGAACTATCATTTTGTATATATATATATATATATATATATATATATATATATATATATATATATATATATATATATATATATATATATATATATATATATATATATATATATATATATATATATATATATATATATATATATATATATATATATATGTATGTATATATCTATATATATGTATATATATATTATATATATGTATTTATATGTATCTCTCTCTCTCTCTCTCTCTCTCTCTATATATATATATATATATATATATATATATATATATATATATATATATATATATATATATATGAGATTCTTATAAAATCTAAAGTTCCTTACTTACTTATCTTTTGTGTCTTACTTATTTTTAATCACAAAAAAAAAATAAATTTAAATGGAAAAAATGATTTAATGTATTCGTTAGTTGAGTATAAGTTTTAATCATAACACTTTATAAAAAATTACGCTGTTTTCATCTAGTAATCAAAGCCTAAATAATCTGCCTTTAAGCAACGTTACCTTTTTTTGCATAAAAGATGAATAATGATAAACGATGCCGTGCAATACTTTACCTTTTTAATGAGTAATGATATAAGATATTGCTTAAAAAAAACGAAAATAATGATAAACAAATGCATCCGCGGTAGAAAAAGTTTTGTACATTGGCACATACCTTGGCATCATTTTTTGAAACAGAAAAGAAAAATAATACTTTTTCTCATCATATTCTTTATCTGAAATAGTAGATAAGAATTCGGTTGCAATGTGTCCAATTCTGAAGGATATAAAAAAAGGTGCTAATCTGATCGAATAAAAAACAATATAGTTCGTGTCTTTTTTTTAAGGTGATAAAGAATGTCTGTCAATGACTGCCATTGCTGTCAAATGATCTCACACTTTTCTTTCGTTCAGCGACGATTATGTAGGTGGTATCCGAAATTCGAATTCTAATTTTCTGAGGGTTAAGGAAAACCTTTTAAAAAAGGGGTAATGGATCTTCAAATGGCAAAATTTCATCGCAAATACGAAAGAGTTTTTTTTTGTCTCCAAAGAGTCAAGCATAGTGGCATATAGTGTACATTTCTAGCAGACATGTGGAGCTTCTGAAATTGAAATATTTTACTGTTTAGTTAAATTTTGTTCTTCGAATTGTTGCCATCGAGAAAAATGTACTTTATGTGGAATAGATTGCAATGAGGAAAATGACTAAAAAAATTTAATTTAACCATTTCGTGGGTCGTTAGAAGATTACTTCTCACCTACACAATCTTACAAAGCACACCTGTGGGAAGCGCAAAACCCATTCTAATATATTGGTCTTGTTATTTGAATGACGGGAAGACTAATTTCCTCTTCGGGTTTTCGCTGTCATCTATTGTTCGATCTATTGAATAAAATTTGCAGTTCTTTTTTGAAAGTTTGGAAACGTGGAGTGAGAAATAAATGGCCCACGAAAGGGGTTAACTTTCTACAGCAAAATTTAAATTTAAAAATTTAAAACCAATCAACTGTGTAACTGTAATTTTTCTCAATATTCTAATCAATTCTATACTCATTCCTTTTTTATCTTATCTCTTTATTTATATTATTGTTGTAGGCTTTAGATATAGCAAAATATTCATCCTAATTTAAATTTTAAATTATTTTCCATTCCTATTCTTATTGCATAATTTTCTTATGTTTCTAACCTTCATTTGTAGGAGCACACATACCGTAGATTATAGTTCAATATAAATAAGGAAAAATTCATTAATAATAAACTCAAAGGATTCAATTCCTAGGTGAATAGAATTGTTTTTTCCCTCTAAGTCTCTTCCATAAAGAAGTTAACCCCATGGGGAATGTGAGTCCGATACTGAATAAATGGGCTTTCAGTCAGTCACGGTCTATCAAATTCTGAAGAAAGTCACCCTTTTCGTTAGAAAAAGGTCGTTAGAGAAAAAACAACTAACCATTTTTGCCCTCATGACACAACTATTTTCTTTAATACCATTGAGAGTGTATATAAATCATTGTCATTCTGGTACAATCAAACAAGGATCTCTGAATTTCTCACATTAAAATACTGATGTAACCAATTTAATAAAATTATTTTATTGTACATTTGTAGCCGTACATTTATTTAGTGTACATTTGTACATTTGTCAGGCAAAGAAGTAGTTGGTTAAGGCATAAATATAAAAATGTTTAGCTGTTGTAATACTAGACTCAAGACTCGAGTTGGTGTTACATGGGCCCCAGTTTTTTTTCGGCGTCCGGAGATAGACACCCTGAGAGAAGGTGAGCAAGCCCTGTTCCAGGGAGGTTCAACAGGAGGGGGCGATGGATGTGACCCCCGTCCGCGCCAGCTGCGGAGAAGGACATTTTCCCGTGGAGGCGAAAACTTGACCGAGGGGGGGGGATTCCACCCTGGACCTCGCGAAGGGGAGTGGAGAGATGCCCGGTCGGAAGGACGAAGAACGGACATTCTTGTGAAAGGAATTGAGACCGAGAGAGGTGTTTTCCGCTCGGCACCATTTGTTTTTTTCCTCGGTCTTATTTCGGCCCTGTTTTGAGTATGATTTGCAGCGTACATATGTTTTAACAAATCTTCTTAATAATAAATGTTTAATCCAGAGTTTTGTCGCTACTGTGCTTCATCGTCAGCAACATAGGCTTTAATCGAACCCAAGATACCTGCTCCAGTAACCATAGGCGAGCAGGTATAGAAACTAGGCGTGCAGACATCTGAAAGTGCAGCCTGGGACGTGCGAGGCGTTATAGCTGTGTACTCCAGACTTCCTTAACCTATTTGGAGATACCTGTTAGGGGAGTGTTATAACACAAAGCACTAATATACAAAAGAGAAAGTTAATTAATTTTAAGAAAAATATAATTAATTTGCTTAAATTTAAATAAAATACATTTAGACATAATAAATAATAAAATATGCGTTTCATAAATAAGAAATCACTGTCATTCTGATAAAATAAAAAACGATCTCTGAATTTCTAATAGTCAAATACTGTTTTAACCAATTTAATATAATTATTTAGTGTACATTTGTAACCGGCATGTTAAAGTTCTGACACTGAAATTATTACTTTATTAAAATATTTTTGTTGCAATGATCGTAATGTAAATAAATAAATAAATATTCCAGTCTCATGTTTAAGCAGTCTTGTAATGTTAAATTTCTCAGCAATGTTTGGCATTATAAGAAGTAGTTGAATAAGGCATAGATAGATAAACGGTTAGCTGTGTACTCCAGACTCCCTTAACCTGTTGGGTTTGGTTTGATTTGGAGAGCTAAGATCTACTGTTTTGGACACGAGGACTAATGAGCCCGGGACCTACAGCTTAAAGCCGTTTCCGAACGGCTACAAACATCCATGCCCCAGCGGGATTCGATCCCCAAACTCCGGTTCCGAAGAGCAGCTCTCTACCATTCGGCCATCGTTCGGCTAACCTGTTGGGAAATACCTGTTAGGGGAGTGTTATAACACGAAGCACTAATATACAAAAGAGAAAGTTAATTAATTTTAAGAAAAATGTAATTAATTTGCTTAAATTAAAATAAAATACATTTAGACATAATAAATAATAAAATATGCGTTTCATAAATAAGAAATCACTGTCATTCTGGTATAATAAAACAACGATCTCTGAATTTTTAATATTAAAATACTGTTATAAACAATTTAATATAATTATTTAGTGTACATTTGTAGCCATGTTAAATTTCTGACATTAAATTAATTATTTTATTAAAATATTTTTGTTGAAATCATTTTAATGTAAATAAATAAATATTCCAGTCTCATGTTTTACTCTCTAGCGAGTCTTAAAGCGTTCTAGATACATCAATATGTTCTAAATTTCTTGAATACATTTTTTAAATTTGTTTATCATTAAACTGGGTAAGCATTCTTGAAATGTTAAATTTCTTAGCAATTTTTGTCAGGATAAAAAGTAGTTAAATAAGTCATAAATAGAAAAATATTTAGCTGTGTACTTCAATCTTCCTTAATCTGTTGGGAGATACCTGTTAGGGAAACTTTATAACCAAAACACTAGTATACCAAAGAGAAAGTTTAAAATTTAATTATTTTACTTAAATTCAAATAAAATATATTTAGATGTAATAAATAATAAAATATGCATTCACAATACAGATATACGATCATTAATAGAATTGTATTAGTACTTTATAATATATTTAATGGTTTATTTAGAAAAAACTAATTGTTAAACATATTTATTGATTATTAGTCTCTCTCCTAAGACTGTTTTACATAGTAAAGTTTTCCAAAGGCAAGCTTAATATCAAAAATATTAGATTGCAGGTAATGTTTTTATATTTAGCTGAGGTCTAATTTTTATACTCAGTTCAGCTATCGTGTATAATCTAGAATGGTCGGCTTTAAGGTCAATGCTGTAAGGAAGTTTCTTGTTTCAAGTGTAAAAGACTCATTATATACACCTGCTCCTAATTCCTAAGACAGGGATTTATTACTAAACAATTTTTTGATTTGTGCTTTGGAATCTATAAATATTTTTCTTCGTCAATTGATAGCTCTTCGGGAATGTTATGAATGGGATATATAGAGACCTATCGAATCTGAGGTTTTCAATTGTGTTTTTCTCCGGCTTTTTTTAGCTTGTTAATGTTTTAAAAATTCAGTAACATAAGCTATAGGTTCAGTTTGACAATGATAGGGTTTTTATAAAATCAGTGGTATAAGAAATGTTTTCGCTTTAAGAGCAAAATAATTATACTCCTGCTGTAAATTCGCTACACGAGTAATTTTTTACTATTTTTTTTTTTTTTGCTTTCCGCCAGCGGTCATGAACTCTGAAATATTTTTATTTGACTTTAGAAAAGTCTGGTGTATTTTAAAAAGATCTATATTAATAGCGAATTATAGATTATAATACTATCATTTGTGTGATTTTATGGCATTTTTAGCTTTTCATTGAACGAGGTAAATATATATTGAAGTATATTTTCTTTAAAAAGTGTTTAAATACTGAAATTTCTATTTGGTATACCTATCTCTACGAATATGCACAAACTTGATGCTATCGTATGTACACAAAAGTTTTAGTAAATTAGTTCTACCCATACAAACATTACAACAATACCAAATAGAAATGTACCGACAAAAATTAGATCCGTTGTCCAATATTGTTATCTCACATGAAACAAGCAACAGAAGAAAGAACGAAACACAGGATTTCAATTGAAGTCTTAGTGTGAAAAGATTTTGAAGGTTTTAATTACTTGGTCTGAGTATTGAAAAATAAAATACTAGAATATATTTTTAATTATTAATATTATTGCAAACCTCAATATTATCTCATATTTTCAATTTTTACTTATAGTGTATAATTACATTGCTCGCTGAGAGTTGTCATATGTATTCGTTCATCCATCAAATTGACGCTTGTTCGTAGAGATAGGTACATAAAAAAACTCAGTAAACCTAGTGTTAAAGCCGATTCTAGTTGCTACAAATATTTATAATGTTTTATGAGATTTACAAGAGTGTATTCGAGTGAGCGAGAAATAAATAATTAACGCCATATATAGTCCACTGGCGGTACCAATTATAAGGATTAATGCATACTTAATATAATGTGTTACATAGAAGTACACCTGGAGACAAAAGTGCAAAATGAAAGAATAATAGAAAGCGTAAATTTGAGTTATTTCAATTCCCCTTTCAAATTTTTTTCTATATGTGTATAACTTACGTTTGCCTTTGTTTTTATATCTCTATTCTACAATAAAGGTTTCATTTAAAGGTTTAACGACTTTACGGTTTTTATTAAATTGAAGAGTATAGAATATTATGAAATAACGATATAAAGTCTTAAAACTTTGCAAAAATTTATCCAACTATTCAATATGAATTGTATCTTATGTAAGTAAAATTTAACTCCTATTATTTTTATATAAACGGTATACATACTAATAATAACGATATGATTAATTGTCCCAAAAATGTGTGTAACAAAATTTCTTGACACGGGCTGCAAATAATAGCTTTTTTAACACTAGATTGCCCAAGGCAGTCATTTTGACTGTTTTTTAATTTCAGTTAGAAAAACAATTATAAAATATAATGACACAATATCTTAGAATTTGGTGACTTTTTCTATAACATATAAATGGGTTTATGAATAATTGTAGTTACTTCTGCCCTCCTTTATTATATAATATTAAAAATTAATTTTAAACAAATTTCTTTACATATTTGTTATTTTTTCACAATGCAGTCTTTTTGACTGTTTTGGGGCAATATAGGTATATAAGAAATCTCGGGCAATCTAGTGTGAAATAAATATACTAATAGTTACAATACACAAGTCTCAGCAACAAAACACAAACGAATTCATGACGAACCAGTAAAAAATCAATATATTCACCAGTAATGACATACTGAAAATACTAAAAAGAAAATATATAACTAGGAAATGTTCAGCACAATACAACATCTCCTGCTATTCATTCCATTATACACGCTACAGACAGTTTTATGGAAAATAATCTTTTTCTTCAGCATCCTCTCTGAGATTTTTTTAGATCGTATTTTACGTTATCGATTTTAACGAGCTCAACATCTTTTTTACAAAGCACCAAGTGGATTTTCAAAATCATTTATTTTTTTAGCATTTTTATTGGATTTTCTTGAAATTTGTAACTGTCACTCACTTGAAGCCCAGATAATCACGATCTAGTTTCTTTTCTATTGAATTTTACTATTTCTTTTAGTGATTAAATTTTATTTAAAGAATTATTTAAATTTTGATTATCGGAAGTAAGCATTAAATATTTATTCAAGTTGTTTAAAGGATCAGCTTTAGAAGCTGTGTCTCCATTTTCTTTTAGTATGGGTCTATCAAATTTTATAAAATATTAATCTCCCTATCATTTTTGCCTAATTTTAGAAATTTCTTTAACACTAGAATTCCCACAAGATTAATTTAGCTCTATGATATTCTATAATCATTCTTATATCACCATTTTCACATTTGTTCATTATTATTGAAATCCATAGTCTTAAAACAATTGACATTCTTATTAATTTTTTTAAATTTTTCTTTGTTTTACCCTAATTCGAAGCATATACATATCGAATCCTGCTTCTTATTGTATATTTTGAGCATTGGTTACAGTGGATTAACTGTGTAACCATATTTTTCTCATACTGTACAATCCCAAATCTATTCTTATTTCATCATTACCACTCTCATTTCCATTCTTATTGTAGTGGCTATAACAATTAACTGTCTTGTAACAATTTATGCATGGGTTACACTGGATTAACTGTGTAACTGAATTTTTCTCATTCTGCACAATTCCATATCTATTATTATTTCATCATTACCTTTCCCATTTATATTCTTATTGTAGTCCTTAGACTAATAAAAATTTACAATCTTATTTCAGTTTTAGATTATTTTATTTATTTTACCCTAAACCATATGCCTATCGATTCCTATTTCTTATTGTATATTTTGCGGATGAATTTTAGTGGATTAACTATGTAACTCATTTTTCTTATTCTGCACAATTCTACATATATTCTTATTCTGTCCTTACTATTCTCATTTATATTCTTACTATAATCTTTAGAGTTATGAAATCTCAACTGTTATTTTTATTTAAAAATTTATCCCGTTCTTTTTGGCATATTTCGCATATTTTTCTAACCGTCAATTACAGAAGCATATATATTTTAACTTTTGTTTAATCAATTGAAATCAGTAGAAAAAAAAAGATTAATAATAGACTCAAAGGATTCAATGTCTAGTAGAGTAGAATTGTTTCCTTCCACCAACCCTCTTCCACAAAGAAGACACCGTAGGGAATCAGTGTCCGATCCGGAATAAATGGGCTTTCAGGCAGTCATGGTCCGTCAAATTCGGAAGAAAGACACTCCTTTCGTTAGAAAAATGTGCCTAGGGAACAACTGACCATTTTTGTCAAAATGACACTACCATTTCTTTCTAAGGCTATTGAGATTATATATAAATCATTTCTTTGAATTAGTATAATAAGGTAATTTCTGAGATTCTGACATTCAGACATAAAGTATACCTAACATAATATAATTTACATTAAAGTAAACAATCGCAAATTTTTATAAGATTTTTAGCTTTTAAGATTAAATAACACTACAAATTTTTAAAATCTAATCACTGAAAAGTTAATGTTTGAAAGATAAATGCTTACATAAATAGTAATTTATGTTATAATTGCATGTCTCACATTTCAACAAATATTAAGGCCGTTAATATCAAGGCATTTGTTTTTCAATATTTCCAATTTCATAATTATAATATCAGCGAACTTTAAGTCATATTCATGAAAAATTCCAGTCATTTTTTAGTGTTTTTTGACAATTATTTTGATTTTTTGTTAGTAAAAATATATTTTAATATGTTATTCCTGCTGAGAAGGATGGCTCATAAAATGTAAACTTTATAATCCATTTTTTTTAGTTTTTTGAAATAATTAGACAAACCTAGAAAATAAGTCTCTTAAATTTGAAGTAAGTGTATATTTCAATTTGCAATCTATTAGTTTAAAAATTATGTGAAAAATAATTAACTTTCAAGTATATGAATTTTACTTACACTGCATTGTATGTGGTATATATCCATCAAATCCATCAATATGAATTATAAATTTTTCTATGGGGATATCTGCACTTTTCGTCCATTTTTGGTTACTACTTAAATATGTCCTATTAGATATCGATTTAAAAGACAATATGTGTTTCATTTCCACATTAAGAAATCTATTAAATTAAAGAGTGTAGAATATTATGAAATACCGAAAAAAAATCTTAAAATTTTGTAAAACTTTAGATATATATTCAATATGAATTGTATCTAATGTAAATAAAATTTAACTCCTATTAATTTTATATAAATGATATACATACTAATAATAGCAATATAATTAAGTAATTAACTTTCAAGTATATGAATTTTACTTACATTGCATTGTATATGATACATATCCATCAAAACCATCAATATAAATTATAAATTTTTCTATGGGGATATCTGCCCTTTTCGTCCATTTTTGGTTACTACTTAAGTATGTCCTATTAGAAATTGATTTTAAAGCCAGTAAATGTATGCCATAAAATTCGCGTTGAGTCTTATGAGTAGCATTTTTGTAATCATTATTTTCCATGGTGTTTTCCTATTGCTTTCATTGCACCAGTTGATACATTACTTACTTTTAGCATGTATTTCACAACAAATAAATAGTTTGATTGTAAATTTATCCTACTGACCAGAGTATCAGGTATGGGATGACCACACTGTATTTATCATAATATTTTCTTTTCACACGTAACTTTTGAACCGATCTATAAAACTATGATTCCAATAGCTATCTACGGAATTACAAAGAAAATATATTTAAAAATTTCTTGAGTCAAGCTTTTCTAAATAAAAGTTTCAATGAAAAGTTATCAATGAAATTACATGTTCTATAAATTTTAAAAAGAATCACCACTTCTAAAAGCCCTCAAAATCAGATATTATATTTTATACACAAAAGGTAGCTCCAATTTATAGAATATCATTTGTAGTCTATTTGCTCGTAGCATTATGCGTTCAAACTTGATAATTTAAGAATAATCACCTGCTATTGTTATCTTCTGATTGACATGCCAAATAAAAAATGAGTTTTGTAAATGGTTTATAAAACTGTTAGATGGGTTACAGTTAAAGAAAGTGAAATATGGAGCTTTAAAAGAAAATCATCCGACTCAAAAACCAATTACATTGAAACTAGGAATAGCTTCTTATATTGTAATTTATAAGGTAATTTATAAACAATTAAAATTGGAAGATATGTTTAAAGTTCATCTGCTTTTCCCAAAGCATAATGCTAATATAAAAACAAACTGTAGAATATTATATGGAAACCACATAGTTGTCTAAAAATGAAAACTTTTGATTATTATATCAAACTCTGGTGACTTTACTCAAAAGAGCTCAATTTCGTGTTGCTTAACGTACAGAAATGACAAGAGAAGTGGCTTTCTCAGTGTACAAAAATGTTCCCAAAGGAATCCATGATAATTGCAGGATTTTCTTTAAACGGTATGTGAAAAACCTGAAGAATATCAAGTATAACAAAATTCAATTCACTCGGCTATCAAGAAGATATTTAGAACCAATTTTTAAAGAAGAAACCCCAACTTTGTATAGTATACATTGATATATTTAAGCCTGATACGTATAGAACACCTAATCACACGTCTAAATCAACTCACTTAATTAGCTATGAAAGATTAATGTACAAGAATAATGTTTATATTATTTTATAATAAAATACCAGTGAAATAACTTGATGCTTCCCTAACGGACTTTTTGTTTTCACCGAGCCTGAAAAACACGGTATCCGATATCATTGAGCAGACTTTGGAAAATGGTTCAATAAAATAGAAGTGAAAGTAAAAAAAAGATTCATTGCATGAAAATTTCTAGTTAAAGCTATTTTCAAGAATCATGGCTATCAGATAGAAGCAATACTGTCGATTGAATCAATTCAATCAACGCTTCATTTATATATATTAAACTTAATTATCAAAATCGTTCCTGTACAGTGTGAATGTCCTTCTGTATAACTAAATCCTAATTTCTATGCCATTAATCCTTTAAAAATCTATACTAACCGAATTCCGGATATTTGTTCTACAGAAAGGTAACAAAATTACAAATAATCCCATAAATTCCATACGGTTAAAAAATAAATTCAGTATTTAAATTTTAAATGTAATACTTATCATCATGAATATTTTTTTTTCATCGTATGATATTATTTTTTATTCATAAGCCTAATTTAACAAACTGCTGAAATATTTTAATAGAGATATCCGTAATGCTAAATTTATTTCCTATCATTGCAGAAAGAATTTTAACAAGTGTTAAGATTCCCCACTAAAATTATGCTAAATTGCATTTCTAGTTTTGATTTCAGATAAGAATAACGAAAGAAATCTTTTTTGTTTAATTAACTGTCTGGCTTTCTTTTCAAAGGCACACCTTAGAGATTTAATTGGGAAAAGAAGAGTATCGATTTTACAGGTTTTTTTTTTATCCCAGGCCCTATGGTATTGCGAATCTACAATTTTTTAATAAAGCGACTCTTTTTAGTTCAGCTTTTTATGAGATAAAACTGCATATTCATATTATGTTTTTAATAAGATAAGAGGATAGCAAATAAATCGGCTACTTTAAAGATTTTCTTGGAAAAAAAATAGATGTTTTATGTAAGACTGCAAATGTTTGACAGATGCAGTAATTGCTTTACAAAACCGGCATTAGTAAAAGAATGTTTAATGTGATGCGGAATTTTTCTGGATTCAGTTGCTGTGATATTTTTGACAGATTAAGAAGTCTTGGTGAAAAATAAGAGTAAGCGATTATATTTTGAAAGGTTTTTTGTCTTTAACCGAATAATTCCTATCAAATTATTTTATTATCGAACTATTTAATGCTACAGAATAAAACACATAATTAATTTTAAAGGGACATACTAAACTAAAAAGTCTTAACATAAAGAGCATATTTTTGTTTTAATATAAAAAAATCTGTTCTAATTAGAAAAGCATTTCTGTTTCATACTTAATGAGGACCTAAGTATAAATAAAGCATTTAATTACGTTATATAATGCAAAATAGTTGTTTGAAATCACAACTTACATACACCAAGTGAAACAAATAGGTATGGAGAAAATAACTTTTAGAATGAGGATATTAGAAACTAATATTTAATAACAAATAGAATCTAAATGATATCTTTCTTCAGAAGATCTCAATAATTTTACCACGAACAATAAATTTCATTAGATATCACTGTAGAAAATGCTATACGCTATTATTAACCTGGTGGCAAGCACTAGGCTATGAGAAAAGCAAAGAAAACATTTTACAGTCTAACATATTTGGCGACAGTAGAAAATTTGAACTAATAAAAGTATTTAATTGCATATTTTGTGATAAAGACAAAATATTTCTTTATTCCATTATCAAATATTTAGCTTTTCCAGTGTTAAAAACGATTTATAGTTGACACACTACATTGATTAATATTTTGATATATTAAGGCTAATCCAAAAGAATAGATCTATTTTCGAAAGGCTACATATGCACATGTTAACAGCGATTCTTTAACCCCTAAATGTTTATTAGAAACATTAGTTTTATTAAGAAGGAAACTTTACCCCCCCCCATCCACTAAGTTTCTGGAATTGTCAAATATAATATAAAAATTAAGATTCTAATTGTTAAGTAGTATTGAACAATTTGGAAAGAGTATAACTAATATCTAGTACAAGTACCTTGTTTGACTGCTGTTTACTTTTTTAAGACATTTAAATTGTTTTTGATTATTAACTGTGTACTAAGGGGAAAGAATCATATATGTGTTTTTAAACGCTTTATTACACGCAAACATGAAGGCAGAAAGAAACAAATTCCTTTTAGAAAGCCTTCTCCATCACACGAGTATGCGAATTTTCGTGATCCTGATTATTACAATTATTGCACTCAAACAGGAACCAAAATGAATGGATTGTAAAATTTTCTGTAATTTAAGGGATTCGCGATTTAAGAAAGGGGCACAAAAATGTGCGAATTTCTTACGTTACATCAAAACAATTTCCACCGATTTAATTTAGCTCAGGTTCACTTGGGATAAGACTTTTAATCATTTGAAAATAGTTTGGACTGACACGAAATATTTATGTTTACTTCTACGGGAAAAGGAAACTTAACTGAATATATTTAACCATAACTGAATATATCGCTGTTGATTTTTCATTGATAAATTAATCACCGTTTGAGAAATACGCTGCTCGTATTAAGGCAAAGGGGTGTGCATTTCATTTAATAAGCACCGCTAGGGTGAAATGACGACTTTGATCAAGTGGGTTCTTGTAGTTTCCAAAGCAGAACACCCTATTTAGCCTGACATCTTGAAGGTAATTTTTGAGAACTTTGAGGACATTATAACCACGAAATCTTTTATGAGCCTCAATCACCTTAAATGAACATTGTAGATCTGAGGTCGTCTCGAGTCCCGGACTTGTAGCCCTCCATTTACAAGACCGTTGTCCTTGTCAACTGAGTTACAATAACTCTAGCTGTTGCTTTTTCAACATATTCATAATTATGCACAATAAGATCTTTAGTGTCATTTATAATTCACATATTTTTCCATTTAAGATTTATCACTGTATAAGGCAAATCACTCTGCTACATGTAATAATCTACACTGCTTTGTAATTTAAAACGTTTTATAAAATTTCAGATAAGGTTTAATTACATATCCTACCTAATTATTTCAAGGGCTAGCACAATCGACAAAAACGAACAATCTTTTCAATTTCTCTCTAGCTCCCTTAAAATAACAAAAAAGTCGAATTATCTCGAGCTCAACTCAAACGAAAGAACTAGATAAAGGAGCAATGCACGTAATTAAACGGTGTTCAGAATAAATGCCACCAGGCACTAATTACACACTGTAAACACTCACACTTGCCTTCGGGGAAAATAAAACCTATAGTCGAACGAAAATAATTAAATCAGTCTTACCAAGTGTTCTTGGAATTTCCAATAAAACCGAATGGTTATGTCCAAAAAACCGTACTTTCTAATACGCGAAAAAAAAAGAGGTAGAGGCTGGGAAAATATCCGTTTAACATCTGCGTTATATTCTGGGGAACTTTTCAGAAACGTCACTTAATTAATTATATTAAAGAAAAGAAATGAGAAAATAAAACAAACTATTCGAGAAGAAAAACTGAAGTGAAATAATTACTTTTTAGCTTTTGTGACGAATTTTCGAGGTCGAAACTTTAACTCTCTAGGGTTTTAGCTTGCAAAACTAAATATAATTTTGTGACCACTAGCTTGTGAGATTCAATTTAAGAATAAATAGTTTTGCAATATATTGGATATGCTTTATTCAATTACGTCAAAACTTTGTTGTAATTTCAAAACGTATGCGACAAAAAAACTTTTGTTTACTAGAGTTATCTATTCTAAACTGATTAAGTATTAAAATATACCTTAAAATATTAAATTATTAAAGCCCTTACATCTATTAAAATAGCATAGTTTGCTTATGAGAAAGTCTGAAAGTCTCATCTTTCAAGTAACAAGGAACAATCAATCTTGATTTCTGAGCTTTAAACTACATTTTTAATGTGATCATAAATAATCTGCTACAGGAAATAAAAATAATTAAAATTTATCACGACAATATGTTTATTAAAATAGAAAGCATTTGCATAAAAATTAGATTATTCATAAACATTTTAAACTTTTTAAAATCACGCTTAAAAAATCCGTTATGACTTAAAGGAATTTGATTATAAATGTCACCTATTAAATAAAAAATGTAAAGTGTATGAATTTTCCATGAAATGAATTAATATTAGATTATAAATGTAATTTATGATTATAAATGATAAATGTAGGAACAGTGCATTTAGTTTAATATTTTCGGAATGCAGGTATTTGGATAGAATCTATGTCTTTCTACACTGTAAATATAATACTTTATTGAAATTTTCAGTATATTGGATGAAACATCTACGATTTTTAAAATTATATAATAAGTAAATAAATAAAAAATTTCTATGGTTTGCTTGGATTGGTGCATTATTTATAGAAAAGAATAGGAATTGAGTTGTTTAAAAACACTCTATAAAATTCACGATTAGAAATTCATTGAGATTTAACCCTCTAAGCGGTTCGCACGTACAATTCCACCAAACCTCTGATGTCTTCAAAATGTACTATTTTCGACCTCCAAAAACGTTCCGAAAATGGATGTAATGTACATTTTTACATACAGTACTTTCCCCCCGTGGAGTTTTGCGATAGGAGGGTCAGGTCAATTGTTTAGGAACTGCACCCCTCTTTCTTTGACATTTATTGAGGGATGCGCCACTACCCCATGAGGTACAAAGACGCTGATAGCTTTTCATGGCTTTATAAATCTCAAAGTATTTCAAAGTATTTCGTTCGCGGTAACAGATGTATCTCTCATTTTACCACTTAAATATCTTGGATGACTTTCGTAAAATTTATAAATAAGCCTCTCAAAGAATATTTTTATTTGTACTTTTAGAATAGATTGTTTCTTATGGGATGATCTTCGAGACTTGACGAGCTTTATGTGTATTTAAAATTAACAATCTATAACATCTATTTATGTATCTATTTATAACCGGAAGTAAAGGGACAATAAGCAAGGTGGGTTTCTCGTATTTCATTTTAGTCGACAAAGGGTGAAGGAAAAAATCAAAGAACGCTTTGGCCACTGACACAGTAAACCTTTAGTGCATTTTTGTCGACTTTTTTTCCTCGACGTGTTCCACTCGGACGGTTAATGTAAAGATGTGATAAATATTATGTATAAAATCAAAGATCTTAAATTTAATAAATATTGCATATAATTCTATTCCTTCAGGTTACTGGGATTTGTTGGTTTTAATTATAAAAATATTCTCTTGTACAGCGTAAAATAATAATTTATTAAAATGTTCAATTACATTGTAGAACAAACTATAATCATTAAATAATTTAAAGAGTAATTATTTAAGCAATTTATACGTGTTTTTTTGGTTAGGAACTTATATTTGAGGTTATAAGTGAGAAAAATATAATTTCATAATTTTTTATGATCCACCGTACTATCTTTAAAATTCTTAAAGATAATATATAGTTAAAGATAATATATAGTAATAAAATATAGTACAGTACGTTATTCTTATAATTCTTGTTCTGACACAATGTATTTTAGTACTGCACTATATTTTTCTTTACAATATAAACTACAAGAATAAAATGTCCTATGATCTAAGATAAAATACCAGAGATATAAAATTTTAAAAGGGTATAATTTAAAGAGAAATATAAATTAGATGTAGCTATACAATCAATTAATACTTTCATTGATTAAAAACATAGATATTTAAAATATATCTTTCATAAAACTTTAAGAGAAAAGAAATAACGAACAAGTTATATATAAAAAAGAATTAAGAAATTATATAATAAATATTAATTAGATTATATATATGTTGTATATTAAACATATATATATATATATATATATATATATATATATATAAATATATATATATATATATTCAAAGCAATAGCAGAACACAATCATATTAAACGATAGACTTTTACAAATTAAGAATAACGCGAAGACATAAAGAGAGATACTGAAACAGATTGTGCAGAATAGCGAGATACAATATGATTTATGATATTTTGATCAAGACGAATTATGTTATTTTATAATCGTTAATTGTTATGTTTTTGTGCTTTGAAATCAAATGTTCCTGTTTTGTGCAATGTGAGTGATGTTGTGTTAACACACACACACAAATATATATATATATATATATATATATATATATATATATATATATATATATATATATATATATATATATATATATATATATATATATATATATATATATATATTATATATATATACATATATATATATATATATACATATATATATATATATATATAGATATATATATATATATATATATTATATATATATATATATATATATATATATATATATACATATATATATATATATATATATATATACATATATATATATACATATATATGTATAATATATATATACATTTAATATATAATATATATAATATATATTAAATATATATATAAATATATATATATATATATTATATTTATATAATATATATATATATATTATATATATATATATATATATATATAAGTTAAAAAATAAAAAAAAAAGTTCGATACATCAGAAAAATTGAAATACATTGATCGTGCAACATAGTAATCTATTCCGATGTTTGAGGAAAAAACATTTTTTAACATCATTTGACTAACAATAAATTATGAGAAATATAATCGGCAAGGACTTTGCTTGTTTTTATACAAAGTTCATTTTCTGTCATTTTTGAAGTAATACTGTTATCTTTATTGTAATTTGTAATAAATAATGTCAAATATTGTTCATAAATAGTTTAATTTTGAAGCATATTCTCACTTTGGTAGTTTTCACTAAAATTAATATACATTTTCTTTTTGCAACATTATTTATTTCCACACTTTTGATAACAATAATAAAATGTTTCCATTAAAAATTATGTTTCCATTAAAAAATGTTTTATTAAATCTTTAAATTGAAAATGCCCCAGATTAAAATGTTAAACAATAATTGGTTACAGTTTACATATCTCTGATTAAAATTTGAAACATTTCAGCAATTTACCAAAATATTAACGAATTGGAAACGGGTACAATTTTTCCCGTTTTCAATTATGAGAAATTCCATTTCCGTGATCATTAAAGGTATATAAACATCGAATTGTTACATAACTGAATAATTTCTGAAATGTTAAAACTTTGAGAATATATGGCTGATAAAACGTTTATTCATTTCCATTGCGATGAAAAGTAAATTTTAGGTACTACATTATGTGAAATTTCAGTGAGAATTTAGATTGGTAATCTCCAATTAATGTTCCCGATTTGAAGTAGTAAATATTAGGTTTTAGTAATATTTTGATATGAAAGTAAATTTATCTTATAGAAAAAACTATGTAGTTAGATAATGTCTTATCAGGAGATGCTAGATGTTCTTGGGTCAGTTATGTATCGCTTTTGAATTTGAATTTAAACAGTAAACAATGTCCAAAGTACTCCTTATTTTGCAAGCGCTTTTTCTGAGATTTTAGTGATGTTCTTATTGATTTATTAACCCTATAATGTCCCCAAATTTATGTATTAAAAACAGGGAGACATTTTTAGAAAATTCTGCAGTTTCAGAGAAGTTTAACATTAGACACAATAGTTATTAGTTCACTTATGCTTTGCATTTAGAAATTGATTTAAGCAGAAAATCTTGATCAAATTAACAGTCATATTAAAAAAAATGACACTAGTGAAAACAAAAAGTGTTTTTCCCCATTTTCTCAAAAATGAAATCTTATGTTGTAATAAATTTTGCTCTATAAGTTTTTTTGAAAAGTCTTTTAAAACAGCATTTTAATTTTCTATGTACTGCAATGTATGTATCATGTATCGTATCACTCATTAAAGGAAATCCAATAATAGCATCTTATGTAGGACAATTTTTCCCTTTTCACGTTTTCTATACGGTCAGAAATTTAAGCGGAGTTCACTTTGTTGAACATTTCTCCTCAATCAGTAATTGTCAGGTAAACAAATAGCTATAGGGTAAAACAATGATCTAATAGGGTATTTCTTTCTGTTCTGGTTCACGTGTGTTTGAATTACGGCATGGATATCTGTCCATAGCCATTGCGAATTCGCTTTCAGCAGTTGTTCCAGATCTTTTATATCCCTAGTCAACCTGAATATTAATACAGAGTGCCTCCATTTTTCGTTCCATATATGTCACTGTCGACTTCCAAGTCAGAATAACATCAGAATTCGCCAGAGATGGGCTTATGATACCATACATTATCTTCTCTGGTAATTTCTGAAGCAATAATACCGTGGAAGTCGTCTGTGACATATATCGAAGGAAACATGCTGATACCTATAATATAGATACCACTTTAAAAAAAATAATTTCGTATAAGATATATCTCTTTAAATGTTTCCATTTTTTTACTCTTTCACACTCCTCTAAACCACTTGTTTTACACTAGATTTACCAAACCAGTCAAAAGGACTGGTTTTATAATTGCAATGCAATGTATAGTTAAATTGTTGGTAAATACTGTGTTAATGAATCCGGGTAAACATGCACGTTAAAGAAAATAAAGAAATATGAATATTGGTAGAAAACAAAATATTAATTAATGGTTACTACAGCTTGCAAACGTTGCTCGTTGTATAATATTTCTACTTATTTAAATTTGGTTTTCAAATTTCCTGTTCGTTTTGTTTTTCAGTTTAGTCTTTAGTTCAATGTTTACATAGAAATTTAGTTTTTCTTAAAGAATGTGTCAATCAATTTTACTTTTATTAGTTCTTTGGTGACTTTATAGTAAAATGATCGACCTTCACGCGGATGGTGCAATTCTATTCCAAGTAAATTTAAACGTGCTTCCTAAAAGTTTTTGTTTATAGTTTAATTAAAGTGTAAAACAGCTCACTGCTTTACAAAGGATCATTTCAAACTATCATCTGACTAAGCCACCTGTGAGCAAGTATTTTTGGTTTTCAGATTTCCTGTTCGTTTTGTATTTCAGTTATATCATTGTTTACATAGAAATTTAGTTTTTCTTAAAGAATGTGTCAATCAATTTTACTTTTATTAGTTGTTTGGTGACTTTGTCGTAAAACGATCGGCCATCAAGCTGATGGTGCAATTCTATTCCAAGTAAATTTAAACGTGCTTCCTAAACGTTTTTGTTTATAGTTTAATTAAAGTGTAAAACAGCTCACTGCTTTACAAAGGATCATTTCAAACTATCATCTGACTGAGCCACCTGTGAGCAAGTCTTTTTTAAATATTTTTTCAATAACTCTATTTCAAAATATAATTCAGCCATGGAACTTTAATATCAATGTTTAAAGAAAATCTTAAATTTGCAATACATATATTCGTAAATTTCATTCAGAAACAAATTAATACTTATCTAAAAATTTCTAAGAAGAAATTTCAACAACATCTGTATTTTCCCATCTTTAATTTGCAAATAACTTTACGTTCTTATAAACCTCTTTCTCTGAATTTTTAAAGAATCATTTATTACATTAGTAAGAATTTATTACTTCCTTCTACCTTTAAATAGTTTATTTTCAAGTCACCGTTAAAAGATTAAGTTGTTTTCTTTGGTAGTCAATGACCCGAAAACAGAAAGCGGAAGTTCTCAGAATGTAGATTTCCAAGGGAAAAGTTTTAAGACGAAAAATGCGCAGGGGATCAATTCTCAGGGGTACCAGATGGCAGTTATTTTCAGTGGTACAAATTAATTTAAACAACGGTGGTTGCTTTGGATGATGTATATTTCATTTTGAGTTATGTTTAATAGAACTTGACTTTTTAAAATGCTTAAAAGTATGTTTTAAAATATGATTATACATTTGCAACAATAGAAAGAGAAATACGGTTTGTGATGCTGGATTTTGGATTATTTGAATCCTGACATTTGAATGAACGTTAGCTTAGCTTAACAATTTGTTTTGAAATAAAAATAGTAATAAAGAATTATTTTGACTTAAATAACTCTTTATACAATGCGTAAATACTAAATAAAGCAATCGTGTGTAATTCAATTTTTATCATTTTAAATCAATTTGCTTAAAACTATAGCATTTTATTACCTATATATTTACTTTAAAAAGTTTAACATTCATTTAAAATTCTCCATTATTTTTAAAGCTATTGTATATATGGATATTATTATTATTACATTTATTAAAAATTCTTCATACTCGCTCTTAGTACATATATAATTATAATTATTCAAATTTTGCTATATTCGTAGATTTTAGAATGACACTTTTTAATAGTTTTATCAAAATAATTTCTCATTAATTTAAAAGAAACAAATATAATATTATTAAAATACATAATTTTTTAATGTTCAAAATGTCTATAACAAATATATAAGTACGCAATTGAAACGTTATACTATACTTATGTATTGATTTTAATTTACTTATATTTTAAATGCTACATAATAAATAGTTGATAAAACTGTACCTTTGAAAATTCTAATTATTTTTTAAACTTTTGTTGATTATACTTTTCATAATTGTATTTAATCAAAATGTTAATGCTTATTATTGCCATCATGATTTACATATTATTAGAAATCTATTTTTTTGTAGACATTAGAATAAATCGAAGTTATTATCGTAATCATAATCACAAAAATATAAAGCAAAAAAAATGTATATATTTTTACTGTTGAAAACGGTTGAAACAATTCTTTAAGTATAAATCTACATGCTGTGATATTTTATATATCAATTGTAAATTTTGTTTTAAATGCTACATAGTAGATAGGCGATATATTGGAAAGGAATATGAATTTTAGTACAAATGTAATATTTAAATATTTGTTACAGCTAAAAGTAATGAGATATTAGTTGCTAAATTGGAATTTAAGAAACATTAGTACGAAAAACTTACAGTTACCTCTAGACGTATACAATTTGTTTACTTTCTTATGATATAGGCATGAAATTTTTCAAATATTAAATATGTTTTTCTTCTAACTGTTGCATTTGTTAATTCTATATATTCTTTCTTTATAATTCATTCATTTGCTTTTCGGTATCGCTATTATAAAACGGAATTTTAAATTTCAAAATACAATTATTAGAATGGTTAGTTTAGTTTTATTTTGTGATAAAGATTTAATTTATAATAAAAATATTAGATATATTTTTAATGAAAGAATAAAATAAATATTTAACTTTCAATCAAAAAAAAGGCCATTGATACACACACACACACACACACACACATATATATATATATATATATAATATATATATATATATATATATATATATATATATAATATATATATATATATATATATATATATATATATACATATATATATATATATATATATACATATATATATATACATATATATATACATATATATATATATTATATATATATATATATATATATATATATATGTATATATAATATATATATATATATATATATATATATATATATATATATATATATATATATATATATATATATATATATATATATATATATATATATATATATATATATATATATATATATATATATATATATATATATATATATATATATATATATATATATATATATATATATATATATATATATATATATATATATATATATATATATATATATATATATATATATATAAACATGTGTGTAATCCATTTTTTATAAACTGCTTGACAAGGAGAAACCTCAACAGCTAGCAGTAATAAAATGCAGGCAGGCCGACATTGAAGAGAAAGGCACAAGTCTAATTGAAACTTTATTCCAGAGCAGCTTAAACGCACATCTATTGTACTGAACGACATACAATGAAAAGCCACCGAGATCACTCTGATCGAACAGTGGTGCACCCAAGAGCGAAGACAGAAATAATTTTCCCACGGAAAAAAAAACTTAATAAGAGAATTAAATGCAATATTAGTAAAAAGTGGGAATCATTTGCCGCCGACAGCTGGGAAACGTGCTGAATGGACAGAGATCTTACTTTTTTAGGATAGAACTCTTTGGGAAGAATGTTAAGTGGAAAACACTGCTTTGTTAAACTATTTAGAGGCTGGGAAATAGACTTAAAGGACTTAGATTGGGAGACAGGAGGTTTTTAATTAAATATTGAAGTTAAATAATTTTGATATTATATATTACTGCATGTTGCCCTTCAGTTTAGCAAAAATACAAATATTTTTAGTATTCTCAAATTATGACACTTTTTTTAAAGGT
Organism: Pardosa pseudoannulata; assembly: GCA_032207245.1. NCBI lineage: Eukaryota > Metazoa > Arthropoda > Arachnida > Araneae > Lycosidae > Pardosa > Pardosa pseudoannulata. The sequence continues at coordinate 4,945,051 of CM063508.1, read as the reverse complement.
CATATCATATTTTAGTATTATCCTTATTTCATGTTTAATTCAAGGATTTGCCAATAAAATACACATTCGATAGTTAGAATAAATGAAGAACGTGTACTGCATTTTTTCACATCTTTTAGAGTTATTACATGTTTATTATATTTATTTTAAAATGTGGAAAGTATCCCATTTCATGTGAATATTTTATATTTACATGTCTTATTATTTGGGTCCATCTCTTTTGAATAATTTGATAACACAGCACAAACTTTTATTGTTGACGTAAAGAAATTATACCTAAATTATAAATTCTTTATTTTTTATTTTGTTATTTAATGCACATTCTTTACTTAAAATAAAATGATAAATCTTTACAACTACAGGATATTTATATAAGAAAGTGGACAATATAATTTTCCATATGTAGACTCTATTTTCCCATTTCTTACACGTGTGGTAGATCCCTTTTCTGACGATTAATTATATATGAAGTGCTTGATAATAAATCGCAAACTTTTATAGTTACTATTTAGAAATTATAAGTTCTTGAGAAATATTTTTATTTTCAGACTCCCCGCAGCATTCTGTTTCTTTATTAACAACTATAATTTCAAGCCACAAAATTAAGAGCTTGACAACCATTATTATATTAATTGGTAGTTTGTTATTTTTCAAATCTCTTTACAGTAATCACATTTTTGACTTTGGATATAAACTTTTCGTTGGACCGAAATTTATTTCCGCGATATTGGTTCTTCGTGTCACTATAAACGACACATATTTTATCAAGTTTTTTACGATGATACTGTAAATTAAATACTTTCAGATTTTCTGTATGTCTTTCATGTGTGTATGGAAATATATTTTTGAATTTTGTGGAAACTGCTTCTGAAAATGTTAATTGTTATCTACGACAGTGTTTAATTTATTTGTTAATTATTTCATACACTCTTTTCCTAGACCATAATTATAACATACGATTGTTAAATTGACAAAAAAATATTCGATTTTCCAGAAAAATTATATGTGAAAAAGAATTTAGTTCTGAACATTTTAAAACAATCCGTGTAAAGGTATTCCAATATTGAAAGGAGTTATGGATAAAAACTTGTAACTATTTACTGTAAACAAATTTAAACTTATAGAATTTTAACTTGATTTGTCTCAAATTTTGTGTTTCTTCATGTAAAGTATATGTTATCGCAAAATGTTTTCAATATTTTGTTATGAAATGAAATTTCAAACAAAATTTATTTCCGCGACATTGGTTCTTCGTATCACTATAAACGACACATTATTCGTCACATTTTTTTACAATGACACTGTAAATTAAATACTTTCATATTTTCTGTATGTATTTCATGTGTGTATGGAAATATATTTTTAAATTTTGTGGAAAACGTTTTTTAAAGTTATAATTGTGATCTACGACAGTGTTTAATTTATTTGTTAATTATTTCATACACTCTTTTCCTAGACCATAATTAAAACATACGGTTGATAAAATGAAAAAAAATTCGATTTTTCAGGAAACCTATATGTGAGAAAGAATTTAGTTCTGAACTTTTTAAAACAATACGTGTAAAAAAATTCCAATATCCCTGTAAACAAATTTAAACTTATAGAATTTTAACTTGATTTGTCTCAATTTGTTTGTTTCTTCATGTAAAGCGTATATTATCGCAAAATGTTTTTAATATTTTGTTATGAAATGGAATTTCAAACAAAAAATTTTTCCGCTTATTTGGTTCCTTGTGTCACTATAAACGAAACATTTTTTTTACAATGATACTGTAAATGCTTTCAGAATTTCGGTATGTCTTTCATGTGCATATGGAAATATATTTTTGAATTTTGTTGAAAATGCTTCTGAAAGTTGTAATTGTTATCTACACCAGTGTTTAATTCATTTGTTAATTATGTCATGCACTCTTTTCCTAGACCATAATTATAACATTTAAAGAATCATACAGTTGTTAAATTGACAACAAATATCGATGTTTCAGGAAACTTATACGTGAAAAAAAATTTAATTCTGAACATTTTAAAACAATCAGTGTAAAAAAATATAATATAAAGAGGAGTTATGAATAAAAAGGTGCTGCTATTTACTGTAAACAAATTTAAACTTATAGAATTTTAACTTGATTTGTCTCAAATTGTGTGTTTTTTCATGTAAAGCGTATGTTATAGCAAAATGGTTTTAATATTTTGTTATGAAATATTTGCAGGTTGTGTACAATACAATTTTAATCAGAAGGAACTTAAATTGTTTTGTATACTTTCCTTTTTTTCTTTTTTGAAATAATAAATTTTTAATTAAAAAAAAATTTTTTTGTAAGATTTTATAAAAAAGTATACATATGTTAATTCACATACAAATTTAGGTTCTAAGTTATTTTGAGATATTGTAATATGTTTTAAAACAATAAGTTTGTCTTAAACTTAATTATATTTTTATTAATCATGGGAGTTAGCCTTGACACCATTTATGTTAAGAAGAAAATGTCTCTTATTTAAAACTTTCTAATAACACAATTTTTCACGTTTCAAAAATGAAAGAGATATGTGTGTAAAGATAATAATTTCTCCTAACTATGTTAAAAAATTATGTTTGTAAAACTGGTATTTTTCGAAAATGTTAATTATTTTCTGATTTACATACTTTCGACTTTTAAAAGTCATATGGCGCCTTTAGAAAATTTTATTATTATAATTATATATATACAAAAATTATAAATTATATACATAATAATTTATATATAATTTATATATAAAATTATTAATATATAATTTCTATACAAAAATTATAAATTATATTCATACCCTTAAAACTATTTTACGTAAAACTTACTTCTGTGTGTAAAGGGAAAGTTTGCGGATCTAAGAGATTTTTATAGATGGCAGATTGTTATGACTCGAAGGCTCGGAACAAATACTTTCGAAAGTGTAGGACTTGTAGGTTTTTCGAGATCTACAGTTGTTAGTACTTATG
>CM063508.1:4904577-4934577 GCA_032207245.1 Pardosa pseudoannulata | reverse complement strand
CCTGAAATATCAACTCTAAACGAGTGCGAGATATACCTTTAAGTTTTTAAAAATTTCTCTTCTGTTTTATCCTCAACAATCTCTAAAACAGCTACTCAAATTTCAAAAGTAATTTATTGATGCAAACTGAAGAATAAAATGTGAACTGAAGAATAAAAATACGAAACATTTCTTTTCTCTTGTTTTCCTTCAATACTCTCTGAAACAGCTACTCCAATTTCAAATTCAACAAATTTTTTACAGTATAACTCAATTTTTTGTAAGTTTCTGTCCTATTGGTACGAATAGGCTGAATTTTATACAGGAAACACAGTATCCAACATATTATTCATATACGATATATACACTCAAACCTGTTTTTGTGCGGTCTTTCTTCGTGCGATTTTTTATGAGATTTTTTTTTGTGCGTAAATAAAAATTTCAATCAAATTGAACATAATTGACGAAGTTATCGAAGTTATTAATAATGACATCGGTGGAGATGGGTTTAATAGTTTTAGTGAAAATGATCTTGTCGAAATGATTCAGGATGACATCGTAAGGGAAGATGAAATTATAAATTACGTAACAGATGTTATTGATGGGCAAGAAGTACCCGATCATATGACAGCAGATAAAATCTATGCAGGACTCCAACTCTGCCATAAATTAGAATGTCATGTTTTTGCAATCGATGCCAATTCTGAAAGAACTTCAAAATTCCAGAAGGAGCTTCAGTCGTGCATATCTGCCTACCGGGACATATACAAGCGTCTAGTGAAACAACAGTCGTCGCAAAAATTAATCACTGACTATATGGTACCTGAAGAAAAGTCAACTCTAAACGAGTGCGAGATATACCTTTAAGTGACGAAAGCGATTTTGAACCAGTTTATCACAGGAAAGTTCGCGTATTGTCAGACTGCGAAGGGTAATGTTTATACGTTTTGAAAAGTTTTGTATGTTTCAAATAATCACATAATATGTAAATAAAATATTTAAAACTGTTCACAAGTGTATTTTTTAAATCAGATTCCAAAACGTTTGGCGAAATTACAGGTATGTATTTGTTATTTCTTAAGGTTTTGAGTTATTTTAAACGTGAGCCTTTTTTTATGCGGTCCCTATTCACCGCATAATAAAATTTAATTGTGTTCCGAAAACTATATTTTATAGCTATTCGTGAAGTTTTATGCAATTTTTTATGCGTTTTTTTATGCGGTCCCTATCCACCGCACAAAAACAGGTTTGAGTGTATGATATATTTTATGATACATAGTAAAATACTTAACACATATAAAATATTTTATCTGCATCAACATTTTTAATTTATATTAATGGAAAATATTTATTGACTACATATATTTTATTTAGAAATTTAATACAGTAGAATGCTATTTGTACCTTGCAATATATTATATTTTTATATTTAAATAATGTAATAGACTATCTGTGTTTCATATAATGAGTTTATATTTTGGCCTTATTTGCAAAGGAGTTTTTGAAATTCTAAGGGAACTCTGAATATAAAACGAACGACGATTTTACCTAAATTCCCCAAAACGTTCCGCATTTCCTCAATCGTGCTACGTAATTGCTTCGAGAGGAGAAGCCTCCATACTTTACAAAGGATCAAGCTATTCAGAAGCAAATCTTTCATTTCATTGATAACGATGAACGAGTCTTCGGAGAACCCAATTAGTAAGACTTTAGTCTTTCTTTCATTGTAGCTATTACTTGGCTTATTTGGCTATTTATTTTTTGAATCATTTATATACGGGCATATAAAGTTTTATAATTGTTTACTGTTTTATTTTAACTATTAAAAATTTGTAATTTTTAATAGTTATTTAACTATGTCTTAATATTAAATGTGTCTTAATACACAATAATGCATAATTTTGTTAACTTACTCTGTAGTTTTCATCAGATCAATCTAATAATTTTTTAATTAATAAACTTTTAAAAAGTTCGAATTTTCAGAGTTTAATTTATATGATAATTATATTTTATCTAAAATTAGTGGATTCTACAGCAATTTATTTTTTTAATTTTTAATGTACATGCATATAAAATATAATCACTGTTTTAATTCAACTTTTCAAAACGTTATAAATTATTTCTTACTATACAGTTTTTTTTACCTAGTCTACACTTTTAACCGTTTAAACACCTATTTATGAAAGAATAGTCCCAGGGACTTGTATTTTCGTTATTATATTGATTAAAAATATATAAATACATCAAAGTTTTAAAATTAGGCGAAAATAGTTTTTAAGGGTGTTTTTAGAGATGTTCCTTAATTGGAACATTGGTGTATTACATGGCTGCATATTTTTAAAAGCTCATAAAAATGGGCAATTTAACGTCTAATAATTATATTATCTTCCTAATATTAAGTGTTTTGTTTATTTGTCTCTAAAATAATGTACAATTGATAAATATTATAACACTATAGAATTTACGCAATATTGGAACCGGTTTTCCAATTATATCGGATTATCAAATTTCAATTGTTTTTCGTTTTACTACAAGGTTTTCAGATTTTTGTTTATTTTTGTCAATTGGAACCTGTTTCTGAAATTTGTCTTCATATTACATATTTTTTTAATATGACTTCGACTATTCCTCACACATCGAATGGCGTAACAATATCTAAATTATTTTCATGAATATCTTCTTCAATGGTTATATCAACAGGTTCATCGGGCTATAACTAGCAAGTATCTACATATTTCCAATCAGAATCCGAAAGAGTTTCTAGAAAAGCATCTTGTATTGTAAGGCATCTTTCAGACATATTGTTAAATTTACAAAAACTTTATAAACAAAGCACTCATGCACATTTTTCGCTATCGTCCAAAAAAAACTCTATATCAAAGGAAACAGATAATTATTTCAGCAAACATATGCAATAAGACACCTTTTTTTGTGAAATTGCACTTGTCTGTCTTCAAAGGAACAGGTGAAATCCACCCTCCCCACACACACACACATCTTCAGCCACCTTATCAGAAAGAAATTTTTGCTTTTGTTAGAACTTTACTAAAGTGAACATCAGTGTCAATTGCCAATGTTATAAACCTTATAACATATGCAATAAGACACCTTTTATGTGAAATTGCACTTATTTGTCTTCAAAGGAACAGGTGAAAGCCACCACCCCACACACATCTTCAGCCACCTTATCAGAAAGAATTTTTTCTTTTGTTCGGACTTTACTAAAGTGCACATCAATGTCAATTGCCAATATTATAAACCTTTGGAAGTACTGCAGCTTTATATATTTATTTTCTTTAGAAAAGTTGCTATTCTTATCAGAATGCAAAAGAAAGTAATGTTCTCAATATCATACAATGCTTTGCAAGTAAATGAAAAATGAACCCTTGAAACGCCAATGTTCCAGTGATGGAACATAGCCGTAAATAAGTAAAATCTACCTTTAAAATTTAAAAATAAAATTTTGCTTTTGACATATTCCAGTAAGATATGTTGTCTAAAGATATAATTTAAGTATTGCGTTTTTTTCCTTATAAACTGGAATTTTGGTAAATTTAATTGTAAGGGAGAGTAAAATTGACAAAATACAGTAAAATTCAAAGAATTTAAAAATATAAATTATTATTAAAACAAAATAAAACTTATTGTAAAAAATACTTTATAATGTCATGTTCAATTGTATGTAAAAGCGATATTTTTAAGATTTTTTCACATGAATTTTTTATTTTAAAAATCCTGTTCCATTATTGGAACATTGGCGGGTAAATGGTTAATCAGATAAATATAACAGTTTTATAACTATTAATAAATTAAACAGTTCGAATTTTCAGATTTTAGTGTTTCTGGTAGGTATATTGTACTTGTATTTTTTGGCTTATTAGTCTATTTATTTTTTAACAATGTATAGATCTGCACGTAAAGTTTTATCGTTCTTTACTGTTTAATTGACCTATTCTAAAATATGAAAAATTTGTAAAATTTCTAAAATTCACATTTTTTTTTACATTCCTGTATATTTTAATCAAATTACTTTAATAATTTTTCATTATGTAGTTTAAAGTTAAATACTAAATATTAAAGTTCAAAAAATCAAATTTTCATAATTTAATTTTTTCTGATTGCTTATTATAATGTATATTACTTGGTTTGCTTGGCTAATTACTTTTTTACTGATTTATATACGCTCGCATAAAGATTTACTGTTTTAATTAACTATTCAAAAATATTTTTGCACATATTTTAACCTTTTTCTTTAAATTATCTTTAAGGGTATATAAAATTAAGTTTAATATTAAATAATTTTAATACTGGGGTTACATAATATTAAGGGTAATGTTAACAGTTCGAAATTTTACAATTTAGTTTATCTCATTGCTTGTTTCTATCTATACTATTTTTCTCATTTGTTCATTTATTTTTTAAATTACATATATGCGCGTACGAAAATGTTATAATTTTTATTGTTTTGATTTAACTATTCAAAAATTATTTTTCTCATATTTTAACCTTATTCTTTACATTATCTTTAAGGGTATATAAAATTAAGTTTAATATTAAATAATTTTAATACTAAGGTTACATAATATTAAGGGTAATGTTAACAATTTGAAATTTTGCAATTTAGTTTATTTCATTGTTTGTTTCTATCTATATTATTTTTCTCATTTGATCATTTATTTTTAAAACTACCTATATACGCTCAAGAAAGTGTTATCATTTTTACTCTTTTAACTTAACTAAAACAATTTATGAGACCTTTGCATTCTTAAATTTTTACCTAGCCTATAAGTTGAAATCAAACGAATCTATCTATTATTATTTAACATTAATATTTCAAAGAGTTCGACTATTTAAAAAAGTAGTTTATCTGATAACCAGTTTTTTTGTCTAATACTTTTCGTGTATATTTATTTACATTTTGAATCACCTTTATACTTGTGTATTATATTTTATAATTTTTTAATATTTCGATTTAATTATTAAAATAATTTGCATAATAGTTTTAAAACACATTTTCACCTACTTTGTAATTTATAAACAGATAAATCTAACAAATATTGCATAAAACTAATAAAAAAGAACCTCAAATTTTAGTAAAGTAAAAAATTTTATAGATATTTTATCATTCTATTATTTTAGATTCAAAACTTATGTTACTCTAAATAAACTTATTATGAATTACTGTTATAGTTTCTAAATATACATTGAATGTATAAATTTAAAATTTCTTATACATAATACTAAGCTATTAATAAATATGACAAAATCTCCCAGGAGACTAACATTATTTAGATAATTTAATGATCATGGACTTAGTATAGAAATTATGAATGTAGTTAGCAAATCTGTTCCAAACAATCATTATTTCCATAAATATGTTTTAAATTAGTTTGTAAAATTAGTTGCTGTAATGCTTATTTAATATATAAAACAATGAAAACTTTAAAGCTCAATGTGTTGCCTGAAATGTGTATTATTGATTTTTCTTTAAGATCTCCGACATGTTTTGCTTAATATTCAGAAATGTATGTCCACATCAAAATGAAATATAATCTAGATACCGGAAGTGACTGTATATATGTTCTTACCTCTCCACCGGAAATAGATTTTCTTTGTATTCACAGCTCCTACTGACAATGCAGGGATGTCATTGCCAATATCCTCTTACATAAAGCTCATATATATATATGAAAATATTTTTTTGTGGGAATAAGCATCCGTTTTATTCAATATTGCTAGAAAAAAACTGGACTTTTACTAAGCCAGAACTTCCGGTGTTTCGAAAATGGGTAAAAATAAATTCACTTAGGGACATTATTTGGGATATACTATTGATTTTTTCATGAAACAAGAACTTTTTTGAGTAATTTTGTTGTTTTTAAAATATATATGTAACATCGGAGAATATTTTGCTATAATAAAACGATAGTTTCGTTATATAAATGTCAAAATGTATATTATGAAATATATTTTACAGAATTGCTCAAAAGAGATATTATATTTTCCGTAAAAACAACTTTCAATTTTTCTGTTATATATATTATTTTAAGACATTGATGGACAGTAGGAAAAAGTTATTAACACTAAATGTTTTTGTAATTTTTAGAATATTAGAAGTATAGTTTTACTCTCTTTAATTTCGATTAATTATGAATTATTTTGATTATTTAAAAAAACATGATACTAGGCTTCTACTTGTACGCCGGTAAATACACATTTGTGCCGCTATAAACGTAGTGTCTTCAAACGACCTTTTCGTTTTGGACAGCTATTGCCTGCCGTCATGCTACATAGGGAACTTCACTTCGACGGCTATTGACGCAAATGTCTGTAAACGAGTGAACTTTTATCTGTTGATAGGTTCAGTAAACTATTGACAAACAAAAACTGATCAAATATTATTATAATCATCTGAATTATGTGCGTATTAGTTATGGTGATATTATATTTTATTTTAATAATATTAATTAGTTAATCTTGTTATTTTTATTTAATCTTTAATTATAAATTTTCTCCATCAACTAACTGTTTTACCATTGGAGAATTCTTTTAGAATTACAATCCACTGAACGAAATTGTTTTAACTCCTTTTAATTTCACATATTGGAGAACATTTTGATTAGAAAGTTTCTCAGTCAGTATATTCTGTTTGTTAATAAGATGCTGAGATAATGAATGTTTTCTTTACAAATGTAATTTTGAAGTTGCAGTTCATTTAGATAAAATTTCAGTAAACTATTTTATCTAACAGTAATTGTCTTGCAGAAAATAAATATTGTTAAGAATGCTGTAAACATGTAATTTGTATGGTATCTGACCAAATTGGAGAGATATTGGCTTCTTGGCAAAGTTTTTGAAGACCAAATTTGGCGATATATAACACCAAATTTGGCGACTTGGCGACATTTGTTGTTGACCCCCATTTTATCTGAATTTTACAAGCTTGTGGAAATTTCCAGAAACTTGAAAGCTATATAAAGAGGGGTCGTAAATTCTCATAAAAGTCAGATCTCGTGAAACGCTGAGATCTGTTCATACGCTCATATTTGGTGAAAGTAGGACCTGTGTTAATGCTCTTCGTATTGCTCTGAAAAAGTTCACCAAAAGGATACCAAGTTTTATTGCCATCTGTTGTAATTGTTATTCATTTGGTATGTTAATAAATTGTAATTGTTTTTGTCTTAGCCAAAGTCTATTCAATCAAAGAACTTATCTCGAGAATTTTGAATAACAATAAAATATGTAAAGTTCTTTATTTAATCTTAAATATAAATTAGGTAACTTTGTTTTCCAAAATTGTCATTTTTATTGAGTATTTTACTTCAACAGACCCTTCCCTTTCTTGAATATAGTTCCCACATATTTATTCTCTCTTATGCTACAAATTATTCTGAAATATGACTTTTCGCAAAAATTCCTCCTTCTATTCTTTCTATGATGATGAATGCTCAGAATCTTTAAGATTAATAGATTGTTTCGAAACATAATATCACAATAACAGCCTATTTATTGTTCACCATAAATATAAATGTTTTGTTCTGTGTGGAGTAGTTTTTGATAGATAGTAAATAAAGTTCCAAATTTGTAATAGGTATTTATTTTTGCTATACAAAGCAATACAGTTGGGAAATATGAATACATATATATATAGTGGAGAAAATGGATATATTCATATATATTGTAATATTGTATTATATATATATATATATGATATATAGTCAGTAAGTAACATATAGATATATATATGTTTATATTATATGTTTATATATGTGAACATTATATATATATATATAAACGAGCAATATATATATATATATATATATATATATATATATATATATATATATATATATATATATATATATATATATATATATATATATATATATATATATATATATATATATATATATATATATATATATATATATATATATGCTGTATCCAGTGGTATGGCGAATGAAATAATCAGTCTTTCTTGTTTAAACACTTCTTTATTTAATATAGAGTTTCCGTTTTAGGCTTCACTTTTTAAGGCACCACTTTCATTTATTCATGGCGGAGCTAAGCGTGGAAGCTGCTGACAACTCGATGTCTACACGCCAACTGTCAGTAATCATCAAATTCTTGAAATATTTTTGCGCTTGCCTTGATGAACCTAAAAGCTTACGCGAGCGTAGGTTTTTTCATTGATTTCGTTATTAATAAATAGTTCCCTTCGAGATTGCTTAATTTTTAGACCCCCCCTCTTTTTAAACCTCACACACATACACACACACACACACACACACACACACACACACATATATATATATATATATATATATATATATATATATATATATATATATATATATATATATATATATATATATATATATATATATATATATATATATATATATATATATATATATATATATATATATATATATATATATATATATATATATATATTAAAAGTTATCCTACAAATAAATAAATTATTTTTATTTTTGATTCATTTTGTGTTTCATGTCTGTATATTTTTTTAAAAAAATTAAGAAAACTTTTGCATAACATTACATAGATTTGTTTCTAAAAGGATTGAATTTTTTTTTGTATTGAGATAAATACATAAATTGTAGTATAGTGAGTGTTTTAAGTCTCGAAGAGTACGACGTTTAATTAAATATCTGAAATAAATTGAATAGGGAATACTTATATCTTAGTTATGTCAGATCATAATAGACTGTTTACCAAAGTAGAGGCAGATTCTGACACTGCTTCATTTTTTAAAATTTTTGCATGAAATTATTTATACTCTTAGTAGATCCAAACTTACAAAAAAAAATGAAATTTCCTCAGATTTTTCCCCATCCTTTATTAGCAATTTGAATAGAAACAAAAATTTGTTAAGCTTATGTATTGCTCTTATTTTTAATCATCAATAAAACTTTAAAAATAAAGCTATTTTGCATAAATTTAATTGAATAATCCCTAATAAATATCACATGTATTCCAATAAGATTATTAAAGTTTAGTTTTTGTTTCTATTTTACATATAATTTTTCTGAAACAACCTTGTTATTTTGTATTTTACTTCAACAGAGCTTAAGCTATATTGAATTTATTTACCATTAATTTACTTTTTCTATAGCTACAAGTTATTCGAAACATGAACTCTAATAAGTCCATTTTGGTCTTTCCACGATGATGAATGAACTAAATATTTAAATCCCTGAAATAAATTTATTACGAAAAAGGCATATCTTACATATATAATCACGCGACAGATTCTTCAGCGATGAAGCGAGAATGCTAACAAGATTTTCAAAGCTTTGAAGGTAGTGAGAAATCACAGCTAAAATTAATTACATTTACGCTGATAGTAGACTTAAATATCTGTAAAGCAAGTATGATTTTTCCATCATTTTATGTATTATTTGAATAAAAGTAAGTATTTGTTATTTACATATTTTGCTCGAACTGTGAGTAATATTTAATCATCTAAAAAACTATGAAAATAATGATATTTTATATAAATTTATTCGAATAATCTCCCTTAGTTATTAGATATCTTAACATGTTCTGCCTAGTATCGACAAAACTTTAAGAACTCTTTATAGCTTATTGGAGCAAAAAATAAACCTATACCCATCTTTAGCATAGCAATATAAGAGTGCCTTTAAATGCACTGCTTGTAATAGAGAGAAAATATTTTCTGATAAAAGGATGGAGAAAGATAACATCTGCAACTAATTATTTTGCTTTAGACCTTATTTTCTTTGCTTCGGTAGATAACCGTAATTAATAGCTTATGCGTATTATAAATTTTTCTAGGAGCATTCCAGAAATACTGATTAAGATACAAAGCGATAAGAGTAGTGACAGTAAGTTCAGAGTAAAGATTAATGACGAAAATAATCCTGGATATATATTTTCTTTTGTATCTTATTTTCTTGAAACGTGTCCATACATTTTTTGGAAAGGAACGTGTATACATAATTATTATTTACGGTGATGAATGTTGAACGAAATTACGTGAACAATAGGTATTAGTTCCCAAATAGAGTTCTTTTCTAATTAAAACAAATAATACACTGCGAGGTAACTCCATTTACATTTAACACTGACTCAAGCCAGGGGAATATTGTCTGCAATTTAAAAGCAGATATTAGTTGATATATTGTATTGGTATTATAATATGGATATAATAAATGCAAGCATATTGTACATAAAGATTTGAATTGAGACGGAAAAAGGATAAAAAGCTATATATTTAAATATTACTGAAAAAGAGCTATACATTTTCATATTACTTATTAATCCTTTGACTGCTCATCACGCGATTTCCACGGGCATTTCAATTTTAGCAAAATTTGCTCATCCCGCGATTTTTTCTTCATTTATTAAGAAGATCATTCCGCCTTTTCATATTTTAACCAATGGAATAAATTATATACAGTATTAGATATTTAATTAGGTAATAAATAGAATTATATGACTAGAAATATATTTATATTAGATAATAGAATTACAGATAGTATGTTATAAATAGAAATCAAATGTTTCAATTGAAATTTATTTTTAAAAAAATAATTTTTGGGGGGATAACATCTAAAATTAGTTTTACTCAAAGCTTAGATTCACATGATAAAAGTCAATATAAAAAAATATTTTCTAGAAAAAAATTAGTATTTCATTTCTCCAATATATATACATACTTAAACTATACAACAAGAAATAACTACGCAATTTTTAAAGACTTATGTTACTGAACATTGTAATGCTGTTTGCGGAAATGTCTAGTTGTGCAAAAAGAAATTATGTTTGTTAAAACCACAAAGTTTTAAATAATATATTCTAGATTTAAATAAATAATTGTTTTTCAAGAATAATGAAATGAGTGATTTAAATCTGTATGTAATTTTCTTTATGTAATCTTTATGTAATTTTCTTTAAGTAATCTTTATGATTAATGCGTAATTTGTGATCACAGCAATGCAAATCATCTAACCCTGATTATAAACAGTGATACGGCGTTGATTTCTAAATTAGAAATACATTCAGTATGACAATAAAAGGGTTAAGATAAAAATTGTTCTGAATAAGAAAATTTTAGAGCATTTTATACAAAGTATGGTCACATTTTTAGGTATTAAAATAAGATTTGAAATAATTTTTTACTCTTTTATTCCACTTTCATATAAGCAAGCATACAATAAATATTTTTAATGTATTAAACTTCTACAGGAATAACAGAAAATTAAAAATTTTGTAGATCTGAGAAAGTTTTAAACTTTTTGCCCAAGTCAGTCCTTTCTATTAATTAGTGCAGTTCCAGATAGTGAATTCATCACTTCAGCCCTCCAGGCAATTGCGGCGAATGTTTGATCATTCTAATTACGATCCAAATATTTAATTACGTGAATTCCCTGAGCAATGATCGAGAGTTGAATAGGTTATTGCCGCTTTCCACCATCTTTAGATAATCCATTTATATCTACGGATGTTTTTCTAGTTCGCAGCAGTCTTCATAATTAAAGATTCCTGTTAAGAAGTTTTTAAAAGTATTTACTTATTTTTTTATAAAAAGCAAAGAAAGTTTTATTAGTAGAAAGAGTGATTACCTGCTAATATCTTCGATGTACGTATATATATATATATATATATATATTTCGTTTAAGTGCAATTAAATAGTTCTAAACATATACATGAATATGCAGATGTAACAGGCAAAAATTGTATCACCGATTACACTGTAAATTAGTCCTTATTAGGTGCCCGTTTTCTGGGCAATAAAATAGCTAGTAATTTATATACTGTCTTCAGCCATCAGAAAGACTTCTTTGGAACTTGAGAACTTTAAATTATTAAGGATAAAAATGAACGCTCAATGACCTTCTTAGTAAAGGAAGAGTTCTGCATGGAATACTGGGCAATATACAATTCTTTTACAAACCTCGATTCCAAGAGCAGGGTGATTTTTTTTCCAAGAGACTGCATATTTTAGCACTTTTGGGGAGTAAAAAGGGATACCTTTATTATTTAAGTTAGCTTGAAAACCACAAAGGCAATAGTTAAGTTATTGGAGAAATGAAACTATTTTCCTGGGACAGTTTAAAATAGAACTAATGGATAAAAAAATAGCACTTGTACCAGCGTTTGTTGTGAGAGAAGCATAAAAAAGAATTTATGTTGGAGACATTCCCATAAATCTGTCACTTTCAGGCTGTGGAATTTGTTAGTGAAAAATCAAAAATCAAAAAAGGAGAAATTTAGATAGATATTTGAGGTGTAATAGTTTTGATATATTTTGAAGAGCCAAAAAGCTCTTATAGGCATGCCTATGCAAATAAAGAGATAAGGAGCCAATCAAAATACTTCGACACGATCCAAAACGCCTATATAAGTGTAAAGCAAAGTTGTTAGGCTGTATATTGCTGCTACAATGACATGTGATCAAGATTTAAACGAGTTTCAACATGGTATTGTAGTCGACGCACGATAGATAGGACATAGCATCTCCGAAGTAACGATGAAATAGGGGATTTCCATTCACGACAGACCATTTCACAAGTGTACCGTGATTATCGCGAATTCTGCAAAATATGAAAACGACATCACTGAGGTCAGAAAAAGATAGAGCAAGAATGGGACTAACGATGACACTTGAAAATCATTAAACGGGTCAGAAGTGCAACCCTTGTGCAAAATGCAGCAGATTTCAATGCTGGGCCATGAATAAGTGTTCTCTTGAGCACCATTGAATGAAACACCATCGATAAGGGCTGTCGAAACCGAAGGCCCACTCTTGTACCCTTTAGGACTTCAAGACACAACGCTTTAAGCTTCGTCTGGGCCTGTCCCACCGACATTGGACTGTCAATGGCTAATGGCTGGAAACAAATTGCCTGCTCTGACGAATCTCATTTCAAATTGTATCTAGTGGAGGATCTTTGATGGTATAAATCGTGTGAGTTGGAGTGATACGGAACCTCTGATAAGTCTAGATACAACTCTGATAGGTACCATGTATGTAAACATCATGTGTGATCACCTTCACCCATTCATGTACATTGTGCAGTTCCATGGACTTGGGGATTTCCAGCAGGACAATGCGACACGCCAGAAGTTTGTAATTGCTACAGACTTGCTCCCTTCTTACTTTAAACACTTCCACTGCCCACTGAAACTCCAAGACATGAACAATATTGAGCATTTCTGGAACGCCTTGCAACGTGCTGTCTAGAAGAGATGTCCACATTCTACTGTTAGGGATTTATGGACAGCCCTGCAGGTTACATGACATCAATTATCTACAGCCCTACTTCAGACATTAGTCGAGTCCATGCTGTGTCTTGTGGTATTTATGCGTACTCGAGGGTACCCTACAAGATATTACGCAGCTGTACCAGTTCTTTTGCTTCTTTTTTGAATTACATAGATATGTTCAGATAATAATACTTTATACCATCATTTTTAACTGTAGCCGGTTTGGTTTGATTGGTTTCGTTATGATCTAGTCTTTTGCAACACCAAACTTAATGAAACCGATACCTAATACATTATATATTTTGGTTAAAAACGCAGAACCTCCTTCCAAGACGATGTTAAAGTAGCATTATATATAAAACACATTTAAATCAAAGAAACTACTGTACATTGTTTTTAATCTCTGCAACTTGCAGCATAATGTATAAGAGAAAACAAAATTATATTCATTTGATGAAATACGTCTCAAATTTTATAACAGTAAAAAAAATTGAAAATAAAAATTGTTAGCATACATTTGAGGAAGAAATTAACCCAAAATGAAGGTTGGCGTTCTGAAATCATACTTTTCAATATTATGTAGCTAATGTAAAATACTTGTTTTAGTCCAAATAATAAATGTTGAGGTATTTTTTTCTTGTGTTTTTCCATAAACAAATATTTTATTGCAAATATACTGTTATATACACTAACTAAAGATTAATCTCAAGTGGTGTGACCATATTTTATGCAACCTTATGCAGTGAGATGCTTTTGAACGTTGAAAAAATCCTTCCTTGCAGCGGCATAGTTAACATACATTTTGTACGTTTTAAACATATATCATTTATGAGAAACTACCTTAAATATATCAGAGAATTTATTATTTTACCCGAAATTACTGTTAATAGCTAGATATGACTCATAAAGATTTCATATTTGTAAAATATTTTTCTTTGTTGTACATACTGTTTTTCCTCTTTGTAACATACTATTTTAAGTATCTTCTAAATATGTTTCATCTGATACTTGTATTGAAGCAATACTATTTTTATATTCACTGGTTCGGTTTCCACTTACTTCCATGGCTTTTTATCGCTAATGGGACTCTGCTTTGTTTAGTATATTCTTACACTTTATTAGATATATTTAGCATACATTTAGTTGTTTTTCCCTAAATAGTTGATGGTATATCTTCTAACTAAACAACAGACCGATTTTGTGGAATTTTTCTCTCAAGAAGAATTTAAATTCTTTAAACTTATATATTTCGAATAATTAATCATTAACAACAATGGTAGATCGAAGACCAAGGTATTACGTTTTGAAATAAAAAGTTTTATCACACATTCAAATTGATACACGACCTTAGTAAAGGAATTGTGTATATTACTTCTCCATGTAGTCAACGAGGCTGCTGAAGCAATTTTTTCCACTGGCACACCAGTGTATCGAAACCCGAATATATTAAGTCAGCACCAGCATCTGAAATCGACATTAACCCTTTAGGTCGGCCATTTATTTCTCACACAACGTTTTCAAACTTTCAAAACATAAGTTCTTATAATATTTAATTGATCAAACAATAGATGATAGCTCAAAACTGAGCAGGAATAAGGCTTCCCTTCGTTATAATAACAAGAATAATTTATTGTAATGGGTTTTGAGGTTACTAGAGGTGTATTCTGTAAAATCATGTAGGTGGAAAGTAATCTTCCCCGGCCTTCGAAAGGGTTAAGATGGACTCCTGAACGTTGGAATCAGCTCTAAAATTGGTGGCGTTCAAGTATCTTCAACTATCTGGTGAGATTATTTCCCCTTGTTTGAAATATATGATTTATTGAGCATATTTTCCTTTGAAAACGAATTAATCTTCAAGTGAACCAAACCCATGAGTAGCAGTTCTCAAAAGCATTACTCCACTCTCATGGCAAATATTTCTTGAAATCAGACGCACTTCCAGTTAGTGATTAAAAACTGATGAATTATAACTGGATACGCTTCATTTTACCATAAAACATCACTTCAGAACAATCGCCTACTATGATTTTGTCAATATCTCCTTTTTTATTTGACATTTCAAAAATCATCACTATATTGAACTTGATTGGAAAATAACTCCAAACGATGTGTTCATCTTTTTTTGTTTAATCAAAACAGATATTTTAATTTGCACACTCTTCAGAGCTTTACTTTTGGAACGAAGTGTATGTAGATGCACTTACTTGGTATACCGTGTCTAGTTGAAGTACATGCAATCTTGCCGCAATCAATGTTTTCTTTATTTATATTGTCTTTGAAAAAATATTATATTATGTTAGGTCCACTGTTAGCCATGTTCACCACAAAGAATAACAACATTAATTTCTGTCTTTTTACAATATAACACAATAGTGAAAATAATGTTACACAATTCTCTTATTCAATTTTCACTAAGCAAATTTTCTAATCCAGGTAAGATTAAAAATGACAATCCTGGATAGAGGAATGTATATGTTTGTGTACAATAGGTGTTGTAAAGTTTCATTATTAAGGTACAATATTACATAAAATTCTATTTGTGTTTATCAACATTTATCTACATATTCACCACTAACAGATATCTTACCAGCAATTGTGTGTTTAAGTGTGTCTAAAATATAAATTCTACTATCCACTTAAATCTAATGTTTATATCCTTGAATTTAATAACCTTGTTATAAAATAACAAGAAAATGTAATAAACAGCTATCCTCGATTTGTTAAATATAACACGGAAGAGGAAATTCCAAATTATTACATTTTCTTCCAAATGATACGATTCATAACAACTCGTATCCGGAAAGTTCTTGCAGGGAGAAAAGCACTTAGCAAATCTTTGCGTGCAAATAAACTGTTTCCCGCAGTCTCCAAAACTTTAATACTTAATGATTATAAATGTTGTGGATTATACATATACATTTATATTGTTACCCATATTTTACTCTACAGATAAATTTTAAATCAGAAAAAATATTGTCCCCCATACAAAAATAATTAAATAATTATATAGATTTATTACATTCTACCATTTCAGTGTATACATTATTTACATAATAAAATGTAAAAAAATCCCTTAG
Organism: Pardosa pseudoannulata; assembly: GCA_032207245.1. Lineage (NCBI taxonomy): Eukaryota > Metazoa > Arthropoda > Arachnida > Araneae > Lycosidae > Pardosa > Pardosa pseudoannulata. The sequence continues at coordinate 4,918,264 of CM063508.1, read as the reverse complement.
TGCATTTATCGCTATTTAATACTAACGAGATTTTTTTTATACTTTATCATGAAAAGTTAAAACGATCCCAAAATAAATATTTAGTATAGAATTCGACATTTAATGTTTGCTACCAAGAGAGATTTTACGCAAACAAAATAAATATCAAATAAGATCAGAAACTATTTGTTTTGTAATGCATAATTTAACATTTGTTAACAAATATGGTTTTGAAAAAAACCTATATGTAAGTAATATTTCAAAAGTGCTTGTTTACAATGAAGGTTTTAGAATTTTGTTGTGAAAATATACTTTAAAATGAAAAAGAATTATATATATATATATATATATATATATATATATATATATATATATTATATATATATATATATATATATATATATATATATATATATATATATATATATATATATATATATATATATATATAAATATATATATACATATATTTACATTTATGCATATATATATAATATTAAAACCCTTATTTACATATTTTAATATTAACTTAATAATTTAATAACATTCTTTCATAAAGTTCGTTGGGGGTTTGCGCGGTAATTCGGATTTTTCCCTCCAGACACGCTCTAGACTTAATTCAGCCTCTGTCTGTACTACTTACTTAGAGCTTTCTCTTTAAACATGGGTATTTTTTATCACATGATCAATTGTGCTTAGGGATTATTCGTAGTCTTTTTACCTGAGAAATCACTACTGGAAAAGTGTGTGATGCAGGTTCACCTTGTTTCGGTGCACGGTGTTGTAAAAGTGATTACCTGTTCTATGGATTTCATAATTCTTTAATGAGCCTACCTGCACTTCCGAAGGGGATGCAAATGTGGGAACATTTCCCTAAAACAAACGATTGGAAAAAAAGGGGCGTTGAAACGGAGGTGAAGAGTTTGGAAACGAAGTTTAAGTCGCTATTCGAGAGAAGTGGGACAAGAATCCACCAGCACCGACTCGTTCCGTGCTCCCGAACACCCGGACAGGCTCACCATATGAGAAAAGCCTCTACCTGTCCATCTGCACCAACTGAAGACCGGCGCATCTCATGAGAAAAGCCCCTGCCTGCTCCCCTGTGCCTTTAATTTAGGTAATTTATAAAATAATATTTACAGTCACTTAACTTAAGCCTCTTCTAATAAGTAAATCTTATGACTGAATAATAGTTCTTTATAAAGAGAATTGTAATAATTATAGTGTAAATATAAGACAAATAATTGATGATTATGATATATGATACCTAAGGATCTATTTGTAAATGAATGTACAGAATAAATGTCTGATCTCAATACAAAGTATTATATTCTTTTTGTGTTTCCCCCTTGTAACCGAACACTGGTGTTTAGGTTGTAAGTACATTACAACATATATATATATATATATATATATATATATATATATATATATATATATATATATATATAATTATATTCTTTTGAAATAATATCTTAATAAGATCAAAATGAATCTAAATTACTTTTATATGAAGAAGTACTCGTAATAAACTAATGTCTGTTATGTTTTGTTTGCTCTTGCAGGCAAATTCTGAGATTTTTCTATCTTTTTTTGTAATATTTATTATTAAATTGTAGCATGGAAGAAAAGGCTGAAAACTTAAAAAAAAAGTTACCAGTCAATTTTCAATATATATTTGGCTTACATTCGTTAGAGATTTTTGAATCTGCTACAATGACTTGGGTTTAACTCTATAGTACCATTTTAATTTATGATTTTTTTAATATGCTGCAGCAACTTAAAAATTGAAATATAAAATTAAAATAAACCGAATTTGAACAAAATTATTTTAACATCATTCCATTCATAACAAATATATATTAATGATTATTTCTAAATTTCCCTAGAGAGCTTGTAAGACTGGAAAAAAGCTTTAACCAAAACGAATATAGTGGAATAGTTAAACGATGGTGCTATAATTCCCTTTATTTCACTTTAGTTTTCCGCAAAGCTTTATTCATTCTTGCCCTTCATTATGTTGCCTTTCCTGAGATTGAAAATGTACATATGGAGTGTGGGAGGCAAAATACTGTTGAAGAATCTTGAAATTAGAATATATTTCAGCTGTGAATTTCGAAACTTTCTACTTAATGCGCTTTGTTAGCTTTGCGTAAAATCCGATTATAACATGTGAACTAAGTTGTTTTACTATCTCTGGAACAGTGAGTTACGTTCGTTTTAAAAGCAAAAGTAAAAATGTGCTTTTGTTTAATGGAATCCGGTGTAAGGTTTATTTCCTACCAAGTGAAACTGTTTAATGAGATGTATGAATTACAGAGCCGCATATTTTATCTCACATAATTAAGTCACAGAGTTTAAGTTGTTGTGATTTACATTCTTGAAATGATAATAAAAAAAATTATGAAATTTTCTACTGTAGACTATATTAATATTTTCATGTGGAAAAAATGTAATAAATATAATAGTAAAAGACTCTATATTATAATTTACATATTATTTAATTATTATTATTATTTAATATATATAATACATTAAAAATTCATAAATTCAGTACATGTTAATTAACTTATAATTATTTATAAATATAGTGCTATTAATTTTACCAGTTTTTAAATTTGAAACTTTGACATTTTTGTTTACTTCCTTATACAAATTCCGAACGTATTAAAATCGTGATAATTTTTGACTGTCCGATTTCAAAAGAACTCAAATTTTAAAAAAATGACTGGATTATAGAACAGACAATATTAATCCTACCATTAACTTCGATTTTTCACAGCAACAACTTCTTAAAATTTTCCTTAGATTAATGCTTTTCAACCTTAAACTCCGCTACTATTTTCAAGAGAAGTCGATGACGCTTAGCACATTGTGTGGGGGTACATTTCGCAGCGGAACTGTACCGGGAGCGGGGAGTTTCCGCGTAAATTTTGTTATTCAGTTAAATTTCAATAGATCGAAAATTATTTAATTTTTTAACCGATTCGTATTTTATATTTAAATATATACACAAATATATAAATAGAAATATATAAATAACAACCATAAGATTTTTGTAAACAAAAATTATATTTTTTAGTGGATAAATTTATAATAGTATCTTATATATCATATAGAAATAGTAGTATATAGTTTTAATTTTTTCGAATTATGTTATTTATAATCATTTTTACATTATAAAAAATGAAAAGAGATATCATAAAACTAATAATGTAAAAATTAGTTTTTATTTGTGTAAATTTTTCCAGTATCTATGTAGTAGACAAGAACATTCAGCTTCGTTTTTCTGTATATACCGTTATATTTGTACCCACAAATAAACCATGTTTTTACACTAACCCGCGCTAAAGTATCAGTCGTCAGAAAACGTACTAGTACGTGTCACGCACAAGTATCAATCATCAGAAAACGGACTAGTACGTGTCCAGCTTACAATGTGTTAGTAGGAGAGAATGGAGATTGAAAGAGACAATATTATGTGTAACCTCAACTTCCATTTTCAATAGCTACAAATATCCATACTGCCACTGGGATCAGTGTTTTCCATCCTTAAAGGTAACCCTTCAAGGCAAAACACTGACTATTGATAAGAAAAAATGAATATTTCACGATACATTGTTATTCGTACATTTAATTTATTTTCAACAGCTACAAGTCGTTACATTCTAACATAAATCATTAGTCTCCAACCTTGAAGACACACCTTCTTAGGGTTGCATCAAAACATTTTTATAAAAAATATTTTATACGATGATATGCACAATAATATGAATCTTTATATTATAAAATAATAAAATACATAACAATAAATAATTCCTTTAATGAATATTTTTTTATAAACTTATTAGCCTACTTAGTGGTCATTATCACCGGTGGAAATTTGTATTTTCGAGACCAAAGACCCTGGGGTGCGAAGTATATATGGCGATTAGTTGGAAGTATCAGTGTTTAGTACAAAAGTGGACTTTTTAGTGAGTTTATCTTCCCACTAATGGAATGGAAGGCATAACCAACCTTGTTCAGGCCAAAATTTGAACTTTGAAAACGTATCCTTGTAGCGCGAATTGCAAACTCAAGGTGACCGGGATCAAATATTTATAATACTATTTAATAAATAAATTGAATAATATTTACGAAAATAATTGGAATATTTGTTTCAATAATAATTTTCGTGGATTCCCTCATAGGTCACAGTTTATCCAACTCTGCTTGGGGAGGAAGGGTACAGGATAAATAGTTCCGGCATCATTTTGTGGAATTATGGTTTCTATGGGGATGTACTCATCGAGCAAAACATAAAAAGGTTGGTACCTGAAAAAGAAACCCACATAAAAAACAATAAATTAGGTATATTTGATAAGTGGTGATGTGTAGTGAAAGTATTCGCTACGTACCTAACCCAGTATTTAATAATTAAATTAAATTTGACTTTTCTCTAACATAAGTTTAAGTCTTAAAGTAAAAAAGAAACACTATAGGCATTAAAAAGGAGAAGAAAAGTTACTGAATTAATGGATTTTATTGATATTAAAAGGAAATTTTAAAAAATTAATAGAAGCCAATAGATTGAGTTTTTCAAAATGATAAAAATTATTAAAATTAAAAGAGAAAACAAAAAGAAAATGTCACTTAGAGTGACTCTGGAACAAAAAGGCCTATGCAGGATGAAACTTCGGGTTCCTCATCTTTTCAGGGAGTCCAGATCTCTCTTCAGGATCCATCCTAGCTGTCCGGCATCAAGTCTGCAACTGTCTGGATAGACTGTGGCTGCCGGGATGATCACTACAAGTGTTTCTATGGTCTGTGGATGCTGGGATTACAGCGGAAGCTGTCTTCCTCGTTAACATTCTATTGGCTTGGCGGCACGGTGGAACACCGCCAAGCACAGCACTAAAAATAAGCCAATGTGTGGAGTGGGGATAAGTCATATAAAAAAAGGGCGAATTTATGGAACTATTCTAACGCAGCGCTCAAGCCGAACGTCAAATGACGCTTATGGTATGCGTGATGTCATCTGATTGAAAATCCAGAGCGGCTTATGCGATAAAAAAAAATTAGATTTTCAACTCACCAACGTGAACAATTGGGAGCTTGGCAGGGAAGTTACAAACAGGGTATTTTAAGGGAAGCTTATAGAATTAAGATAAACTAAATGGAATGAAATTAAAATTAAGTAAATGGAACGTTATGACACTGCTATAACCAATCACGTTGTAAATCTTAGTTTTGTATCGCACACTCCACACGAAATTATTGTAGTTTAAAACAAATTCATGATAAAAACATGTTATGTCGCACTGAAAAATTATAACTTGGAAAAACCAATATCCCTTTCCTATTTTTCATTCCATGATACTTTACTCAAAACTAAGAAAGAATAAATTGTCTACTGGAAGCAGATCCCCATGTTTTGTCACATTAAAAAATTATAACTTAGTAAAACCAGCATGCATTTCCTATTATTCATTCCATGATGTATTACACAAAACTAAGAAAGAATAAATTGTCTACTGGAAGCAAAACCCCATGTTTTGTCACATTGAAAAATTATGACCTGGAAAAACCAACATCCATTTTCTATTATTCATTCCATGATACTTTACACAAAACTAAGAAAGAATAAACTGTGTACTGGAAGCAGAACCCCATGTTTTGTCTCATTGAAAAATTATGACCTGGAAAAACCAACATCCATTTTCTATTATTCATTCCATGGTACTTTACACAAAACTAAGAAAGAATAAACTGTGTACTGGAAGCAGAACCCCATGTTTTGTCACATTGAAAAATTATGAGCTGGAAAAACCAACATCTATTTCCTATTATTCATTCCATGGTACTTTAAACTAAGAAAGAATAAATTGTCTACTGGAAACAGAACCCCATGTTTTGTCACATTGAAAAATTAGAACTTGGAAAAACCAACATCAATTTCCTATTATTCATTCCAGGATACTTTACACAAAAGTAAGAAAGAATAAATTGTCTACTGGAAACAGGACCTCATGTTTTGTCACATTGAAAAATTATAACTTGGAAAAACCAGCATCAATTTCCTATTATTCATTCCATCATATTTTACACAAAACTAAGAAAGCATAAATTGTCTACTTGAAGCAGAACCCCATGTTTTGTCACAATGAAAAATTATAACCTGGAATAACGAACATCCATTTCCTATTATTCCTTCAATCATAGAATTAATATATACAACACTAAATGAGACTTACGAAAAAACATAATTAAAAATCACAAATACTAAAGTCACTAGTTAGGTAACCATACGCTTTCGTTCGCACATATACATTAAAAAATTGTCCAACCCTTGATAATAATTAAAATTATATTTTTTATACATAATTTTATTTAATAATCAAATTACAGTTTTAAATACGTTTATCTAATTCTAAAATTTCGATATGTTAGAAAAACTAAAATACGACATTTACAATTTTAAATGTTAAAAATAATCGCTGAATTCAAAAATTTCATAAAATTAAGGTCGAAAACATTTCACCAGAAAACAGATTAAAATCATTACAGTATGATTATTGGGAGATAAAGTGTAAGCAAATTATTTCTAATATAAATGAAGAAAATAATTTTAGGAAATCCTGATTAAAAATGTACGACTTAAAAAAAGTAAATTATTAATAAGTTATTAATAAAGAAATAACTTTATTCTCCCGAATTAAATATTCCCCATTAAACGTGTAAGAGTTCATAAATTGTGTATCATTGTTTAAATTACGTTAATAATTTTAATGAGATGTTTGTTGGTTATGGAAACTGCAAATATTAAAAGAATGTGAAATAATCCAAAGAATAGGAATTATCTGTAAATGGAATATCCTAATTAAATTATAAATCTTCTTCATTAAACATTATTTTTTATAAGGGAGCAACTACTTTTAGATATTTTGTGTATACTAATAAAAGATTTTTCAGTTATATTGAAACATTTAAGCAATGAGTTCATAAGTTTTAATTAAACAGAAATACATTTATTTAAATTACATATAAATAAAAAACATTCTAAATGAGTAAATATCTCTAAATAACATTTGTTGAGTTTTCGTTTAAAAGGAAAAATTACAAGTATGTTTCAAATTATTAGTATAATATTAGTAAATAATTTTATATTAATCGCTTCTTAATAAATTCCATGTCTTATTTTATATATATATATATATATATATATATATATATATATATATATATATATATATATATATATATATATATATATATATATATATATATATATATATATATATATATATTTATATATAATATATATATATATATGTATATATATATATATATAATATATATATATATATATATATATATATTATATATATTGTATATATTATATATATATATATATATATATATATATATATGTGTGTGTGTGTGTGGTGTGTGTGAGTGTGGTGTGTCTGTGTGTGTGTGTGTGTGTGTAATGTCGTGATCCAGTGTTAAGGTGAATGGAAAAGTCTTTCTTGATAATAATAAGTTTATTACACCATCGTTTCTTCCCAAAGTAAAACTTTCGCCATTTTCATTGTTCATGGCGGAGATTTATTAAATAGTTCAAAAATGCTTCCACCAGACCGGATTATCCTGCATGCTTACACTTATTATTATCAAAGCGTTCCCTTTTTAAAATCACTTTTAACTCACGTAATTTCCAACTACCCTTTTTTTAGACCTGACACACACACACACACACACACACCCACACACACACACACACATATATATATATATATATATATATATATATATATATATATATATATATATATATATATATATATATATATTTATACATACACACACACACTATATATATATATATATATATATATATATATATATATATATATATATATATATATATATATATACATACAAAAACATAAATATACATGTAATAAGATGAAAAAACATTTTAAGCTAGTTTTTTATTCTAGTTTCAAATATTTTTTCATTCTCTTACTTATATTTTCTTTAATATGATTGAGATTCAAAACTCGAAAGTCTCATATATTGTTGAATTTCTAAATAGAGTTACGATTGTATGTGTATATATATTTTACAGTGTGGAAATAGTTTTTAAACTTAAACTTAACAAGAAATTGTTTGGATTACTCATAATCTACTTGGCGCAAAATCAAATTGGCATTCAAGAGATCAAGATTAATTAATTAATTTAACAAAGCAAACACACTGGATAGGGATATTTACAGATTTTTGTCTAATATAGACATTTTGGAGCTAATAATTTTTGTTTAATAACAAAATATATTACATAGAATAAAATTATTGTATTACAACCTGATTATTTTTATTTGTTTTATAAAATCTGAAGAAATGTTATTGTTTTTAATATTTTTAATTATTTGTATTTAGTACTAATTAAGCAACTTCAGATCCTTCACCGAATGGTCTATGGAACATCTAATAATCATTTATTGCATTTCTGCATCTTCCGACTACTAATGCATTTCATCTCTTTGCTTATTTTTCCATATATATAACATGAATATCCAATGAACAGCAAATATTGTAGTGGCACTTTAACGCATTCACTTCTTTACACAATTCTAATTTACCAAATCTGCTGAAACAGCAAATGTAAGTTGCCCAGTGTTAGTATTCGCTTTTGAGACACTAACTTTTTATATAGAATGAAAGATGTAATGTCGTTCGCTGGAATAAATGAGAAATCTGCGACTTCTAAGAACGTTGTCTTAATTAGCAGAATGATAAAACCTTACAAGCATCTAATTATCAAAGCGTGAAAGCACAATGCATAATGAACTTTCACTACTCCCGACTCCGAGTAATTACTGTGCCAGAATTCCCCCTGTGCAAAGTTTATTGAAATATGGGAAAATCTTGGACACGCTACACAACAAACAAGAAACTACGTTTCAGTCTTAACGAGGATTTCGGGCAGAGTTATAAAGCAAAGTTATACACACAAGCAGTCAAAACTGTTTCTTTTATTAATTTACTATTGGTTGCAGATGAAGTTTGAACAAGCACAAACTGTATGCCACTAAGGTTTGAACATTCTGTAGTTGTATAATTATTCTTTATTTATTTCTTACGAAATTTATTCATTCATATCATTACAAAATTTTAAGATATGTTTTGAAAATAAATTACCAGTAAATTGACAGACAAATACATTTAATTGACTTTTACAAACCAGTACTGATTAATTATATTTAGTACTCTGAATAAAGAGTAATTAACTTGTCATATTTAATAACATTACAGTAGCATTTTAATAAAATTTTTCACTGAAAATGGAATGTCATTCTTAATTTTTATGTAATCTTCAATAAAGCATGGCATTAAGTACGATATACACCCACCAATGTATAACATAATTAGTAAAATATATACTAATTATGAAAAATTGCATTTGTAATGCACACTTTTCATAAAAATCACATTTATGTCTGTTTATAATTTTCTCTCAAAAATTGGTAAAGGAGTTGTCAAACAAAGAGAAATACTTCTTTAAAAATCTCTGATTTTTCTGTAACCCATGCTTATGTTAAGGGTGATGGAGGACATTAAAACATTTTTTATACATCATTATCTTAGAATTTTGAAAATTCGTTTACACATAAATTAAAATATGCGATATACACTCACCAATGCACAACATAATTAGTTAAATATATACTAATTAGAAAATATTTCATTTGTAATTCACAGTTTTCAGAAAAATGACAACAATTATGTCTGTTTATAATTTTTTATCCAAAATCGGTAAGGGAGTTATCAAACGAAGACAAATATTCATGCTTATCTTAAGGGTGATGGAGGACATTAAACATTTTTTATACATCATTATCTTAGAATTTTGAAATTTCGTTTACACAAATTGAAATATGTGATATACACTCACCAATGCACAACATAATTAGTTAAATATATACTAATTATGAAAAATTGCATTTGTAATTCACAGTTTTCAGAAAAATCACAACAATTATGTCTGTTTATAATTTTTTATCCAAAATCGGTAAGGGAGTTATCAAACGAAGAGAAATATTCATGCTTATCTTAAGGGTGATGGAGGACATTAAAACATTTTTTTTATAAATTATTATCTTAGAATTTTGAAAATTTGATTACACATAAATTAAAATATGAAGAAATGAATCATTTAAATTTTCTTTCTTTTCATTAAAATTCGTTTCTTTTTTCATTTAAATTGGTTTTACAATTAAATAATTTGTGTGTTTTCAAAGAATTTTTCTTAAATTTAAAAATTCTTCTTGCGACTTTCTTGCTGCTAAAAATACTAATTTTTATAATATACATTTTTTCGGAAAATTCTACTTTACAATTTAAAAATATTTCTTAGAAACTGACAAATGAATATATACACAAAACAATACTTAATGTGTTAAAATAATTCTTTAAAGTAATACTAATACAAAAATAAAAGTCAGCAATAAAAAATCGGCTAGAAAGAAGTATTTTAAATATCAAAAGTGTTTATAAAAATAGAAATAAGAAATATCTAACGTATAAAATATTTTTAAATGGGATTTTTGTTTGTTGTAATTTTTGTTATTTTGTTACAGTTATATTATTTTATTTTCGTTTATTTTTAATTCTTTAGTTATCTGCATTCAAATTTCATAAATAAATGGTAATAATTTTTATAAACGCATTGAAATGTAAACTCTCCTTTTAAGTGAGATTCTTGAATATTTTAAATAAAACCCTTGCTACTTAAATGTATTTAATATACTGATAAAAAACATTTCACTTGTTGCCACATAATATTAATATAGATTGTGTTTTAATTAATCTTCTTATTAATAGTGAAAGTTTTTATTTTCATACCATTTCTCAAGCATGTTCCTTTATAAAATCTTACATCATGAATACGACCCTTGCCATGACTATATCACGTTTTTAGCTCAATAGGCAAAGGCAGCTATCGTGTAACTAGAGATTTGAGGTTTAACGGCTTGAGGTGGCCTGAGTTTAGTTGTGTTTGTTCATAGTAACTAAGACATGTAAAATATGTTTGTCATCGTAATGTCCTTCCTAGTTTCATACAATATCTCTGGAAGTGGTAGGCTAAACCTAAAGGTCGACTGCTTGGTCCTAACTTCTAAATTCCGAAGACCCACGTCGTCCTTTCGCCCTAGCAGAGCTCGCCTAGGTACCTCTGACTCATATGCTTGGTTCGTACAAGAAATAAAAGCAACAGAAACAAAAACATGTTCAAACATGTTTTATTATAAAATTTTGCAGCTCTAATACGCATTTTTTAGGTAAATCGTTGCAATTAAAGTGATTATCAATTGTGTTTAAACAGTTAAATATTTTTTTACCAAGCAAAGACATGTACTACGTCAAAACCTCTAGTTCATCTGTTAGCTGATAATTTTTACTATTGTTATTTTTATCAAGATGAAAACACATAGATCACAATGAAAATACATAGTGCGTGGTTGCTTGAATCTCAAAATTATATATTTCTGATTACCGCCTAATCCAGGGATGGACAAACTTTTGCCGAGGGCCAAAAATCAGTATATTAAAAATAGTAAATCATAGTATAATCAGTATATAAAATCATAGTATAATCAGTATATAGTGTAATGAGTATATAAAATCAGAAAATAAGTTTGGCGGGCCAAGATAATTTTTTCTAAAATTTTAAAAACAATATATAAGTACCTAACGGTTTAAATACGTTAATGAGATGGATGAAATTGCGATTTCATTTTTAAAAGTTCCTTATACTGAGGTTCTATTTGAGATGTACTGATTTTAAGGAACGATGCTAAATGCTCATCTGTTAGTCTACGTCTGAAATTATTCTTTCTAAGGTTCAAAGTTGAAAACACTTGTTCAGATATAAGAAGCAAATACACCGCTGATTTTCTGGGCGTGAGATAATAAATTTGGGATATAATATTTAAGCAAAGTAGAAAAGGAGATGGATATATAATGTATAAATATATATTTCTTTTAATTTGTCTCGGAACGGCAACTTAAAATTCTATACGCGGCCCGGATAAAACGTTCCAGCGGGCCGTAGTTTGCCCATTCCTGGCCTAATCATTCAAGAGAAGGGGATATTATTAATTAATCGGTATTTTAATAGATTGCAAACTTTTCCCTATCCCAAGAGAATTCCACGTATTCTTGAACATGAAAAGATATCCTAAAATGAATCTGCTATTTTTTTAATACGTTTATGTTTTTAAGCTAATAAATTATACAAGCACCTTTTAGATTTACTGAAAAATCATCTTTAATAGAACTGAATGAACATTGTTCTTTTAGCAATTAATTTTCTAACCTAAATAAGAAATTAGAAAAGCCATGGAGAACTATATTTTATTAAGTCATAGGATTATATTTCTATGATGGATGTAGACTGGCATATTTATAAATCACGATGCAGCCCTATGTGTGTTATTTACACATATTTTAAAAATTACACCTTCATTAATGGGTCATATTAATTATCTTAAAATTTACATAAAGGATATCTGGTTCCTCTCGAGTTTCAATTATTAATTAACTTTTAAGTATAGAATTATATAACCAAATAAATGATTCGCCTTTAGCCTACGCATTTCAAACATTTGAGAAATATATAATAACCTTTACAACAGTTGAGTTAATTTCAGCCTACATTATTAAATATTTTCAATAACACCTTTGGTGGCAATTAATCTGCTCGCGGTAATACGAATTTATTTTAATTATAACCAACAGCCAATCATACTTAATCATGATTGATTTAATTACTGTCAAACCCTCCTTGGAAATGTTGCATAACTGAACCTAACTGGTCTTGAATAATTTATGAAATTCTCGAAATACTTAATTCAGTAGGTTTAGAGTGTGAAGAGAATTTATTTACTAATGACTGAATAGAATGGTTATTTTTTCATCTAATACTCGCAGATTTTATTTTTTGTTTACTTAAAGAAAATTATCTTTATTTATGCATATATTTAATTATGCATAATCTTATTTCTTTTATTTATGCATAAATAATGTTTCTCAAGGAGAAAGTGAAATTTATCTCCTAGTAATATGAATCTGTTGCTCTTAAATTTTACTAAATAAAAACCTCTGTCCACAGGTAAATATACTGTAAAAATAGTTCTAATTGTAACAGTTGTGTTCCCAAAACATAAAAAACGGCTAACAGAAAAATCAAAAACAAAATCACAATTTAAACAATATGGCCTATTATTATATTTATGATGTATTATTTACTTATTTAAAACTAAAATGGTGAATGTTAAATAAGTCACAATTCTACTTTCGGTAGATCTGTCGACAAAGGCATTGATCTCATAACCACAGCGTAGCAAGTTCAAGACGGCGAGGGATTCGCCATATCAATGGCACCAGGGACACGTAAAATAAGATAGTGGTTTCCAAATGATACATATTCTATCTTCGGTAGATCTGTCGACAAAGGCATTGATCTCATAAACACAGCGTAGCAAGTTTGAGGTGGTGAAAGATCTGCCATATCAATGGTACCAGAGACACGTAAAATAAGATAGTGGTTTCCAAATGATACATATTCTATCTTCGGTAGATCTGTCGACAAAGGCATTGATCTCATACACACAGCGTAGCAAGTTCAAGCGTGAAAGATCCGCCATATCAATAGCACCAGGGA